>JBAMMX010000003.1:24885227-25435227 GCA_037126225.1 Dillenia turbinata | reverse complement strand
AATGATTGAGTCAATTCATGAGTTCACCATGCCAAACACATTGGGACACAACAGTACATCTTCTCAAATATCTCAAGGGTTCGCCTTCAAAAGGTTTGTTCTTCCCTACTTCAAATAGTTTTTTTTTTGAATGCATATTGAGATGCAGGCTGGGCATCTTATTTGATCAGTAGGAAGTCCTTAACTAGTTATTGCATATATATGAAAAATTCCTTGATTTCTTGGAAAACAATGAAGCAAAATACTATGTCAAGATTCTTTACAGAAGCAGAGTATAGAAGCCTTATAGCTATAGTTTGTGAACTACAATGTATAACATACATATTGAAGGATTTTAATGTCCCTTTAACATTGCCTATCAATCTCTGGTGTGACAACAAGGCAGCGATTCATATAGCTACAAATCCTGTGTTTCATGAGCAAACAAAACACTTAGAGATTGATTGTCATCTTATGAGGAACAAATTCAAGAAGGGATTTATTAACCTTCAGCATGTTAATTCTCAAGTTCAATTGGCAGACATTTTTATAAAAGCACTTACTGCATCACAATTCAATGCATTGGTTTCCAAGTTGAGCTTGGTAGATTTCCACCAAACTCCAACTTGAGGGGATGATGAAATATAAGTTGTGCAGCAAGTAAACAACTGGTGCAATAGGAGTGGCGTGCTATTCAACCAGCAAGAGCATTACAATATCACAAAATTGCTTAAGAATCTTTAACGAGTTTTCTAAATTCTAGGAACAACAACATGTGAGAAAAAGACAGTTGACGGTGTTTTAAAAATATCAAATTTTATTCTTTATTTATTTTTTGTAACTAGTTGTCTTATTTTTATTGGTCGTAAATGTGTATATAAATAATGGCTCTTGTACAGCAAAATGAATGAAATGGAATTATTGATTCTTCTTGCTTTTATCGGTATAAAGTTTTATATTTTTAACAACATCTCTAAATAACAAAATAATCTTGATTTTATTTACCCAACAAATTGTCATAATAAATTCCTTAAAACTAAGAATTAATTTTTTTTTTCCTTTTTCTTTTGTTTGTGGGGAAGTATTTGAAAAGAAAGCATATTATTTTTGAGGATGACAACATGGGATAGGCCCCAAATTTAAGAACTGTTCTTAAAAAGTGCAGTCAAACGTTGTTGTTTTTATGTGAATAATAGTTGATTAAAACTTGTGTTCTCTTGTCAATTCTCTTCATTGTGATCCATATCCATAAAATAATAAACATGTATATGCCTTTTTGGTTGTATTGTTTCCATTGATTTTGTTCATATACGAGAGAGAGGTCGCTTAAACCATAGTTGTCGATGCCCAACGGTAACCATTCCCTTTTTTCGATTTATCATATCAGAGTTTTATACATAGTAAAAAAAAAAGAAAAAAAAAACTTTAAGTATTAATGATAATTTTAAATATTAAGAGAATAAATTCAGACTCAATTATCTAATTCCAAATAAATTTCAATTTTTCCAATACAAAAATGTCACAATTCAAAAATAAACTTTAAAATTTTAATTATTACAAAATATTTAAAAGAATCCTAAAAATAAATGTCATATAAATATCATGCACGCTACATAAATAAAGTCATAACTAAAAAGATAAATATGAGAGTTAAAATAAATTATCCAAAAAAGAAGAATTAAAATGAAAAGAGTTATAAAGACGACAACAACATAATTTATAATGGTAATAATACTTTCAATCAAACAGTTACATAGTTAAAAAATGAGAAGTTAAACAAAAACTAAAAAAAAAAATGGTATGATACAAATACGATGTAATTAGTACATATCGATCAGTATTTGATTAATATTTTTTTAGATAAAATAATATTTTAATTGATATGATATAAATAATATTTTAATTGATATGATATTAACTCTAATTTATATCAGTTTATAAGATGATATAAAAAATATAGATCATATAAATTGATATTGAAGGGGACATCGACCTTGTGATTCAGAGATTGAACAGGAGCTTTCCGCTAAATATGAGCCATGGGCAGCTAAAGTTGTGGGATTGAAAGACTCCCGAGCCTAGGAAAATGGGTTGGTTCAGATTCTTTACAGACAATTCAAATAATAAAATTTTTTTAATTTTATTTAATTATATCACATTATAAAAAAAAAAAGAAAAAGTTGGTCCTTGCCTAAAATTATCAAGCAAGCATCTAACATATACATCGTAAAGTTTTAGAGTGAAAAGCCATATGAAAAAGTTTTGGAAAACTTGGGGCTTTAAAGGCGTTGGCGTAGGTGATGTACCTACAAAGTAAATGAAGGTTTTATTTAAGAAAATTAATAATTTTATTAGATTCAATTCCTTATCAAGAGTGACGTATGAATCACGCCTGCCCCTGTACTTACGTGCTGGCCACGTGTGATGGAATTTCACGCCCCAGCCTGCTTCTTCTTGGGCTGGGCCGCGGAGGTCCTCCTAAGACAAGAAAGGCACTTTTGCTTTTCTTTCTCCGCGCAAAAACCGAAGTTCGAAAACCCATGTGAACTCTACTTGCATGCCAGCAGGATCCCACTAACCAATCCGCACAAGTATGTCCACGTAGTTGTTACCTCGAATATCAACTTTATTACTTCGGTAAAAGATTGTCAAACTCGAGACATTCTTTATCAACTTCTACCTCAATAAATGAACCCCCACTACTTAGGATTGCTCTAGGGTTCCAGATATATATCCTAAAAGGGTAGGCCAGAGTTGAAGGTTTGGTTGATGCATGCCCCGTGGCATTGGGGTCGCACCCACCTTTCACCTAAGTGTCTTCTACATTTAGTGAGAATGTTGGGTAATAGAGATCCCAACTCCCGAGCTGTCCTTGGCTTTGTGGGGGCTACAATTACAAGTATTGAGACTTCTTGTGGCAGCAGCTGATTATTTAATTCCAGTATTGGCATAATTTTCAGTATTTTATTTTGCCCCCCGAAAAGATTTCTCTGGTCTCCTCTCATCTTCCGACAGCATCCGCCATGGCAGCCACAGTAATGATCTAGCATTTTTGGCCTCAGATATGCAACGAAATTCCATGACTACCCTGGATAATCAAGAATTGAATATCACAAATCAAAGTTCACACCAATTACGATCGTCCATCTCTTTATCTCTCCCCATATGTATCTTTCTCTATCAACATTGGGAAAGCACTTGGACAGAATTTGTAAACCAACCTTGCACCATGCGATTTAAATTTAGTATCATGAGGTCTGGACACTGAAAGAGGGACACGCGGATTTATGTGGATGGCCATTGTTAGGAATTCTCAAAAGTGGAGGTTGAGTGAGATGAGAACTATGTAATTAATTATGTAATTTTCACTTTCCAATATTACTCTTTTACAATTTCCGCGGCTTTTTCATGGATTTATTGCTTGTAGAGGGTTTTGGATATTTATATGGCCTTTTTACTTCCAACAGATTTGTCCCCCTTGATTTCAAATCTAGGGTTTTGTTGTGCAGATAAAATTAGAAATAAAGGATGAAATATTTAATTTATTTAAGAAAAGAAAAACCATGGGAGGAGGAGGAGTATAGGAGCAGGTCAGCAACTATAAAGCCCTTCATTCTTTCATTCAGCAGCTCATTACTCTTATCCAGAGAATGTTCAGGGAATTCAATTGCAAAAGGAAATAAGGCAACTAGAGAGAGATACTAGAAATTTTCATTCTTATTTGGATAAATGAAAAAGGACAACCTTAGTACAATTGAAAAGATTGATGTCCCAACTGCAACAAAACAACGTTAAAAAAAAATGGGGTCCAAGAATTTTTTTTTCTTTTTTTTTTTCAATCACAACACAAAATGAAAACTTCACTCAATGAAAAACACTCATCAATTGCACCAATCCGGATTTAGCCTTCACTCTTCTACTGCTCAATTGCCAAAGGAACTGACTCAGCCTGCAAAACAAATATAATGTAGACCAAATTATGATAGTTGGAAAAGAAAAATCAATTGTATGACATACCAAAAATTAGTTTTTGTAATATTAAAAAAAAATCGTCACTTTTTCATGATGTTATTTATAGTTAGACTTGAAAATTGGGAAAGCTCGGACAGATTTAGGCTTGAGGTGTGCCCCCAAGTATATCAGGGGGAAAAATAAAACAAATTCAAAACAATAGTTTTGCGAGACAAAGGACTCACCAACTTGCGATATTTGAGGGCATAAAACATCTCAATATAACGGCGGGCCTCGAGGCGATCAAGCTTGGAAACATACTTCCAAAATCCGTAAACCCCAGCAAGTGTGAGCAACCTATCAGAGTAGATTTGCCAAGTATACCTACTCAATGAAACAGAACAAACATTTCAGTGAACAATCTTCATTGTGCAAACGAACAATTTTTCATATCAATCTGCAAAATCCTAATACTCTTTTGCTTACTTCTCGTAAATTCTCTGCAAACCTCCTTGCGAGATCTTGTCCCACTGAGTAGGATCCTTCTTGCACTTCTCGAAGAAATCTACCAGAAGCTCAGCTGCCTGATCACCATGGTATGGATCAATGTGGAAGCCGGATTTGCCATGAACGATGATTTCAGCAGGGCCACCGTGAAGAGTAGCGAATGTAGGCAAGCCACAAGTCATGGACTCAACAACGGTCAAGCCAAAGGCTTCGTAGAAGGCAGGCTGAACGAAAACTCCTTTAGTGTCTGCAATGTATCGGTAGAGTTCACCATTCCTTACGCGGTTCATTTGTGAGGATATCCATCTGAATTGTCCATTCAGTTTGTATGTTTCGATTAATCCATACATCCTCTTCATTTCCTCTTGCTCTTCCTTGTCCTTAGACTCCTTTCTACGATCACCAGCCACAACAACAAGGTTGGCTAGCTCGCGAAGCTTGGGATTTTTACCGTACCACTCAACTAGTCCTGTCATGTTCTTCACTTTGTCCAATCTAGCCATCGAGAATATGATTGGTTTGTTGCGGTCCTTCAACACACATCTAATCAAAAATCAACGAGTCAATAATCACTCAAGAGTAGAGACATGCTATATGTCATGAAAATTTTGGCCACAGTAGAAAAACTCACAGATGTTCCTTGTTCTCAACATCGCTGAAAAGCAGCTCTTCGATTTCAGGATGGAAGGTTGTGAGTCTCTTTTCCTTCTCAGTGTAAGGGAAGTAGATACTCATATCTGCTCCGGGAGAGACAATGTTGAACTTGGGATCAAAAACATCTATTCCGTGCACAACTCTATAGAGTCCAGGGAGAGTAAAGGCAGTGTGGCTTTCGTATTGCCCAACTGAATCCTTACTGGAAGCATCAATAAGGCTTGAGATAGTTAGACATATACCATAGCAGAATTCTTCTCGCAGAAGCTAAAATTAATATGAGAAATTGAAAACTCCACCTTCCCGCAATCTCTTGGAATGTGCTAGTGATGATGAAATCAGTGTGGTTCATGGCAATAAGATCGGCTGTGAACTGGCAAGAGAAGTGATACTTCTCGTCAAGGCTTTTCCAGTAGATATCTGAATTTGGATACTTAGTTTTCTCGAGTGCATGAGCTATGGTACACTGCCATAGATGACAAATTTGTGTAAGAAAAATTGAATGATCAGCTCTCACGTGGAGAAAACAGAGTGAAGTTTCTTTGTGCAGAAACCTGAGTGACACCCAATTTGTGTGCTAACAAGGAAGCAACAATGTTTCCATCGCTATAGTTTCCAATGATAAAATCTGGCTTGGCCTTCAACTCTCCAGCAATCTCAGTTGCAACATCCTCAGTATACCTTTCCAAATAAGGCCAGACTTCGAACCGTGAGATCCATCTACGAACAATGCCCTTCTCAGTCCTGAATGGAATTCGAATAATTTGTGAGTGTTCTGTTCCATAGACCTTTTCAAGACGCTGACAGCATGTTGTTCCTACTGCATCAGGTAGCAGCCGAGTCACCTGCATATAAATATAATGAGACGGAGTTTTGTTGGAACTTTGAACATCGAAAACAGTTTTGTGAGTACTTACAATGAGAATCTTAGGGACAATATTGAGTCCTTGTTGTTTTATGCGATGAAGCATCTCAGTTTCCAATGCTCGAACTTGATCCAGAATGTACACAACCTGTTAAACAATCAACAAGGTCATTGGCATTTTCCCAAGCAAGATCAGATCCAAAATCAAAATGCTGATGATTTTACCTGACCACCGGTATCTGGGTACCCCAAAACATTGTCTTGAGCAAAGTAACCGTGTGGTGTAAGAATGACAACATTGAAGACCATAGGAATTCTACCCAAAAATTTCTCAAGAGTGCATGGATCTGGAGCCTCAAGGAGGTCCAAAAGCAATCTGATCATGTCCAGCACACGCTCAGCAGTATCGCCCCATCCTCTCTCCAAGCCAATCTCTTGGAACTTGTGCTCAAATTCGGAGTATGGTGTCTCAAGAGGGAGCGTAGACAAGTAGTCCTCTGCTTTCCGCAGAACTAATTGGAGGCCATCAAGGCTAGGAATCCTGTCATTTAACATCATGGACTACACAAACAACATTCTAGATTAGTGTATTGAACATGAACCTCGTAAAGTGTTCATTCAAGTCATGAAAAACTAAGATAGATTACCGTTCCATTGTAGTGATGTGCTTTGAGGAAATCAAACAATGGCTGCAAACTCTCCTTGTCATGGAACAACTTGGCAGAAAGATGTCGGTTAAGGAACTCAACTCCATTCCCAATAGACTTTGAGAGAGTTGGGCGGGGAAACGATGCAACAAATGGCTCAAAGTCCAACTCAAGCATGAAACCACCGTTTGCACTGCATTATAAACAATTTAATCTATTAGAGAACCTTGATCCGACCTTTTTAGCTATTGGAGAACATAATCATACATCAAACAAAAATCCAACTTAGTATACTTCTATAACATTCGCATATTATTGCAGCCACAAAGTTACCTTCCCATGACAATTTCTTCCTTACAGTTCAAGAACTCGGGCACAGTGAGCTCCTGAACAATGTGATCTTTGGTGTTCACACGTACATATTCCCAAACACCAGGCCTTGGGCGAAGAGCGAGTGCAGTCCATGGGGGTAAAACTACAGCTTCCTAGGGACAACATAATGCAAATGATAAGCTCAATTGAAATAGTAAAAACAAAAACATAGGCAAATTCTAGAGAAAATCTAACCTGAGTGGCTTTCAGAATGTCTCCAAAAGCACTTTCTGAGAGCCTAAGGCTTTCCTCTGCTGCAAGCCCTTCAAATTCTGTCAACAAAGCGTGGCGTTGCAGAATTCCTTTCCCATTTTTCTCAAGGCTAAAATGAATGGGGAAAAAAACCATGTTAGCTAAAGTAAAATCCCACCTCCCCGATCTGCATTATCCCAACTAGTATAATCAAGACGGATATTAACCAGTTCAGCTAGCAAAGACCTATTAAGATAATATTACAAGTCGTAATATCCAGTTCTGCCTGTTCTAGAAATGGGGGCATTTAAGGATAGAGGGAGAGCCACCCCTAATTCAACAGATCTGGTATAAAAGCCTCAAGCAAAAGGGCTTTTCAACCGAGTCTATGTAATTCAAGGGTGCTCAAGTGAAAGAGCTTTTGAGGGTTTGAAAATTCCTAGTCTCCTCCTACCACGACAAGGGTCTACAAGATCACAAAGAGTTCAGGACACGTATGTTTTCTCATGTAAAGAATTAAGCAAAGGAATAAGAAACACATCATTCTCAAACCTTGAAAAGAATTTGGAGAGCTCGGCGCGATGAGTGGACAGAGCTTCTTCCAAACGCTCGCGAAGACTTTGCATGCATGTCAAAGCAGCCATGACTTAACCAAAAAACGCTGAAACAAATGAGCCAAAAAACGAAGATGATCAATACACACTTGCTATGCTTTTGGGAAAAGCTCAAGAGGCTAAATATAAACTGTACCAACTCCACCTACCACCTTATGCACAACTAAAAGATTATTGAAGATGTTGTCATTGTCAATAATATCTAAAAATCTAGATCTACTCCCTACTCAACCAACTCCATTAATGTTTTACAGCGAAGCACCGGACCCAAAAATGCAGTACATGCAGAGAAACGGCAGAAAAATATTTACAAGACACTGTACCACTTACAGGAGGAAAACGAGATGTCTATGTGACTAAAGCTTTTGTCTGGATGGGGTTTTTATAGTTGAAGATATTATCTGTGTTATTATTAGTAAGTGCTTTCGAATAGTTTCCAAGAATGTTTGATTTCTTAGGTGATTTGAAATCAACAGCTTGTTCTCCAAAGGATGAAGAAATACCTCGATGAACAAGAAGAACGTTTGATGACATTAATTAATCATGTGCCATGATTTTTCAAATGAAAGCTTATGGTTTTCAGAACCTTTGAGAGATGCATTGTATGATATAAGGAATAACAAGGCGATGATAAGTTGTTACACACTTTTATATGTGATAATTAGTCAAGTATAATAGATAATATGACTCATATTATAAACAAAATAATTTGTATCACGCAGTTCATAACTTTATATATTTAGTAAGAGTAGAACTAATTTTTATAATGTAAAATATATATATGCGTGTGTGTATATGAATTTGCCTAGAAAAATTGGGGGTATAGACATTAGGAGAATTTCTATGAGGAAAAAGAATAGTGATTCTCGTGACATATAGTGAAGCATTACCTTCACAGGCAACCAAAAATTTGAACTTAGTTGAAAAGAGAACAAAAAAAGGAAGCAAGCAAAACACGAACGAAAATGGGATGGTTTGAAGAGCCACTGGTTTGATGCTGTATATATAACAATAGGGATACCCCTCTGCAACCTAATCCACTCTAGAGTTGCTATAGGTGCACTATTTATGCTCTATTGAAACCACCGCATTGATGGCACAACCTCCTATAGTTTCTCTGTTGTTTTCACGTACCCACTTTTTTGGACATCAATACCATTGCCCCCGGAAAATATTTATTTCATTTTCCTTTCCCTTCCCTTCACAACTTTAGATCTGTTTTTGGTTTATGATGAAGCAAAAAAATACCCATATTTATCATAATTTGGAGGTGGGGTGGGGTGGGGGGTTTTGGGTGGTAAAGTATTATGATTGGCTTAATGGTCTTTGCTTTGCTTCCATTGAAAGCCATGCTTTGGCTCCAAAAAGGTTGTGGGGTTGCAATCCAGCTACGAGCAACTTGCGTCCAATGGAAAAATTTGTGGGGCCACTCTACTGTTACTATGCTACATAATGCATACAGACATGTGAAGAGAGACAGAGAGAGAGAGATCTGAAATCTTAGCAATTAGCTTATTCAATTTTGCCAGCAAAGATGGCCTTCAAGTAAGAAATTTTGAAATTTTATTCATCTTTCAACTGACAAGAGACATGTGGAAGTGCTAATTGTTTAAAACATATAAAAAGATCGTGGTTAAAAATTTTGAATGTCAGAAAAATATGGGGGAAAAAAAGCTTATTTTGTCGGCTATAATGCTAAATCTAGTCATATTCACACAGAACAAAGGGTATACTTGTGGGGGCGCGATGAGGGGCCATCATTGTGTTCATAGGACAATGAGTTTTCTGCAATGCAAGATTCTACCAATATTTCTTTTTCTCCTTTTCGTTTACCTTTTCTTGTGCTTGCTAAATTTTTAGCAGTAAAAAAACACGAACACAGTTTGCGATCATCAAGTGGGTATACCTTTGGAATAATGCTTTGCAAAAGCTTTATTATATAATACTAAATTTGTGATAATAATAATGATGATGATGATGATTTTGAACTTACGATTTTAAATTACTGTATGGAATGTTCCATTAACCCCTCCTTAAGGTACATGGGTTAACGTTAAAACCTTGACTTTTTAAGGTACATTGGTAACGTTAAAATATAGTCACATGTTGGTTCTAACAAGGAAAAATGAGTGCAGACAGTGGTCCTGAACCTGAGTCCTGGCCAGTTGAATTGCTGACTTTTGAGTAAAGTCCGGTGGTGGGGCTCATGTGCATCCACCATTTGTGATGTTAGCACTTTATGGTCCCACTTAAATTCTGATGAAAAAAAAGAGGAAAGAAATACTGAGCTGTTCGAATGGACAATGAATTGATGGATCATCCGATGCAACATATTTTATATTTTTTGTTAATTAAATAAAATAATAAATTAGATTAATTTTTTAAGAATATATTTTTTTTAATCAAATGTTGAACTAAACTTACATTACATCATAAATCAGAATAAAAGCACACCCAAATTGAGAAATTATGAGAGGTTTTAGATTCAACCCATCACTAGATCTTGACTCTACTTGTTGGGAAGATCTGATTTGTTCTTCAACTAAAATCAATAATGTCTAACCACAAATTATTTTTTTGACTAATGTATTTTATAAAAATATTTAATTCTACCCTATAACATGTATTATTAATTAAAAACATTATAAATAAAATAAAATTGAAATAAGATAAGGTTCCCCATATTGTTCATAGTCAATGTAATTATGCTTTTCTGACATAAATACTTTTCTCATGATTTGGCTTGAGACTTGAGAGTTCAGCAACGTTTTTTTTTTCCTTAAAAAAAACCTAAAATTAAAGAATGTAATATACGAAACATGAAGGAAACATGTGGGTTGTACTGAATTGGTGGGGTTTTTGACAATATGACGTCTGCTTCATTGCTTGATGTAGATCCATCATAGCTGCCCTACTCAATTGCCGCCGGAGACATTAAACCAGACGGCAATTACCCCCTTTTCCCCCTTTTTTACAGAAACCCCATAAAATCTCTCTACTCCCATTGCAATTGGCATTGATGCGTCCCTGCCATCACATGGGATAGATCTTATCCAATCTTATAGCCCCATAAAATATTTCTCCAACTTTAGATTATTTTCCCAATGATTGATTTTTTTATTTAAAATATTTAAATAGAAGTGTGAATCTTAATCATTATATTAACCTTATTGACAAGTGTGATAAAAGCCAAAAAACTGGGATTTATATGACAAAAAAGTTCATAAATGCTAAATCCAGACTTGATTCATTTTGGTATTCTGGTTCTTTAAAAAGCTCTATGAAATGAGAAGTCTAAGCCACTTTATCAAAATTCAAACAAAACCCATAAATCATATCAGAGAACCAAATTCAAATCCATTTCTCCCTTCATTTTAAATAATATTCTATCAAGGAATTATATTGAATCTATTGAACTTAAGACTCAAAACCCATGCTAGTCCAAAAATTTCTCTTGAAAGTAATAAGACAAACTAGGCAGGAATAATGGAGGAAATTATTAGAAAGAAAAAAAAAAAGAAAGGAATTGGGATTTCACAAGAAGATAAAAAGAGAGAAAACTCACAATAGTTCTCCTATTTTAGCAATTGCAGATCCAAAAAGCAGTGAGAGTTTTGAAACTAGGAAGTCTCAAAAGTCATAAAGAATATATAAAGTTCAAAAATAGTCTCAAGAGATCTATAGAAAATAGGAGGTTCAATGATGAACGACTGGAAAGGAAAATGAGACTGAAAGCTTGCATTATTCAACTAATGGGCATTGGTGGGAATGAATATAATGATTTAAATCAATTAAGGCAACAGCAGATTTGGAAGGCAATCGAGATATAAAATATTTGAAGAATAAATCAGAAAGTAGGCTTAAATCTAATCCATGTACGAGAATGAATGTTTGATCGAAGAATGAATCGAGGAATATGCTCTGTTTTTCTTTTTTGGTATAAGGAATATGCTCTGTGATTGATTTAGAAAATAATATGGAACTAAATTTCATTATTATTATTATTATTATTATTATGAAATATTGTTTATATTTATCTATAATCTTTGAAAATCTTCTAATTTTTCACACCCCCCCAAAAAAAAAACCCTAGCCGCAGCCATGTAGAGAGAACCCTAACCGCCGTTGCCTTGATCGATGCCCGCTGGCTGCTCTTCTTGTTGATTCTTATCCTTTTTCTTATTGTCTCCCTTCTTTTTTTCTTTTTTCTTTTTTAATTTATAAATGGTTTAAGAACTCAAGTTTCGTATTGGGGGGCACTATCTTGCTTCCATCCGATGAATTTTCTTTTCTTCTAACTTTTTTTTTAATGATTTTTTCACAGCGATCTCTATCTTTATTCTTTTTAAAATAGAAATTATTTGTTTATTTTTAATACGAACAACTGTATTTATTTATTTTATTTTCCCTTTAAAAGGAGATATTTATCTCCAATTAGAACAGAGTGCCGTTTTCTCATATGGTAATTGTTTGATATTGCAAATCCCTATGTAACAGTATAGTCATCACAAACTCTTCCTCTAAACTAATACTCTTAAATTCAAATTGCGAAGTGATAAAAAAAATCATTTGAAACGGCAGGCTGCAAGTTGGTTTGGCCCTACTTTAAGATGATCCAATTAATTTTTTTTTTTTTTTAAAAATAAAACACAAAAATATATTTTTTTTTTTTTTTTTTTTTTTTTTTTTTTTTTTTTTTTGGGGGGGGGAGTAAGATGCATAAGCAAGATTCTAAGCAATTTCACCCAATTAGGAGGTATTGAGATTTCAAAAGAGGCTAAAGTAAACTTGGAAGACAACGGAGGTAAGAAAACAAGGCCACAACAGATTTGGCACACAATCAAAATACAAAAATAATTAAAAAAATAAAACAAAAAGTAATCAAAACCAAATAATATGTGAAATAAATGCAATCTGCATATATGGGGGTCTCTGTCTTTACACCACAGATTAAATGAAAATAATTTTCCTCTTTTAATTTTTCTAAGTTTGTAATCCCAGGGCAGACGGAGTGGTAGGGATTAGGGATATTATGACACCCGGGTTGAGTTCGGGTATCATGATACCCGAGCTCGGCTCGAGTTTTATTTGGATGAGCTCGAGCTCGGGCTCGAGCTCGAAGTGTATTCAGATGTTATCGGGTAGTGTCGTCAGGTAGTGTTATTATTTATTTTAAAAATTATTTTTTAAAAATATAATTATTTTAATAAATAAAAAATATTTTTAAAAATTAAAATTTATTTAAAAAATTAAAAATATTTTTAAAAATATAATTTTCGGAGCCGTTGAGCTTTCGAGCTCGACTCAGTCAGGCTCGAATACCTGAGCCCGACTTGAGCTCGAGCTCAAGCTTTGACCGGGTAGTGTCACAAGTCCGTGACACTATTCTAGTGTCATAATAGCCCTAGTAGGGATAGGCAGCTACCACATGAAATTTTAGGAGAAAATTTATAATTTTATATATTATTTACTTTTTAATAATTATAACTCGGTCCTCTAAAATCATAACTCAAACTGTCAGAAAAGAGAGAAATTCCTGCATAGTCTTGATCTCATGTTCTCAAGTCTCTTGACTACTGAAGTACAATCAGACTTGAATGGAATGGACTTGAGATTCATCCTATTGGAATAGTTTGATGATCATAATTTCTCTCTCAATGTTGAAATTCAGGTTCAAATTGTTTAAATCGCTGTGTAACCAAAAAAATAATGGACCTCAGATTTTTTTTTTTGTTTTTAGGCGTATTTTTCTTGATAAACACGGCATGGACCTGAGATTCTTCACGTTAGATATGTTGTTCATGGTTGGGGCTGGGCTCGCTTGAGATCCATGCATCAGTAAAAGGCCAATTGGACCAACTAGGATCAAGCCCAGTAACCAGTTTAACTTGAAGATGAACCCCCGTCTTATGAATCCAGACATTCAAGTCAAATTATTTAATGTACTGTAGTAACACTTGCGAAAGTGGTACTCCTCGTGCATACACAGTCGTGATCTGATAATAAAAAGAAAAAATGAGAAAATGAAAATACACAAAATCACCCGTGCTATCAATAGATATTGGATTTGTTGAGTGGATTATGACTCTATAAATATCGATTTTTTGGTGACTCAAACGGTTATCGTTGATGGGATGTGAAACTTACAAAAATCGTCGGAGGGCTCTCCGATAAAGGAGATCCCGACGCTCAAGTCAGAGAAAATGGTTTTTAAATATAAAGTAACAGATTGAGAGTTTAGAGAAGAAAATGTTCCATGTGACTAGTGTACCTAATGTATAAGGTCGAGAGAGTTTATCTGATTCAGAGGGTTTTAGGGTATCTTATATTTAATAGAGTCGTATGCTTTCAAGGCGTTGTAACCTTACTTTTCTTACGAAAACGATTCGAAAATCTCGGGAGTTTAATATCCAAAAATGATCATGATATTTATCGTATGAGAATTTTTCTTATCTGTAAAATCCTGGAGATACAATTTTTAAGTAGGGAATCAAAGTCGTTGGACGCTTTGACTTTTTCTTGGGATCAATAAGGCCGTCGGCCTTCGGTCCATCGTTTAGTCAATGTTGAGCCTTCATGGCTTGCTTGTTCGATGGACCAATGACTGAGTGTCCGATTAGGGAGGTAAATCTTACTCGGCAAATCTCGTTCGATAGGCGGGGCGACTAAGATCTTATCGTTCGGGAGATGTGATAACTAAGATCCTTCGATAGATCAGTTGAATAATTATAGAGAGTAGTTATTCGATAATACTGGACTATAATCATCTATCAATCGGTAGTTGTCCTTTGTGGGTCTCATGTGTGAGCCTTTCAAGCGTTGACCCATCGAAATAGGTATTGAGTTATGTCTCATTAAGATTTAAAAGATAAGGATACTAAATTTTTTAGTCAACTTTTGGAACTTACAAATGAATAAAAGTATATTAGAAAAGTTTTTTTAAAATTGGGTTCAATAATGTTTAAATTAAATTAATTAAAATATAACTTTAACTATCAATCGATTATTTAAGAAAAAAAAATCACTGATGTTTTACTAAATTAACAGTTGACTGTATTTGTTTTAACTTAATCACCAGAAACAAAAATATCCTAGGAAAAATATTCATTTATGCTATCCACCCACATCCATTAACAATTCCATAAATTCCTGAAGTTCTTTTTCGAATTCCCTCATAGATAGGTGCAAAAGAGAATAAAAAGGGAACTTTGATCCTGCAAAAATAAATAAATAGGACAACAAGTAAATTATCATCTTTAGATATTATTATAAAAATCATCTGTCTACCATAAAATTTGATTTCATATTATTATTTTTAAAATCAATCAATCCAATAATCTCACTTAATTGCTAATTTATCATTAAAATCCTTTCCGGAGCTGTAAAGCCCTCTATAAATTGAAAAAAAAAAAAAAAAAAAAAAAAAGAGGATGGAGAGATTTGAAATTCTCTTTGTTTTTTTTTTTTTTTTTTTTTTTTTTTTTTTTTTCTTATAAATCACCCGTAGTACAACTACTCCAAGATCTTGGTTGAAATTCTCTCAACCAATGGACATATAAAATTCCAGAATATAATTATTATTTATATTATCCGTAAGAATTTTCCATAAACGGTACAATAATTGATTGACCTGCTAACAAAATTGGACAAAGTATATTAGCACCATGGACCTTTTGATTTTGTATTTAATTGTTTTAATCTATCGATATTCAGAGTTATATTACGACTCATTTGACTGACTCAAGATCTCAAATTAGGAGTGAATTCTCGGGCATATATTTTTTAATTTTTAAATTTTAAATCTAAAAATTAATTAAAAAATCTAAAAGGCTTCACCTGAGTCAATTTTCCGTTGATTGAGCTGCCTTTGAATGTCCATAGATTCTCAGCTTTGAAAAGCATGCGGACGGTCAAATCAACGCTTTTTTAGGGCATAACTTCTCAAAGAAATGACAAATTCAAGTATTAGGACACCCTCATACTTAAATCAGAAGAATTACATATATGATTCATCATCAAACATAAACATGATTAATTATAACAAAATAATACAAAGTCTGTCACCGCCGGTCACCGTCGCCAGAGCTTCTGCTCCGGCAGAGAGGGCAAGAATTGTAATTAGAGAGACAAGTAGATATGCAATCAGAATGGAAGACGTGGCCACATGGGATATGTCTCCCAATTTTGCTTGTGCTGAAACATTCCATACAAACCGCACAAATATTATTAACCGCATGAACAGTAGGCATGGTTGATATCAAGGAATTGGAGGCGATCCGACGGTCCGTATAATCTACCATCATAGTTAGCGCCATATCAAGGTGGAATCGCATATCAATTGGACAAGTTGATGAAACGTTAGAGCACTCTTTTGCCATAGTTGCAGAAAAATACGTTGGAGAGAGAGAGGTATTTGGGTCAGATTTGGTATTGGGTTTTATAAGGGACACAATGGTTGACACATTAATGAGCAAGTATGGCTAAAGTTTCTTTGATTTAATGAGAAAGATAATTAAAATTTCAATGTTCTTGATAGTGATAAAAATAATGTTAAGAGAATCCCTTTCAAATAAGAATTCGATCGCGACTTACTCTAGATTAATCATAACGAAACTCTAGATATTATGCGATGGATCAAATTCAGAACAAAAAAAAATAAAAATAAATAAACACTAATGAACAAGTAAGCAACTCGGGCTTATAATATTATATCAAAAAATGTGAGAGAGAAATAATGCGAGAAAGTTATTATATTTTATTGTGTGTTTAATATATTGAATAAATGATATATTTATATAAATTAGGGTATGTATATAAAAGGAAAACCTTAAAATCAAACTAATGTCATAATATAGAAATATTAAAATATTTGATATAACATAATTTGACATATATAAAAAGATAGTATTAATTATAAGAAATGTGTCATAAAATTATGTCATATGGTGTTATATATATATATTCTGAGAATATTTACGTTATATATGTTGACATATAGAAGGTAATAACACTGAACAGGGGAAATAAACTATGTTTTTTCTTGGTGTTTCATTTTCATTTTTTTGGAATTTTTTCTTTTTTTTAAAAAGGGACGGAAACGGCAATTTTGACGGTCGAAGCGTTAAAAATTTGGTAACACGAAAAGCCGGCAAGGTTAATGAACGCGTTAATTTTATTTTGTAAAAAAAAAAAAAAAGGGGGGGGGGTGATAAAAAAAAAAATTTTAAAAAAAAAAAAAAGGGGAAATGAATTGCAGGGTTACAGCAACTTTGTTAGGAGAAACTACTTGGAAACTTTGAAGATGCAAATGCTTTTCGAATGCTGCAAATGAGTTGTGTATTTAATGAATAAATTCTGTTCTTGATTGGTTTAAAATTTTACTTAATTTGTTTCAGTCCACTGACTAGAAAATTCAAAGTCGTTTCATTGATCCAAATTTGAACTTTGAAGAGAAGCATATTTTTTTTTTTTTTTTTTTGTCCTGTCTTAGCCACCACCCAGTATTAGATTTGTGTTCTGATTAAACCAGATCGATTTTCTGTCGAGTTCAAAATGAAGAGAGGTCTCCCACCCATGATTATTTTATGTTACCAAAAAAACTCGAAACCGAATTCTTTTTATTATATTGAACATCTCTCGAATTGGATTATTGTTCAATTGTCAAGCAAATTTGACCCCTTTTACGCGCACCCAGATCAAATGATCTCCTGCACTAGATACACAAGTACACCCCATTAATTTTTTTTTCTTCTCTTTCTAGCATTCTATTTCTGTAATTCTATGAGGCAAGTGCCCACAACGTATAAAAGTAAGCCTTCCCAACAAAAGTTTGCATTATGGATTTTGAAAAATGACGTACAATTTAATAATCATAATTTTTTTTAATCCGATGATTTTGATTTCATATTGTGTATACGAGGAGTTGTTGCTCCTAGTTAAGTGTTTTGGAAAAATAAAACCAAAGTGATCTCCTTTTAAGTGATGGGGACGTTGCCTAGTAGGATCATTTGGTAGGCGAATAACCATCTTGTTGCAAATACTAAATATTTTATTTATTTTTAATTCATGAGAAATTAAATTTTTATACAGACAAACACTATTATAAAGAGAGATTCACACTGCTTGATAGATACAAGTGAGCATGAATTATTGAATCGAGTCTAAATTATGTAAAGATAACGTGAATTGGGCTGGGATAATAGCCAAGCACAATGGTTAGATGCAAAGTTATTTTTAGTTTAATTACCAAATATATATTTAGTATTTTTATTTTATTTAAAAAGATATATCTTGTACTAATTAAATTGTGATTTAGACACACAAACATTAATATAGTTATCTGATGCGGACAATGGATAAAAAGTAACCATCTTTGTCCCAAAAGGTTTACCTCTTTGCTTTATCTTATGGGGGCCCTTCTATAGGGGCCCCTGGGGGTGGGGGAAAAAAATTTGGGGACAATCGAGCGATATTTAGGTAAAAAAGGCATTCATTTCAAGGCCAATGCCAACCCCATCTTCTCACTTCTCTTTAGGCCATTTTCATTGCGGGAAAACGAGCAATGTATGGGAATGCCATTTTTTTTAAAAAAAAAAAAAATTTTAAAACAGCGTAATATTGAAAATAATTTAAAAATTAAGTCATATATAATGCGACATACTACATAAGCCTTTGGTTTTGCGAGTTGGGTGAGTTTGCAAGCTTCCATGTTCGAATTTCAGTAGAAAACTGGTAGGGGCCATCACCAGCACCAAAGCCAGGACCGAACCCAGGGGTAGACACATGGGTCTTTCATTTCCTTCATCGGCTGACTACCTTAGGTCTGTCAACGAGAAATTGAAAGCGGTTGCTACTGCCACCGTGACTTGTTAGAATCAAAACTCCGATAACAGCTGTACAGCCCCGATGTTGGTGTCTCCCAAAGCAGTCTCTGATTCCAAAAACTTTTAGATATGTCTCGGTCAAGATTGTTATGTTTTTCATATCACCTCCATCTCTCTCTCTCTCTCTCCCCCCTACTGGCATGTGATATACCACTCTGAAATTTGAACATGGAAAGTTGCAAGGGCACGTTTTTAAAACTCGAAAAACTATATAACGTTTTTAAGACGCGACAAACATGAATAAGTTTTCGAATTACTTCTTGTACTATCTTGTTTTAGAAATTTCTTTTTTTAAAAAATTAAGTGCTAACAAAACAATTCCAACATATTTTTTTATACATAGAAAAAAAAAAAAAGAACACCCATCATATATTTAACAAAATAAATTTTAAATATTTGTCCATTGACAAGTATATAGTATAGTACCTGCAAAACCATAACCTACGATACAGAGGAACTATAGGGGGAGAACAATTAAAGTTTACTGCCTGTCGTCGTCGCCGGAGATTCTGCTCCGGCAGAGAGGGCAAGAATCGTAACCAGAGAGCCAAGTTGATATGCAATCAGAATGGTAGACGTGGCCACATGGGATTTGTCTCCCAATTGTGCTCGTGCTGAAACCTTCCATACAAACCGCACAACTATTGTTAACTGGATGCACTGCAGGCATGGTCGATACCAAGGAACTGGAGGCGATCCGACGGTCTGTATGCTCCACGATCAAGGTTAAAGCCATATCAAGGTCGAATTGTAGATCCATGGGGTATGTTGATGGAGCGATCGAAGAGTCTTGTGCCCCAGTTGATGAGAGAGAGAGAGAGAGAGAGAGAATTGATTTGGATTAGAGATGGAGAAGAAGTATTGTGTTTTCATAGGGACAAGGGTTGACAAATTTATCGAGCAAGTATGCAACCTGGGTCCTGGGGGGCTTATCATTATATTTATTATCTCTTCAATTATCTTCTTTCCTTTTAAATTTTTTATTTTATTTGTAATATTTTTAAATTAAAAAACTTTAATAAAATATAAGAATTAAAAAAAATAAATAAAAAACTTATCATTATAATAGTTAAAATTTAACAACAAAAATAATATTTTATGATGCAAGAGACTGTAATATTTTTTTTATACAAAAAGATACAATCAATTGAAATTGAATTAAGAAAGAAATGATGAAAGTGAAGAAACTCTATTGTTGTTCAATGGAGACTCCAACATGCGGCTGCTAGCTAGTCCCGATTCCATAACATGGTTTAAGAAGAAAAAATTCAATTCGAGCACACACAGGAACCCAACATTTGACAGTCCAAAAGTGATTCTTTGACACTAAAAGGAGAAAATGTACAAGGTAATAGCGTGTTTTTGTCATTTTTGTAAACATTCGGCAATTCGGGAACATCAACTCAACCTGGTCAAAAGCTGTATCCCCTCAGCCAATAAATTTTCAATTTGGTGAAGATGCAGAAGCAAAGATTGTCAGCTTCAAAATGTGGGACACCAAAAAGAGAGAACAACATCAAAATGTTGTCAGCCATTGGAAAATCAATATAATCAATCTAAACTATTTAGTTTTCTCATATTTTCATGGTTTAAAATGTTATGATTTTCTATTATTTAGTATATTAAAATATGTAAATAGCATTTGTATATTAATTGATATAAAATGTCTTATTTAAGTGATAATTATTTCCTGCAATGATTCGTTGTTGTAACTCTACCAAAACATGAATTAAGCACAAAACCTTTCATAACTAGAAAATTTTAAATTAATTTTTATAGTAATTTTATTAATCAATTCTCGAGTTTTTATAAAAATGTGTATTGTGTTTAGCTAAGCCAACAATCACGGCATTAGCGACTTGGTTTGCAAATAACCACTTTTTTCTTTTTTATTTTTTCAATATATTAATCTCTTAAATGGTCGATTTTAAATTTTAAAATTAAAAATCAATTTGTTATTGTTATTGTTAAAATAGTATAGTTTTGTATATAACTTATTGCAGCGATTTATTCATTTCATTATATAAATCAAATATAATTTTTAATTTTGAAGCTCGTTTATGAGAGAATTGAGAGATACATATAAGATTAAATATATTTAGGTATAAAAGACTCGTTTAAAATCACATTTCCCGGAGTTTACTTCCAATTTCAACTTTATTACTTGAAAAAATATATATAAATTTAAATTCTAACACCATAAAAAATATAAATTTCTAAATCATAAAAGAAAAAGAATTTGAATAAGAGTTGCTCAAGTTTATGGTACCATATTATCTTAATCATATTCTTCTAAAACATAAAAAATGGTTATACTTAAGGTCTTTCTAAAGTAGGATTAGTACCACACTAGTAAGCATAGTTAACTTAAAGGTTGTGTATACGATAGTTTTTTTTCAGTAGAACACTCCAATTTTAATAATAATTCTAATTTATTTAATAATTGTTTGTAAAACTGTTATGTATCACTTATTTTATATTTTATAATAAACTAAAAAAAAATGTAGAATTAGCTCTAAATTTGGCGGCTCTCTTGGGTTAGTGTGTTCTTACCTCCCAAAATATTTTGGATTTGGGCAAAGAAAATGCAGGAGCATGGATGACAACCTAGATGTGAGTCTCTTCATCAAAACCATAGATCACCGTCGATAAATACCACCTTTAGTGCAATATGGCACAAGAGATGGTGCAAAAATATATTTTTTTTTTCATAAAAATTATAAAAATATATATGTTTACAAAAATTCAAATATTAGATTTCTAGATATCGAGAAAAGATACTTAAACAATAATATTTTGTCACTCGAGTGTTCCTACAAACTGCAAAAGTATAATTTCATCTCCAATGAAAGCATTTTACGATAACACGCTATTAGTTCATCAGACATGTGGAGATTTTGGAATTATTTGTCAATTTACAGCTGAATGGGTACAACACTCGAACTCTTTTTTTTTTTTTTTTTTTACATAATTTCGAATGTGAGCGTTACATATAAATTGAGAGAGATTTTTGTACTTGGTCTGGTCTCGAGCTACACCTAACATGGAGTTAACAAAACAAGTTTGGACCAGGGCTGGCTCTTTTACACTAAAAATTTTAATATTCACTTGACTCCGCCTTAATTTTATTTAAAAAAGATGTGATTGAAATTAATTGACCAAATTGTTACATAAAAAGCACACCGCTTCATTGAATTCTACGAATAGTATTTTAATTTTATCGTCTAATAATGATTACAACTCTGTTCGTAATATTTTAATTTTACTATAACTATGAATAGTATTTCCCTTTTAAAAAATTAAAATAATTTAATTTTCACAAGTATTATTAAAAAATTTAGTACGCATTACATTTCTACATATAGACCATTGGAAAGGTCAACCAACCCGTGCTACAGCTGGCACCTATTTTGTGGAGGGGTCAAATAAAATACTTTTTCTCTTATTTATTATTATTATTATTTTAAAAAAATGATATCTGATTATTTAATTAATTCAATTTAAATATTATGAATAATCTAATTTAAATACTATGAGACTTAATTTAGGAATTTATTTTTTTAATGTCTATTTTTTTATATCTAAAATTTTAATTCGAGATTTTGATTAAAAAGATTTAGTATTCCATCGTCCACGTAAAGTTACTTATTTATTTATTATTGTTAAAAGGAGATTTTTTTGGGCCCGGGGGGGGGGGGGGGGAGGGGTGATGCCATCGTTCTAGCATTGGAATATATGGCAAGGCGTGTTCTTCTTTTCCACTTGGGTTTAAAATGCTAAATTGGACCACATATTGAATTTTGATAAATCCTCCCCCTTACGCTACAGCTACGACATAGCACAAAGTCGTCGACCTGAATTCAATTAGGATTAGATTTAACTGACTAACAACTGCACCAACATTCAACACAAAAACCATCTCCATCCCACAAGTGATAACGTAGAACACGAGTGGATCCACATCACCATTTTTATTTTTAAGTTCAACATTAGATCTTGAAATCGAATTTATTATGTTAAAAGAGCAAAAAATGTATAAAAGAGGGTCAAACGTGCAACAAGGACCATAGCCCTTTTGTGTTCACACCTCGGTGAATGCTTCACACAAAAACTGTCACGATGCCTTGGTGGGAAAGGATCAGAGATTTATTTTGTTGAAGGTGGATCAAGCACCATAGATGATAGCTCTGTTAATTCGAACGAGATGATTTAACCCTCTGACGGTCTCAATTAGTAAGACCTGTAAAATACCGCCGGAGAGTATTCCGACAGAAAAAATTCTGACATTCAAGTTAGAGAATGATTTTTAGAATGAAGGAAACAGACTGATCTTGAGAGGAAAAAGCACTGTGTGTAAAGTGTAGATCCACAGGACTTAATTGGTTGGTAGGTATCTTGGAGCTTATATAGCTTTTGGATGTGAGAGTCGTGTGCAAGTGGGGTGATTAAATTCTAGTTTCTTTACGAGAGTATCATGAGATTTCGGGAAATCTTGTCATAGAATTCTCAAAGATTAAAAAATCTATCTGGTTTAGAAAATCTAGATCATTACCGAGATACTTTTCCTTACTAATCACGATTGCAGATATCCCTTCCATTTGCATGAGATTGTCCTCATGATTTAGGGAGAGCGGATATCATGTTAGCAATTTGCGTGTTAACCTATCGAGCACCGAGGAGGTCTTGGGATTGATCAGTTAAAGTACTGAGTAGTGGGGACCGACCAATTGAAGTATTGAGCAGTTGGTTATCGAGAGAGAGAGAGAGGTATAGAGGTGATCGGCGAGTACCAATAGGGCTTATTGAGAGGTTGGGGATCTGGCTTTCTTTGCGCCCAATATTATTTGGGTCATGTATCATTATATTTTATTTATTTTATTAAGGTATTTTTATTGAGCACGTCCATTTTTTTTCCCTGACATGTCGAAAGGAAGGTTATGAATACAAAATGAAAGGTTGGGTATGTTTTCATTGACCTATAAAAAGTCACTTAACATTGACAAGAGGAAATGGAGAAAACATGACCTTCATTCACCGTGCTCATGCTGATGGGGGACTGCCATTACTAGTGTCTCTATTAAGACTGGCTTGAATGGACCTATCAGCTTTTTATTCCAAATAAGATAATATGATATAGACGGCACGTGAGCCGACATGCCTTACACCAACATGCCCCCTAACTTTCTTTACTTACAACTTGGTTAGATAAATATTTTCTCGCGGTGCCCCGAAGTGGAGGAGTAGGACCCGCTGCAGATCATCGCCCCATAATGCAAATCTCTTAAGATATGAATCAAATTTGATGTCAGAAGTAAAAGTGTACATCTTAACATGTTTATATAACATACATAATTTAAATCTACAAAATCAACACAACATGAACATCTTTTTTTTTCTTTTTTTTTTTGGACCATAAATATGTATTGCCTTAGTGTAGACGGAAATCAATTTTAAGATTTTCAATACTAAGTTAAGAATTTACTAGTTAATGTTGAACTATATATACCATAATTTATGAATTTTCTTCCTTTTGTTTTGGTTCAACTTTTTTTTTTCATCAACCGATATCCGGATTTTGCCTGATTAATTTGGTCCGAGCCCTGTAGAGTTCATTGAGGGGTTGACTCTCCCAAATCCTTTTTCTCTATTTCTAGGGTCGAACTCCTAAATCCCTTTCGTTTTGGTTTAATAGAAGATATGTAGGTCTAGAGTTACATAATGTGCAACTCTTTCACATGCAGGTACTAAATTAATCAAAATTATTATAAATTTGCTTCCTTAAAGTTATCTTATGCACTAAAAAATTTCCCTAGTTAAATGAGTTATGATAACTCTATCGACCTTTATACAAATGAAATTTAATTTCAGAATCTCTTAATTTTAACTTGATTAGTGTTTATTCTCTTGATTACATTCCAACAATCTTTTGAAAGGAAACCTTTTTTTAGTTACACAAAGATTTGAATCTAGAATGTTTAAGTTAGGGGAGGGGGATTGTGACCATTAAACTATTTTTTCGGAGACTTTTAAAAGAAAATGAAAAAGGGATACCAAGCATCACCATTTCATAAACATTTGCGTTATTATATCAAGGGCATTGATTTGCTAATGTGCTATAGTTTAACTGGTATCATTTTCCTTTCACTTAGAAATTTTGAATTCGAGTATCTTTTATACATAAAAAAATCAAAAATATTAATCAACAGTCGATTTAATAAAATATGATGTTAAGCTCCTTAACTAAATTTCAGAATCAAAACTTAGGAATGAAAAAGACTTCGCTGAGAAAACCGTCTCCTAAATAGATTTTTTATAAATATTCGAATTAGATTAGTTGAACCATTATTTCGAATATCCATGGTGGAAAAAAAAAATCAAGAATATTGAACTTGTTCGAGTACAAGCTTGTTTTGTGACCACAAGTTGAGATGACCGTGGCCCAACCCTATATTTCGACGGGCCATTCTTGTAACTCAGCCCAACAGGGAAGCTGCAAATTTCTTGTCAAGCAATCAACATCCTAACCAAGGTTTACTAATTCTTGGGTTCAAAGGAATCTTTCTTAAACCTAAGTCAATATTATTATATATTTATTCCCATTTCAATCCAAGACTTTGGGAGGAAAAGGTCTCCTATTAGAGGAATACGTGTGCAACCCTCACCATCACGTAGGACCCACAGCATCACACGCGTCGCCATTCCTTTTGCTACTTTCCCAGAAATACAGTATCTTCTCCCTTCTCATTTTTCAAGCCTCACTGATTTGATTTTGATTTTTTTTTCTAATCCCAAAGTTGGGACCACCCACTTTGGTACTAATGCATTACAGTTCCTGTCATCCGGTTTTGCTGTCTACAACTCGGTCCCATCATTTTGCCGTGCACTACCATCTCTCCCATTCTTGGATTAAATCGGGTCGGCAGCGGGTACTATCGCATTACACAAAGCTCTCGGTGCAGTGTAATTGATTCTGGTGGGCGGATCACAACCGAACTTCAGGTACCCCAAACCCACTCCGTCGATCTTTCTGGTTCTTAAGTGTGAATTCACGTGATCGAGTGACACTAGCCGTCCGATCTTACTTTACTTCTTCTTTGCACCTACGGTAGTGATCGGAGGTATTTGGCCGCGATTCCTTAGGATAAAAACGTCAAATTCTACCTACTAGTAGGACCCGCCATCTTGTTCGACCGCCACGTAGCAGTTTATAAAGTTGGTGGACCAATTGTTTGTAGGTCCCATACCCTCCTTCTACGTTCCTCAGATTCCTGGTGCTTAGACGTTGGGTCTTCTGTTTTAATAGAAACCAATCTATTCCCGGACATTGAATCACGAACCGGTTTAAGACACGTGGATAGTATCTGGAAGATGATCGCTTCGTGGTGACACGTCATTGGCTGACGTATGCAATGGAAAGCTGCGACTCTAAAGGACCTTTGTAGTCAATAATTAATTATTTGTTGTCACGGCAGCGATGATGGAAAGAGCCGTGAACCGTCAGATCAACAGTTGACACGTGGCGAAGCAAAGAGGGCTTGTAATGGCAATCATGCTCTTCTTTTCGTTCTTTTTTATTTAAATTTCTTTTCTCATTTGTTTGGAGTAAAAATTAAGAATAGAAAAATAAATAACGAATTATCCTTTTATATGCACTGTACATATTATTAAAATCTAAAATTTTGAATAATTTTGTCCTACTATTTCTCACAACTAAAATTGTCAAATACGTAAGTGTTTCACATGATTAAGATAAATAATTATTTTTAATGCTAATAACGTTACTAATTAATTAGTGTCCTTCTGGCTTCTATTGAGTGTGGCGTGGTTCACTTTAAAAAAATAGGGGTAAGAAGAAAAATTATTGTTATTTTTTTATTTCTTCTTTTAAAAACCAACGCTTGTGTCATTCGTTCACACGTGTCACCTCAAGTACTCCCTCCCTCCCCTTTTTATCCCATACAGCCCCTCCCTCTCCATTTCTCTCCCACTAACTTACGGTATGGACTCCCAAGAAGAGGAAGATCTCCGAAGAGTATCTCCATTACCAGACTCAGATTCCTTGTCAGCCAGCTCCGGAATCTCCTCCTTTCTTAGCCCCGACGACTCTCGAAGCACAACCAGCTCCTCCGGAGATTTCTCAACCACTAGCAGCTCCTCCGGCGAAATTCCGGCGGTCGTACTCGCCGCAGCAGTAGTTCCAATTTCAGCAACGCCGTATTTCTCCGGTGATGATTTTCCGGCAACGTCGACGGCTAGGTTGAAGTGCGTGGGGAGGGGGAATAGAGGAGTAACGTGGGGGTCCACGTCAGTTATCGGAAGAAGGAGAGAGATGGAGGATGCCATCGCCATTGCGCCGAGTTTTATGTCTTCTAGTTGTGACGGCGTCGGTGGTTGTACTTCTCCGGGTTCAAGAACCTCCGCCGAGATCTCACCGATTCACTTTTTCGGTGTTTATGACGGCCACGGAGGGTCTCAGGTAAGACTCCACTTCCAACTCGATTGAGTTCATGTCTTCTAACTCAGTTGTGTAGATCTATTATTAGTTTCTTTTTCTAATTCTCGAGTTGAACGTCAGTTATAAGAAAAAGATTAGTGTTAATTTTTTCTTTCGGGAGAATTTTCAAGGAATAGCGATATTTAGTAAGAAAGATTATAGTTTAGTTACTTTAATGTCATATGGTTTGTCGTTAATCTGCATTCCTAATTATTGATTTATAAAAGCGAAAATAATTGCTTATGATAGTTATATACATATATATATCTTCAATATTATAAATTTAATAATATACATTTGAATTTAATAACATATTTATAAAAAAAAGTAATTAAGATTTTTTTTTTATTAATTTATACTCAAATCATAATGGGTTTTTTAGGTGTTGATCTCAGATATTTGATTTGAAGCTAATTCGAAAATATTATTAGAAAAAAAATAATATATTGATATTAATAAATTTATTTATATAGAATTTTAGGCTTTTTTTATGTATATATATATTATTTATTTTTGGAAATTGGAGAGGAGATGGGACGTTGCTCGCTGATTGCAATGCATATATATTACCGAGAATAGCTATCATATGACTAAAAGCAAGTAATTAATGAGTTATGTTTAGTTGTTAATCAAGGTTAGCTCTCGCTGGAAAGTGAAAATAATTGATTCTGACAAGCGGATGACACGTTGCTTATAGAGAGTGGTCCTTTTGGCATTACGTGTCAGGAGAATTTATGGTGCGTTTCTTTTTCCTTTTTCTTTAAGGACACGTGTCGTTCGGCCTTCGTATTCCTGTCGGTTAAAAGGCGGTGTGTGTGATGTGAGCCCCCGACGAGTTTTAATTACATGTGTGCCAGTTCACGGTAATTAAAGCTACGACTACTTTTTACACGCGTTACTCATGCTTTTATCATGGGTGCTCGGTAGGGACATATATATATATATATATATATATAAATAAACCTCCGCTTCAATCGAGCTGGGTTGTATTTTTAAATCTCTTTTATACCTATTTTTATATAAAATTTGAACTCGGCATTTGAATCAACTAGGAGTTAGTTTGGTACGTTTTTATTTATTTATACTATCACTGTGTTTGGTGTGGAATGAGGAAGCAGATGGGACAAACCCTTTACAGACCCCACCTGATGGCCACGTTTGCTTATATGTTTCATTGGTGTTACCTAGTGCTTGCCGTTGACTTGTACCGGCCTTTATTTTATTTTTATTTAGGAAATTTATTGAATTTTATTTTATTATATTTTTAATGTTTCTGATTTGTGGCCGAAGATTCTGCATGCCTGTAATCTGAGATTAAGTGGGATTAATCTAATTCTTCTAGGATCATTATAATTTGGGCAGCTCGTTGGATTATGTAAGCTGGTAGTTTCATTATTTGATGATCCAAGACCCCACAAATGAATAAGATAAGGAGTTATGTTCCAACATTGTTCATATACAAAAAATTGAATCTAGGAATTAAATTCATGCCAGAGACACCAATTAGAGGGGTAGAGAAGCTATGGAAAATGCCATCTTGTTCTTGTTGAATTAAGAGAAGGAAAATATTTTTGTTTATAGCCATTTCTGTCTTGATTTTCCCAAAGTGTCTTCAGTGATTTGACCAATTTTAATGCATAATCACGGTATAAGAATATCAGTGGGCTTCACTATAAAAAAGAAAAAGAAAAAGAGAGAGGTTCCTATAGCAACCATTAGAGTAGTGTATACTGAGATTTTCATGAGGGGCAAGTGGGTTTATTTGTGTAGATGTTTGAGAAATGCAATATTAGGTTGTTTAGGTGCATTAGGTGGTTTGCTTTACGCTGATATGCTTAGAATGTTGGTGCTGCTTCTTCGCTCCATGATTATGTCTGGAGCTGATTAGGTGCTCTAATCTCGGATTTCTAGTGATGTAGCTAGACCTTGGCTGAAGGTGATGCATTGATATTGCTGGTGAGGCATGTCATTGACCACAAATAAATTCTGAAACAACATTTTCCGTGCTTGCTAGGAGGGAAAATTTGGTTTTGTTTGTTCAGCTGTATAGAATTTGTCCACACCGAAACACTCTTTAACTTGTAAGCATAGGTCTATCTGCCTAGCTTCAAAAAATTTGCCTGCTTTGTGAATTATGAAAAAGGCAAGTGATCTTGTTTATGCCATTGATTTAGAATTAAGAGCACTTGTTCTTGACTATCACTAGCAGGACACGAAGAAAAGAATCTAATTTCTGATGTTCCATTGAATGGAGCCTCTGTTGTATACCATATACTGTGGGAGTTACTTGAACAAGATTGGAAGCCGGCAGCATTCCTCAGCCTTGTGTTCCTCAAGCACTACCTTTGGGTCTCTGCGCTTGCCAGATGCTGCATGCATCAAGAAGGGGAAAAAAAAAGAAAAAAAAAAGAAACCAGAAGTTGTGCATTTCTTCATATTAGGCCATCATAATGAGTATCTGTTCTTGACTTAGCACTCCCAGGCTGGAAAACAAGAAAAGTTCAACAAGAAAGGCATTATTCGTGCATTTCTTCATATTAGGCAGTCGGCATTTCTTTATATAAGATGTACAACTGTTTTGGCAACTGATTAATAGCAGTACCCTTAAGTTGGCTTAAAAAAGATGTAATCTGCTTGTGGCATTGCTGCCATTAGCTGAATGTCTTTTCAGACAAGTTGAATTAAAGTGAAGGGAAATCCTCAAAACTAAAGTAGATAAATGAAATGGTTTAGCCACTCACCATTCACCAGTATTGCACAGAATACTGTTATTTTAAGTAAGAACCACATTACAATTATGTTTCATATTGCATTTTTGCCACATCTCTTTGTCCCTCCTGTCACGCTTGTAGCTAACTTTGTAGAGGATGATGTCACATGCAATAGATTAAATGTTATCATGGATTGTGACTTACAGGTGGCGAATTTTTGCGCTGTGAAGATGCATCAAGTTGTTGCAGAGGAGTGGAATCGGGGAACAATTGATAAATATGAATGGCGTAAGAGGTGGGAAGCAGTGCTTTTAAGTAGTTTTGAAAGAGCTGACAATGAGGTAATCTCAGAGGCAATGGCACCTGAAATTGTTGGATCAACTGCTGTTGTAGTGGTTCTATCAGGTTGTCAGATTATTACTTCCAATTGTGGAGACTCGAGGGCTGTCCTCTGTCGTGGGAATCAAACAATTCCACTAACCGTTGATCAGAAGGTCACAACAGTTTTCTGTCTTCAGTTCTTTATAATCATTATTATTCTTTTGAAAGCAACATTTTCTTTGCATAAAATATTTCTTTTTGCAGTACCTTTTACTTTCTTTTGCTTGTATGCTGTACCTCGTATCATTAGTAAATTGAATTTCTAGGGCTTGAAGTTTTGGTAATCATGGAAGGGTTTTATATGACGTTTATCCAGCCATGAGTTTCCTTCAGAAATAACTAAAAACTACATTGACTCACATTAGTTGAATTTATGTTTAGAAGGGATTAAGGACATGTTATTGCTATTGTTTTTTTTTACAGCCTGACAGAGAAGATGAGCTGAAGAGAATTGAGGGAGAGGGAGGGAAAGTCATAAACTGGAATGGTGCTAGGGTCTTTGGAGTTCTTGCTATGTCCAGAGCAATAGGTTTCCTTCTCTTGAATTCTCCACTTCCTTTAGACTGTTCCGTTAAAAAAATTATTACTGCTTTTCTGCCCTTTCTTTTTTCATTATTTGAGGTCTAATTTTGTGCATTCCCTCCAAATACTCAGCAATGTTGTGGATGGCCTCCGACATGTGTCCATTGATTTTAGAATAAAGCAGGAGAATTAGCTGTCTTTTCAATCAAGATTCCACACATGCAATTATACAGCTATAGCATTTCCTGGTTTGGTGATTCGCGGGGATTATGCTTCTAATAAGCGTTGAAATTCCCGCATCAGCGCCAGCTGCAAAGATAGTTGGGCTTTGTGCATTTCTACTTTATGAAACTATCTTACATACAGCTAGTTTCACTGAAACATTCAATATTACAAGTCTCGTAAGTTTTATTTATTCTTCCTTCTAAGCATCCTCTCATCTAGTTGAAGGCATAGAGGTTAAGTTATGCCCATCATTCATTTATTCACAACCTGCATGCATAATAGTTTCAGTCTCCATTAATCGATCCCAAAGTTCTAGATTTATTGTTTAACTAATCCATGAGGCAACATGGGGAGTCTCATCCTAAGACCGATCAAATGGACATTTCCTGTGCTTTATCGCATGCAAGAGTTGGTTATTGCATAGTGTGCTTGTACTTAAAAAATTCATCTCCATGGTATGTGGTTATATGTTTTAAATTGGTTATGATGGAGCCCAAACTCATTTCCTTTTGCTTTGGACCCGTTGCATGTATGATAAAACTTTTAACCAAACACCACCAGGGTATCTTTGGAATTTTCACTTTTAAACATCATCTCCATAGAGTTCCTTGGTCTCAGTTTCTGGGTGTTTGAGATTTCATGCATCTGAGTTTCCTATGGTTGTGATATTCATGGAGGATGAGCTACAAAGGTGTTTTGGTAGTATTTGTTGTTTGAAATGCTGATATGGTGATTTTTCATGTTATACATGGTGGTGTGCCTGCCTTGGCTTTTAAAGTTTCTGGAGAATCTCCAGGATTGTTATATGTTTTGAAATTCAATTATTAAGTGGTCACTTGTAACTCCCTTTATGGCTGTTGTAAGCTCTGAGTAATTGTTGGTGCATTAGTATGGACTCGCACATTCCGTTGGTTGAAATGGTCTGTGACCAATTAGTATAGAACTAGTTTAGCAGTAATTGGTTGAGGTTGTCTGATTGACCTTGCACTATCTGCAAAACGTGTGTACACTTTGGATTGCCTGGGTGGTAGATTTAGTTGTGTTTTCGATTGCGGTACATCTTTTGACATGCCTGTTTGATATGTTGGTTTGCTGTGCTTTTTCACTCTTTGCTGTCAGTAGTCTCTGAATGTTGTCACAGAAACTTTTGACAAGCCTATTTGATTTATCTGTTTGCTATGCTCTGTCACTTTCTGCTGTCAATAGGGTTTGAATGTTGTCACCGAACCTGTACTGGGGAAGCCTTAATATTGGGATAACTACGATTGTCACTGAGATGGAAACTGATTTTATGGCTTGTTGAAGCTGTGTATAAGTATCAATCAAACCGCATCTAAGGATTTAGGGGATAGATCTAATGTTTACCCTTGTGTGTCTCATCTTAATATCTGTCATTTTTATCAACTGAATTTTGTTTCCAGAGAGGTGAGCTTGGTTCAAATATGTCAGCTTCTTTGATAATAAATAACTCTCAGATAATGATCTCTTCTCTGTGACCGCATGAGTTTAGTCCAATTTTTTTGGTCTCCAAGCCTTCACCGGAGGAAAACGATTGCAAGAAAATTCTAAGCTTGTGGTTTCTTTTAACATTGTGTTGCCTCGTAGAAGTTTTGTGGTCCCAAATTAAGTTCACCTAGCAGTTTCCATGAATGGCCTATGTTCACGGGCGGGTTTGATTATGTTCTTTAATCCATGAAACAATGTGTTTGTCTCATCTTGCAACACTGTAGAGATGACAAAAACTAATATTTGGTCCCTCATGATATGTGGATCTTTTCTTTGTTGTTTGCTATCATCATTCTATCCTTTTTGTTTGTAAAATTAGTAAAAGTGAGACCTTTTAAAGTTCCATAGGAACCTCTACATGATCAGAATGCGGTTTGGTTAAATGAAAAGTAGATTTCTTCAATCTTAACAAAAGCTTACATCAATGTACACGGTTTCATAGAATCAAAAAGAAGTTTGTGAGGCCATTCAAACAAAATTGAATTAAGAAGAGACTGGCTGGGCCCATCAATTGTGGTACTAGCTCGTTTCTCTAAGTTTTCTGCACTGAATCTGTTTCTGCTTCTGCCTTATTGAAGAGAGGTTCCTTTTATGATGTCAGCATTCTTGTTCCAATTTCTTTACTGTCTCTGTCAAAAAGTAGAGGTTGTGTAATCTTCTACTTTTGATCTTGGTTCCCTTGGTTATGTCCTCTCTCATGTTTTAAAGGTGCTCATTGTTAAATGTACATGTTTCAGGTGACCGGTATTTAAGACCATGGATTGTTCCAGTACCTGAGATCACTTTTATGAGAAGGAGTGATGAGGATGAGTGTTTGATTTTGGCAAGTGATGGGCTTTGGGATGTTATGTCAAATGAAGAGGTTGGTGAGGTGGCTCGCCGCCTTTTGAGACGGAGGCGTAGAATTGTGGAAGCGGACGAGATCTCTCCAGCACAAGTTGTTGCTGATAATCTCACTGAATTAGCATATGGGAGAAACAGCTGTGACAATATTTCTGTTATTGTAGTCGACCTAAAATCCAAAAAGAAGCGCCAGAGGCAATGAAGAGGGATGGAGTCATCTTTTATTCTCTCTCCCAGAAAAACCAGTTCTCCCCTTTGAAGATCCAGAGACCATGATGAAAGGGATGATCTGGACCTTCTCATGACTCATTTGAAGATAAATTACCTTAAGCTATTACGTGTGGCATGTACAGAGTTGACGCACAGTCGAAAAACCAAAAAAGGGTTCGTCTCCTCACACTTACCAGATCAATCCTCATTTTTTATGGTTTGGTCACGAATGCTAAGAATATTCTACTTCTTCCTAAATGATTGGAAAATGATTGAGAAACTCTGAAGTGGTATCACAGTGTAGATATGCATTTCTTCTGTAAAACTATATTTTTCTATTTTAACTTGTCATTCTATTGTTCATTCAGGCAGTCTGGAGAAATGAACAGATCTTGACAAAAGAGTGGAACTTTTAGTTGAGCAATTAAAATATTTAGCCAAGCTCTTCTTTTGGCTGATCTTATTTTAAACTTGATTGATGCCGAAAAATTTATTAAACAAGTTGTTGCTGTATGATTGAAAATTTCTAACTGTTCCTTGGGCTGTTTTTCAAGAGAGAGATTTTTTTTTTTTTTTTTAATCCCTTGTTATCACAACCAGTGCTCCGACATTGAGAGAAGCTTGAAATTTTTATGGTACTTCCAGAGTTCCATCTTTCAATTCAACAATTAAGAAAAAGACCTTCTGGTTTAGCCTCTGGATATCCAACTACATTTATTTGTTGGACAGGGAAATGGAGAAAATGGAACATGGTGGTCCTTTCTGATGATTGGAGGTCACAAAAACCAGTGGGTCAAAAAAAAAAAAAAAAAGGTAGGATGTGCGTTGAATGTACTTTAGTTTTCATTCGAAAGATGTAACATTCATGTAGATGATGATACCTCTGCTCTAGACCCTTTTTTCCTGATGGAATATAATACCTGTATATAAATAATATTGTGTTCCTGTGATATCTCTCTCTCTATTCTTTTTTTTTTTTAGCGTGTAAGATTTACCTAATTTATATATGCAGTGTGGTCGTTTCTGTCCACTCGTGACTATTCTATTAGTCCATAAAAGGTGTGGCAGGTGCTGATAGACTAATGCTTGATCTACTGCATCCTCTTTAGGTTTAAGGGTGCAGCAAATTTTAGGGTTGACAAATAAGAGAGGTGGCTAGAGAAGCTTTGCCTAATGCAAACATGAGCACTAACTGACCAAATGAGTTAATTGCTTATGTGCTCTTTGTATGATTTGTTTTTTTTTTTTTTTGGGTTGTGTTCAAAAGTGATTGAGCTTCATGACGAAGGTGGCTGCCCCACCCTTTACCTTGGTATGTGCGGAAGAGAACTTCTCCTACCTCCTCAAGGCGTCTTTACTAGCTCAACTAACTAATGCCTGCCCCTATTTGTATGATCTTAGGTCGAACTCGAGTCGGTATCAACAATTATTTTTTCCCCGTGATATAATTGCATAGAAAAGACTGTTGGAAAGCATGAAGTAATTCCAAAATTAGTGCTTGTGTACAGTGTTCACAACAGCCTGGAACTTGAATTATCTTGATGCTTAGAACATCAATAGCAGTGGCGTCAATCGGCATACAAAATTTGTTGATCTTCCATTTCCCGTCTCTTTTAAGACCAGTCAAAGTTCACCTCATTTAGATCCTTTTTCCCCCTCATTTTTTAGCTGTTGAAGTCGAAATTGACTATGATCCACATAATGGCTGCATGGAATGTTGAAACTAAATGAATGCTTGCATAGTCCGCAAAACTGCTGGGCTGATATTTTGAGAATATATCTTTAGTGCTTGGCAACATTGCCAAAACTGGTTCTTGGTCTACCATTTCCTGTCTCCTCCTTTTTTTTTTTTTGGGTGCATTCCATTTCCTGTCTCTTTTAAGACCAGTCAAAGTTCACCTCATTTAGATCCTTTTTTCCCCTCATTTTTGAGCCGTTGAAGTCGAAACTGGTTCCTTCTAAATTACAGGGAGTTGCACGTCAACTTAGGATATCTCCTTTATTATTATTTTTTTATTTTTTACGATGAGAAGCAATTAAGTAGGAAGGAATCGAAGAATTGAAGTGGGGAGGCTCTACTTGAGTTGTCCCGAGGGACGTAAACTCATGATATCTAAAGATAGACAAAGCAGACTATTGCCTATATGGCGGCCTCTTACTTGATGACATGTTCTTGTTTAATTCATATAACCATTTCATCTCCCTGGTACATATTATGAAATTGAATGAAAAATGGTTGAGCAAATTGCTACCACACATGTAGCATAAATGCCAGTCCATTTCAGTACTTTTATTTGCTATATAGATCTCTTGTGCTGGCAGATTTTTATATTGAGGTTTTTCCCTTGTCCTTAAAGATGTCATGCCATTAACTAATTGTCTTTTTTTTTTTTTGGTGCCCCAAATGCTGAGGAAGAATAATTTCCTCTTCCCTCCCATGTTTGAATATTTTCATTAGGACACTGTCTCCATTTATCAATGTGAACACATCAAGGAGCTGCCCTTGCTAAGATTGCTTTCTGATTCCTTGATGCTCCGGCGTGGATAGCCGATTGCCCACTTGAGACTTTTTCAATTGAATCGTTTGATGCTGATTTTTCGTCTTAATTAAAATTTCCAGTTTTTCCTCAAATAAAGGTTAACACACCATGATCATGTGATTATTGTCATTATTTTCAGTGTCAGAGGTTTGCAGGAGAAACTGTCATCAAGTGGGGGAAATTTTCAAGGAGAGGAACTTTTAAGAGTGAGTGCTGCTATTAATTATCTGCGATTGATTTGAGAGTATCTTAAGAAAATTCATGCAGAATGCGCAGAAATTGACGGGCTAGATTATGGCCATCATGTTTTAAGATCATATGTAGTCATTTGTAGAATCATACTTGGAACCTCAGTCACTTAAAGGAAATATTTTAATGTACTAGATTCTCTCTCACTCCCTTGATTATTTTATTCACAAGGGTGAGCACTGTTTGTTCATTCTGTACGTCTTCAGATGGTCAGGCAAGCTTGAACTGCTGAGTCAGCCATGTCACAAAGCAAGAAAAAGCACGGCTGAGGACGACTCATGTTTCGCAAAGCTGTTGCACTTGCATCCCATCATTACTTCCCGTTGGGTATGCTTGTCAGTTCTATATTATATGGCATGGTATTCTGTCTGTTCCCCTTATGTGCTACCTTTGGTAAACTTGGTATGCTTCAGTTGCTCCCACATACGAAGTGAGACTAGTTTACTTTCCCTCTGTGTTTGATATTCATCATGTTCACTTTTCATATGAGGGAAACAACCAGATGGTATGGAATAAGCAAAGAAGCATGAAGGTAGGAAGAAACATAGACCTTACACATACTATTATAATCCAGAACAAAGCAACCGCTTTTCATTTATAGAGATTCTCACTCTTAACAGTGCCGCAGCGTGCAAACAGATACCCATGTTTCTATTCAATAATGCATGATCTAACACTTTAAGACATGCTTGGCCACCTTCAGAACATGTGTCGTGTCATTACGAGGTCTTAGATATCATTTAGTTACTTTGTAAGGTGGGGAGGCTAAAGAATGCGCCTCGGCTACTCTTGAGCTGGGAGTATGTTCCTTGCTCCACCACCTTTCCTTCTGCAACAAAGGCAATTGAATCAAGCTTTTTAACTGTGTTCAGCCTGTGAGCCACCACAATCGTAGTCCTTCCAACCATCATCCTACCCAATGCCTCCTGCACAACTTGCTCCGAATAAACATCAACGGCGCTTGTTGCCTCATCAAGTAACAATATTGTTGGAATTCGTATTATTGCCCTGGCAATTGCAATTCTCTGCTTCAGCCCTCCAGATAGTTGAACTCCTCTTTCTCCACATTCTGTCTCATAACCATCTTTGAGTGACCTACACAAGAGAGGTGAATTAGCCAAAGTATTGATATAGGCTGCTGATGCCCGACAATCCTCTTTTACCGTAGGAAATTAATTATAATCAAGAGCAGACTTACCAGATGAATTCATGAGCATTGGCAGCTCTAGCAGCCTCAACAACCTCGTTCTCTGATGCATCAAGCTTCCCAAAAATGATGTTTTCACGAATGCTACCTGAATATATAACTGGCTCTTGGCTTACAAGTGCCATGTGCCTTCTACACCATCCAAGATCAAGCTCTTTAATGACTACTCCATCCACCTTTACTGATCCCCTAAGCACATCATAAAATCTTTCAATCAATCCAATCACTGTCGACTTTCCACACCCACTTCTCCCAACAAGCCCAATGCTTGTGCCTGGTTTCACCTCAAGGCAAAATTGTCGCAAAATGAGGCTTTCAGGTTGGCTAGGATATGCAAAATCAACCTTCTTCAGCTCTATCCCACCTGTCAACCTTTCCAATTTGGTTCCACTGGTGCCATCTCCCTGTTTATAGTAGAAAAACAAATCAGATATTCCAAGCTTCATTAAGAAAGGAGAGGAAAAAATGAAAGCCTTGGCTGTCAGAAGTGTTCCACTGGTGCCATCTCCCTGTTTATAGTAGACAAACAAATCAGATATTCCAAGCTTCATTAAGAAAGGAGAGGAAACAATGAAAGCCTTGGCTGTCAAAAGTGTACAAGGGCATAAAAAAAGTTGTCAGTTACTTGGTTAGGAACTGATAGCAGTGATTCCCTATCATGAATCTGGAAGACAGATGCAATAGCAGTAGACCCTTTGGCTAGGTCAGAGGTCATGCTTCCAGCTTCAGCTATTACTTTTCCACTGCTAACCAATATGAAGAATGTCTTGAACACATCACCAGCTGATATCTGTCCCATATCCACCAGTTTTCCACCATACCAGAAGTCAAGAGCCCAAGACATGAAAGTTAGGCACAGAGCTGAGCCCATACCCAGACCTGCTAGCCATGACTTCTTCCTTGCTTCCTTTCTTGGCTCCTCTTGAGCCTCATTAAAAGGTTGCATAACTTTTCCGATGCTTCCAAATGATGTTATAATTCGATGGTTTATGACAGCTGACAGCAATTTGGGTGCTTTGATTTTGTGCTTTAACGAAGTTTGTTGTTATACTAGAGAGGAGCACTTTCCATGTATAAAAGCATAGAATCGTCAATGGCTGAAAAGCTATCATAACTATCGCTAGTTTCCAAGCCACAACAAGCCCCAATACCATTGCCAGCATGACAGCTGAAGTTGTTTGGATTATAAGAGAGCCTATCGGCAACAAGAGATTTGAGAAGAGAAGCTTCGCTGCTCAATCTAGAACATAGTGCGCCACTCGAATTCTCTTCATCATCAAACCAGGCAGCTTCAAAAGTCAAGATCTTCTCTAGCATTCTCAACCTGATTCTCTTTGTTAGCTGCTCACCCATATATGCAAAATTGTAGTGTTGCAAGAGATTTACAATGAGTGAAAGTAGAGTTAATGAAGAGAGGATCATTGAGTATGTTCTGATTCGAGCACGCATTTCATCATGATCCTGTACAAAAAATGCTGCAATCATTCCACCTATGGTAATAGCATATACTGGTTGCACAGACCCAAAGATTGCGGCCGATATGCTTCCAATTAGGCCTTGCTTCCGTTCAGGGGAATTCAATGACAGTAGCCGAGCAAGGGAAGGAGGAGGATAAGAAACAGGTTGTGGTTCATTGTAGGGCAATGGAGATTGCGAAAATTGCTGGGCTGGATCTGGCTTTGCTTAACCTGCTAGCACTGCTTCTTGCAACTGAAGAAGAGAGACGTGTTTCCGGATTTTGCTCCTGTTCATCAACGCTGAATTGTCTCTGCATTTTTGCCATTTTTGCATAATGCCCATTTTTTCTGTTCATGAGATCATTGTGAGAACCTATCTCAATGATAGAACCGCCAATCATCACTGCAATAAAGTCTGCATTCCTTGCTGTTGATAGCTTGTGGGCAACTATCTGAGCACATATTCATACGATAGTGAGAGATTATGATGTTTGGATGCTATCACTGTTAGTACTTTGGAAGCAACTACTAGAATATGCATGTTTCTTTGCCTGTACCAGTGTAGTTCTTCCCATGGAGGCTGGATCAATAGCGTTTTGAACCAAAGCTTCAGATTCAGAGTCCAGCGCACTTGTACTTCAAGCAAGAGATCCACTGGATTTCTGATGATGGCTCTAGCAATTGCTATCCGCTGCTTTTGTCCTCCCGACAGAAGTGCTCCTCTTTCACCAACCTGTTATATTTAAATCAGGTTAGTACTATTCTTCACATTGACAAAGATTAATGTGAATCTCTATAGCATTTCTGAGGAAAATAACTTTTGTTTGTCAAATGAGATACCGATTATTTTATCCTGGGGCTCTATAAGGAGGTCAGCCAAAACACACCATTCTACTGAATTTTGTATTCTTTTGCTGACCAAAAATGTTTTACCCTTGACTGGAATATTTTCTAGTTCCAAACACTGAAAAAACAGGGAAGCTCTTTCCTAGGAAGTCCTGTGCTGTGGAACACAATTAAAAAAAACATACTTTTAACGATAAAATTTGTGACAAAAAAAAATAGCAATAAATTTTCCAACAAAAAAGAATTTGTCGCAAATTTCCAACGAAATCACAAACAAAAAAAATTCGTTACAAATTAACGACGGAAACACGTATTCATCACAAAATTTACAACGAACTTGTGGGTTCGTCGCAAAATTTACAATGAACTTGCGAGTTCGTTGCAACATTTGCAACAAATTTAGAGTTCGTCACAAAATTTACAACGAACCTTTTAGTTCATCGCAAAATTTGTAACGAATATAGTATTTGTTGTAAAATTTGCGACGAACTATTGAGTTTGTCACAAAATTTGCTATGAACCCAGTGTTCATCACAAAATTTGCAACGAATTTTTTAGTTCATCGCAAAATTTACAACGAACATAGTGTTTGTTGTAAAATTTGCGACGAACTTTTGAGTTCGTCACAAAATTTGCTATGAACCCAGTGTTCATCACAAAATTTGCAACGAACCTAGTGTTTATCGTAAAATTTGCAACTAACCCAGTTTTCATCGTAAAATTTGTTACAAATTTTCTATATTTAGAAATTTTTGCTTCCTTTCTTTCCATTTATTTTGTTTCATTTTTCTATTTTTTTAATGGATTCTGCTACTGTACTCCACTCCATTGATAGAGGTAAGCTCTTCTCTCTCTCTCGTGCAGATCCGTAGCAGAGCCATTGGATCTAGAGTGGCGGCCCTCACTGGGCCGCGACTCTCGCGGCCTTCGGCGGCCTTTATGTAATAAACATTGTTGTAGAACACGATAAAGATGACTCCGGCTATAGCTAATAATTAACTTAATTTATTTTGTGACAAGCTACCCAAGTCTTTGAGAGTCAGTTGGTAGAGTTTATCTTGGAAGGTGATGTGCTGCTTGCATTTAAGATGCGTGCAATAAAAAACCAGAGATGAGACATGTTTTTTAATTTTTTAATATTACTATTTGAATAAAAAAATAATTATACTAATTTTGTATCTCCCTTCTCATAAATAACAGTAAATAACATTAAATATTTATAAATAATATTATATACTTTTTATTGCAGAGGTATTTGTTCCGGTTGCTCGGTGAATTCAAGTAGAGGAGAGAAAAATAGCTTTCTAAGCACTTGAGATATTTATTTTTCGATCATATTATTTTGTTATCTTTTGTTTCTTTTATATATTTATTATCAGTAAATATCATATTATATTAAATATTAATTGTTTTAATTTGTAATAATTTTTTAATATGCATTTGAACAAATTATTTTTTAAAAATTATGAATATTATATTTATTTAATTTAAACAATTATATTTAATTTAAATATTTAAATTTAATTAAATTATTTTGGTTGGGTTGTAGAAAGATATTAGGTTGCATGTCATTTTAAGAGCAAAATTAAGTAGTTTTATTTTAAAAGCAAAATTAAGCAAAATTAAGATATAGAGTTAAGGAGTTAAATTTATATTTTTATAGAGTCATTTCATAAAAGAGTAATTTGATTCCTTTTTTATCTATCTATTGCATCTAAAAATTTGATTGATCCGGTTACAACATGCTCGCTCTATCCAAAAAGAAAAAGGGGGAAAATTTTAAATAGCAAAGATAGTGCCTTGTGGGACTTGTTTAATATATATCATAGGGTTTTGGCTGATCAGATTCATTATAATAAATAACATTTTTATTTCTTAAACCTGGTTGATAATGTGTGTGTATGTATTATGCACTTATTATAAGTTTATATGTGACAAATAACCTTCTCACACAATAACATATTTTATCAATGTAATTTTTTTTAGATTTTATTAATTTAAATTTTATGACATGATTATTTTGAATTTAATTTTGAGACTGATGATGAGGATGATGATTAGTATGGGAATAACAATGAGGATTTTGATTTTTGATGGCAGGTAAGTCTTCTTTTCTTAATACATTGAATTTTATTTTAAAATATGGTTTTTTTCCTTAGTCGTTTGATAACGAAAATACATTAAGGTCTAAATCATGTAACATGAAATTATTTTTTTCTTTTAAAAATCATCGTAGTAGAGGACAAACTGTCAGAGGTGGCTGTACTCGTAGTTTTCGACCAATTCCTGAATCTCATACGCCTTCTTCGACTTTTTCTGGTAAAGATCATAATTTTCATTTTCTTTGAATTTTTCCGTTGATTTATTATTGACTTTACTTATTTCAAATAAAATCGTAATATAGTCTAGTTTTTGTTGATTGTTGAATACACTATTTTCTTTTTTATAGATAATGTGAAACAAATTTTTTTAGTTTTGGTGATTTGCGATAAACTATTATTTTGTTAATTTAAATATGATAATTATTTTTATGTACTCCATTATATTTTTTTAATGTTAACAATTTTTATTTTCTTTATTATCTTAACATTTATAATTGACAGTATCAATATGGGGGTATAGACAAAGTAGTGATGGAAGACCAGACTGTTCAGCGTCGCAGTTCGCTTCAGCTGGACCTTCCTATTCCCTTTTACCTACTACTGTTGAACCTTCGTCATTCCATTCGATTGCATTTTCGGTACAACATTCGCATGTCGAGAGGGAGGACACGCGAGAGGTGATTGTCCCTTGTGGAGATTCGTAAGTATTAAATTTGGTTCTTTCATCACAATTGATTCTTTTATTTATGTAGCATATGAATTTTTTAATTACCTTATTTACTTACCATTCTTTGTTCGTAATATTATAACATATTCACAAATCTTGTACATATTGTTCATGAGTTTATAGTGAACAACTATTGGGGGGGAGTGACTATCTTTCACAAGGACTCCAAATGAAACGAAAGAATTATGGTGGAAAGAGTTCAAGGTAAATTACATCTTTCAGTTCAAATATAAAACTAATCTTATAATTTTAATATAACTAATTGTTTTTTATTTATTGCAGTAATAGTTTATTTGGGACGAGGCGGAAGAGTTTGAAATAAGAAAATTTTTAACAAGAAATGTGGTCATCACATTTGAGGGGTATTAAGTCATGCAAAAACTAGTAGAAAGAAGCCAAACTGCATAACAGATGAAAATTGGCGTAGAATTTTGGATTTTTGAGAGTCCGATGAGAGTCAACAGAGGAGTGAGCAAAATAAGAAGAATCGATTTTTTAATTTTAGATAAATGTCTGCTATTTATGCGAGAGACTCAATCAATATTGATGAGCATAGAAATAAAATGATAATATTATTAAAACATAAATTTTTTAAATTTAATTAATTTATTTTATAACTATTTCATTATATTTAACAATATTTTTTTTATACCAAGAAAATGGGATCCCAGCCATCATTTATAGAAACTTTCACGCGAACCTTCCAAAAAAAGACAAGATCTGGAGTGGAGAGAGAGTTAGAATTGTTTTGGTATTTAATTTGAAAAATTTTCTTTATTTTATAAACACTTTCAATATTGATTTGAATTTATTTTGTTGAATCTATCATAATAACGTTGGATGATAAATTTATTAGATTAATCTCTTTTAATTTCCTTTTTATGATTAATTTAAGAGATAAATAGTGCTCTTCTAGACACATGACTAATAACCTCCCCTCTCCTTCTGGTAGGTCAATTTTCTTACGTAACTATACTATTTTCTTACTCGTTAGAACTGTCATAACTTCAAACTTATTATAGTTGTCCAATTTTAATTCTAATGAGAGGATACCTCATTAAATTTGTAATGTGTGATGTATATATTATTTTTTGTATCATATTGTTAACTGTCAATGACTTAATAATTAACGAAAATTTATATTTTGATTTTTTTTATATATGATTACATTGTTAAACTAGAAATGAACACTTTGCTTTCTTTTTTTTCAATATTATATATGTTGTTATTTTAATTTCATTTGAAATTATATAATGACAATGCAGGAGAGATATGATTAGTTACAGCGGAATTCAATCGGTACTGAAGATGTTGGTTTATCTGAACCATTTGTTGATAGTATAGCTTTATGGGTCGAGGCAAGTGGTGGTGCAAAAAATGGAGGAACAATATTTGGGACGGGCTCTTTGAGCCGAACTTATGGAATCATCGGTTAATCTTGTAACACTGAAAATCCGGTGTTAGAAATTTTGTTAATATCTTTATAATATAATGAGAAATTTTAAATTTTATTGATTTTTGATTTTGAGGTTTTGAATTAGAATTTTTGGTATAATTAAAACGCCCGTGTTGTAAATCCGTAGTGTATTCTATTATTGGTAAATTTAGAACCTTAATATGATGAGAGTATAAATATATATATTTATTTATATTTATATATAAGAGAGAGAGAGAGAGAGAGAGAGAGAGAGAGAGGAGATGCAGCGTTTTGGAGCAAAACGCTGCGTCCTCATGTCTTAATTAGGGCTTGAAAGCCCTAATCTTCCTCCGTCTCTCTCGTTCTCTCTCGAACACTCTCTCTGTCTCTCGCTCTCTTGTTTAGTTGGACTCCGAACACTTGGAGTCGAGTTGGTTATGGATGATCAAGATACTTTATTAGCTAAGTTTGTGGTCAGACCCACGTTGGTGGATCGTATTCGGGAGCTTCAGACTATCGATGATGAGTTGAAGGGCATTGTTGAGAAAATCCAGAAAGGGGAAGGTGGTGAATTCCGGATTCAGGATGATGGAATTATATTGTATGGGAAACGAATATGTATTCCGAAAAACGAAAATCTCCGGAAGGCTATACTCGAAGAGGCACATTTCTCGACTTATGCTATGCATCTGGGGAGTATCAAAATGTACCGAACCATCAAGAATCATATTTGTGGTCAGAGATGAAAAAAGAGATAGCCGAATTTGTGGCGAAGTATCTTATATGCCAACAGATCAAGACTGAACATCAGAAACCGACAGGAACACTTCAACCCCCACCAATTCCCGAATGGAAATGAGAATATATCACTATGGATTTCGTGGTGAGATTGCCACGTACTCCAATCCATCACAATGTCATTTGGGTGATTGTAAACCGTCTCACCAAGTTGGCTCATTTCTTGCAGATTCAGAACACCTATTTTTTGAAAAGATTGACAACGTTGTATATTGATGAGATCGTAAGGTTTCACGGAGTACCCGTATCCATTGTATAGGACCGTGATCCTCAGTTCACTTCTAGATTCTGGCCAAAACTGCAAGAGTCTTTAGGGACTAAGTTAAAATTTAGCACTGCTTTCCATTCTCAAACCGATAGGCAATCTGAGCGTACTATTCAAACATTGGAAGACATACTTAAGGCATGTGTTATGGATTTTCAAGGCAGTTGAGATAGGCACCTTCCGTTAATTGAATTTGCTTACAACAACAGTTATTAATTTAGCATAGGGATGCCTCCCTATGAAACTCTTTACGGAAGGAAGTGTCATACTCTATTGTGTTGGGACGAGATTGGAGAGAGAAAGATTGAAAATGTAGAAATGATCGAAATTACTAAAGAAAAAGTTAAGTTGATTCGGGAAAGAATGAAGGCGGCTCAAAATTGACAAAAGAGCTATGCCGACAAGAGAATAAGACCTTTGGAGTTTGAAAAAGGAGATATGATGTTTTTGAAGATATCTATTTGGAAGAGCGTAATCCATTTTCAAAAACGAGGAAAACTAAACACTCGTTATATCGGTCTCTTCAAAATTCTTGAAAGGATTGGACAGGTGGCATATCGGTTAGAATTACCGCCGGAGTTGCAAAGGATCCATGACGTTTTTCACGTTTCCATGTTGAAGAAGTATTTATCAGATCCCTCACACATAATGGAAGCACCTTCAGTGGAATTGCATGAGAATTTGAGTTTCAAGGTACAACCGATGAAAATCATTGATAGACAGATTAGACAGTTGAGGAATAAGCATATTCCTATGGTCAAATTACTATAGAGAAATAACCAAGTGGAAGAACAGACTTGGGAGATCGACGAATCAATGCGGAAATAACACCCGCAACTCTTTGGTGTATAAATTGTATTTTGAAATTTCGAGAACGAAATTTGTTTTTAGGGGGTTAAGTGTTGTAACACCGAAAATTCGATATTAGAAATTTTGTTAATATCTCAATAATATAATGAGAAACTTTAAATTTTATTGATTTTTTATTTTGGATTTTGAATTGAAATTTTTGGTATAATTAAAACACCCGTGCTTTAAATTCGTAACGTATTCTATTGTTGGTAAATTTAAAGCCTTAATATGATGAGAGTATAAATATATATATATTTATATTTATATAAAGAGAGAGAGAGAGAGAGAGAGGAGACGCAGCGTTTTGGGGCAAAATGCTGCGTCCCCATGTCTTAATTAGGGCTTGAAAGCCCTAATCTTCCTCCGTCTCTCTCGAACACTCTCTCTGTCTCTCGCTCTCTTCCTCTCTCTCCCATGCCTCTCTTTACCTCTCACCGGTGACGCCCTCACGGTTCCTCCGACCGCCGTCGTCAAACCCTAGCCGAAGAAGATTGCTCATCTCACTCTCTCTCTCTCACGTGCGCGACGACTTCTGTCTCTCTCCTTTGTTCGCTTGCGCGGTGCTCTCCGCGAGCACCTCTCTTCTGCAACCCTCGATGAATCCCAAACCGGCAGTTGTCGGCGAACCACCAAAAACCCTAGGCCGCGTGAACTCTATTCTCTGCGTAGTTAAGGGTGGATTTCTGATTTCTTAGTCTAGGGTTTCGATTTTTCGTAGTGATTGAGCCTGATTACTGAATTTTACCTCGATTCAGAAGCACTGCAGGTCCCGGATTAAGTTATAGGCGCACAAATGCTAGACCTGCGAAAACCCTAGGTCTTCGTGAACCTGCACTTCTATCTCTACGTAGGTAATGGGCTGATTTCTGACAATAGCTCTAGGGTTGTGGAAATAAATTGCAATTTGGTATTTGAATTAGGAGATTTTATTGACTTCATCTTTATGAAATGTGTGGGTAGATCTGATTTTTGCTTGAAATGGAAAATAAGTGATAAGATTTTCAAAGTTTGTTGGGTCAGGATAAAAATTTAGAGGAAATTGGAATGTAAAATAGTATGTGATGTAAATGAGGTAAAATTGATAAAATGAGGACAAGAACAAGAAAATGCTCGAAATTGAGGTTTAAATAAAATTAGGAAAGTTTGTAAACCCTTTAATTTGGGGGAAAAATAACTTGAGAATTGTTATTGTTGATTTAAGATAATCCATTTGAACTTGAAAGGAGATTTCTTGAGTATTGATAGGATGTATGGAGTGAATACCCTCTCTAGAGGTGAGTGGAAGGTCTATTGTGGATTTAATGAACAAATTATTTGAAATTTCTTTACAAATGATTTTGAATAAATTTTTACATGATTATTGAATTGATTATTGATTACATGTTATTGGGGCTTGTGAAGGATTATCCTGCTGACTCGTAGGTATTCAAGCAATGTAGGATTCATTTTGATGTGATTTGAAATCCATGGAAGGCAAAATTTATATAATTTTTTGTATGAATTTAATCGATACTTGTTCCGTATATAGGAGCAAGTATTGGTGGAATCTCTACATCGTTTATTTTGGAACTTGTTCATTTTTGTTTAAATTCTATTTTGCTAAAGACTTGTTATTTTACTGGGACATTTGAATAGTAATGCCGAATTTTGATACTTTTTTTCGGTTTAATGAAATTCTGTACATCTCATACCGTTGGGACTTTATTGATACTGACTTGTTTTCTTTAGACAAGTATTAGTAAAATCTTGCGACTATGATTTGTAATTTCTTTTATTTTGAATATTTTATTTATGCTGAGAATTCTGGAATGACTGTGATGACCAATTATGCATGCATGCATGTACAGGAACCCCCTTTCCAAATGTGTGCCGACGTATGCTCGTGTGTACAGAGATAGACCGAATGGGTCCTTTGCATGTGTACTGCTTATGGGTTTTCTTATTTTGGATAGATTGTGTATTGGAAGAATTGTTGTACTGATGTGTAGCCTTACGGAATCTCGATATATGGGGAGATTCTACCCGTGTACTGAGATAACGAGACGGTTGTTGCGTGGTCGATCCGAGGAACGGAGTGTGACAAATCTTCTTCCACTCCAGCAGTTGTAAAAGAAGAAATGATACAAATGAACAACCAGATGAGCCATTTGAAGGAGTTACTAGTAGAAAAAGACAATCAAATTGAAGAATTACGTGCACAATAAAGGCAAAATGAAGATGTAATCAGCGAATTACGCGCAAATCAAAATTTCATAATGCGGCATCTTCAGTTAGCTCCGGATTTAAGTCAGACGATCTCATTTCTGTTTTCTTCTGATAATCTTCCTGATGGTGATAATGGTAACGATGATGATGATTTATTTGACGATGATGGTAGTGGTGATATTTTTTGACATTTCTATATGTTATATAATGATTACATTTGAATGTGTTTTTTACATACTGTTATCTTTGAATATTGTGATTTTGTATTGTATTTGTTGTTGAGATTATTTATTGTTATTTCATAGTTAGTAAATGATGATGTTGACAATGTTGATGATATTGATAATGTGGTTTGTTGATAATATTGTTGTTGGATGGTTGGTAGATGGTGGTATTATTTGATGGTTGGTTGATAATTGTTAACTAATTATGATGTTGGATGAGAGATAGGAACAATGTATACAGGAAAAATAATAATTATAGAATTCAATTTGATTTTTATTACAAAATTTTCAAATTTGTTGTAAAATTTGTTGTTAATTCAGTTGGTGGCGAAACTACATAGAAATGAGGGTAGACAATTACTTCTATTAGATCAAAGTAATTTCATTAATTTTTATATGTTAAATAAATATTGTCTCTATTTAATCTAAAATATTGTTCCTACTAAGATCGCCAATCGATTCACTGCCTACACTGTCTTAGGTCCAGGATCCGTCACTGGTCACAGTCATGAACTCTTGATGAAGAGTTCTTCCGTTAAAGATTTAAGGTTTGTCATGTTTTGCACATGGACTGCTAAGCCCCCATGCGTTTTGCCCTTTGTTTAAGGCTTTATTTGTTTTGCATAAATTCATTTTCCAAAGAATTTTTTTATGACCTTTTCCCAAAAAATTAATGTTCTGTTATTTGGTTGAAATATTATTTTCTGATTAATTTGAAACTTCATTACAAGGTTAGTTTGCCAACAGCTAGAAAATAATAACGTTTAGGGATCATTTTAAAATTTTATTTAGGGCTCGTGTAGTTTGGGAAATACTTTTAAATAATAAAAAAAAAAAATCTAAAAGTCATATATTGAAACGCTGCGAAAAGGATTTTCATGGAACATACATCGCCTAAATATATAATTTTCTTGCTTAATCCATAATATGTAGCAATTTTTATTCACTATCGGGGGCCAAGGTGTTATGATTAGGAAGCAGGCAATACTTTTGTTTCGCATTCTTCCCCCTACAATTTTCCACTTCCAATTCCCCTTTTTCTGGGGTTTAGTTTATAACTTTACATGGATATTAACCTACCAGCCTCACATACATACCATCACTATTTAATGTCTTCATTCCATCTTGAACACAGTTTCTTCTTTTGCCGGAAAGAGAGGATGGGAGGGGACGACTAGTATAACTATTCTGTCTCTTATTTGAGCTCTTTTGGATGAGTTTATCACTTTAACCATCCTGCAATTTTCTTAAGTGTTGTGTCTTTATTTCATTTCAAATGAAGCTTAGGGCATATCAATAACGTGTCATAAATCAGTCCTCAGAGAGCTAGTTGGAGATGGATCCAAATTTGGGTGCTCAAATCTTTCTTTTTTGGTCTCCTTTGAGCAACTATGGATGTCTACTCTACGTTAACGTCTTAACTTTATTATTAGTATTGTAGCCATGCAAAAGATTGGATGAGATCATAAATTGAAAACCACAGTAACAGCCCCCTGCATACACCTTGAGACCCTAACAACTTTTCATGTCCACATGAATCACTCTTTATATTAAAGTAGTATAGAATTCAGAATTTTTATTACGACCACTACTTCAGACCTTTTATGGTTTTGGGTAAGATGGATAAAATCACCATGAAGCACCAAAATCTACATGCATCCACCAACCAAACCTGTGCTAATCAGAAAATATCACCAAATGCCAAAAATCTAACACTTCCATCCCCTTTTTTTTTCCTTCTAAATAATTTTAAAAGCTGATCACTACTCACAAGTGACAGCAAGGGGAAAAAATGAGAAGAAAAACTTTAATGAGCACAACTTTTCAGAGATTTCCACAGGAAATTATATAAGAATTAAAAAAAAAAAAAAAAGGTCCAACCTAATTTTGCCTCTCTCTTAGTTTACAGGGAAACAGCATTGAGCTTAATTGTGGTGAAGCTGTGAATCAACTCTTCCACCACCAAGGAAGTTGAAGACCTGCCTCAGATTTCCCCTGGAGGGTCGGGCATTTGTCACGTACTTGCATATATAAACAAGTCGCTTTCGCATCTCCAACTTGGTGATATGAGTGTCATTGAAGGATCTTCCATTGTCAAAGGATCCTGGAGAAGCATTTAAGTTAGAATGAGAGAATAATGAAAAACTCAATAAGGCATATTTTCCACTCAACAAAGTTAATTATGTATGTAATTTTGATACTACAACAACAACAACCTAGACCTTCTATCCCAAAATTTTGACACTACAACAAAATGAAAAAGGAAACAAAGGGGGAGTTTCAAGCCAAGAAGGGACAGGAGACCTATGCATGCAAAGTGTCCATTTAGAATGAGAGCATGGTTGTCTTGCAAGAATGTGGTATGAAGAGGTGTTGGGATCAGATCCTGCATGTACCAAAATTGAGGGGGTTTTGGAGTAAAGGGAGTGTCATCCGCAATTCTAAGGCTGAACCACCTTTGGACATAAAAATTTTCAAAAGCTAAGCAATAATCCCCCCCCCCAAAAAAAAAAAAATTAGCTTTGGGACTTCAGCAACTGTCACACTGTTCACAAGCTAGAAGGCATGGAGAAGCATCCAAACCACTTGGGGACATACATAGATACAATCCCATGGTGTTGGGCGATCATTGCGAGCTTGAAGGGATATTGGACTTAAAAATCATCAATTATTATGCTTGGCAAAGTATATAGTAATATACCTTCATCATCAAATAATGATGTGAAAATCGCCAACAAGACACTTACACTGATATTTTCACCTGAAACAGAAGATATAGTAGTATGTAAATATATGATCTTTTAAAGGCAAGCAGGAACTGAAGCAGAATATGCAGTTCTCATTGTTGGAACCACAAAAGAGCATACAGTTGATAAAGGAAAACAAGCATTGTTACATGAACAGAAAGAATTTACCACGGCATTGACCAAATAGCTTCTAAATTTTTCATAAACAATGGATTCCATTCATATACAGTCTCAAAAGCTTTGTCCATGTGTGGTTCTCAATAAAATCCTTTTGGTTCAGAATCTCTGGAAAAAAATTATGTATGCAATTATATTTTAATTTAAAATATCTAAAACTTGCTAATTGGCACCGCCAAATTAGGGAAAAATCCAGCATGCATTGAGAAGCATCAGGAAAGGTTAAGAGATTCACCACTGTGGCAGCAAACAAACAGCCTCTTCCCTTTCTGCAGATTCACCTTAGCGAAGGTTAGCGCCAAATGGAGATTTCTAAGCAAGGAAAACCGGTCGAATTTGGAGCTCTATCAAGATAAAAAGTTCATTGAATCAGCTTGGACATGAAGTTGCATATGCAACACCGAACCGAAAGTTCCTGAGTAAATTGTACTCACCACAATAGGGAGATGCAAATATGCTTCATTGTTCCGAGGAGAGACAGAGACCGACTCTGAATCGCAATTTAAAATGGAATCATCATTGGACAAGTTGGTAGCTGCACAAAGGATAGAACATATGATGTCAGAAAAAAGCTAACAAAACACAAACAGATAGATACAAGATTTCAATGACCAAAATGAGACCATGGTGATTAAATAATCAATATGATATCATTTTTCCAAGAAACATGACAGCCAAGGTAATGGTTACGCACAACAACAGAGGACATCACAACTGAATTCAAGGTGTTGAATCAAACTAGGCCATCAAGTTTCATGTTTTTGATTAACAGAAACACAAAAATATAGATTCTAGTGGACCAGAAAGGAATCTTTGATCGAAATTCACTTCCTCATTTTCTTTTGTCAAAACTCCAAACAAGAAGAAGTCTATATTGTAAATTTTTTATTAGAAGAGCATGCTAAAGAATAGTACCAATCATGTCATAAACACATATTCCAGCCACTCACGCATCAAATTGACACCTAGCTGCACATTTTCCCCCCTAAATTCTCTACCAGGATATGGTTTAAATTCCCAACACAGGAGTGCTGGTTGCTTATAACTTTTGCAGCTATGAATGTCTATGCAGTTGCATAATTTTAATTTAGACATGTAATTATATGCATACAAATGCTTGCAGACTATGGAAGCCACTGGAAACAATTTGTGCATGCTTTTATATCATTGAAATTTGCGAATCACCACTATAACCTTTATGGACACACATTTGTGCTGTCACACAATGTAGACTACATTGGAGGATACCCAGATATGAGCTAGGTAGATGAGAGAAATACTTCTTTTCTCTGATATAGAAAAATTGTTTGCTGATAGTACCAAAAAAATATTCCACAAAACAAAGTGCTAAAGGTAAAAGAAAATATCTCTAGCAGTCATAAAGTAACATGAAGCCATGGAATCAAAAAGACCATATCAATGCAAGCATACCACCAAACAACAAGAATATCCAATATTAAGTATACCAAGTCTAGATGCTCCCACCCCAAGGTTGGTTGATCCTAGCCAAGCTATGCCACAGCCTCCATTTGAAAAGTTGAGCTTCATGTCAACATCTTGAATCTCAGAGTACAACTTTGATTCTCCATTAGAAAGATGACCATTGCTTCCTGACAACTTTGGAGGCTTGACAGCGATCTGAGGAGCATCTTGTCCCCTAAGAGCACGATAGACTCTATCCCTTTCAATAATGTTTGCTACGTTCTGGTTGCATAAATTAGGACCACTAGTAATAATATCAAATGCATGACTCCAAAAAAGGATTGGGGATAAACCCCTCGCCCAGCTTTCCTCATCATCCCCAGCTCCTGAAATATAGTTCCAGCTGAACTCTGAAGTAGTTCTATGTTGAAAAACACCACTTGAGGAAGATGCTGATAGCAGAATTATAGGTGTGAAATCCCAAGAATCAGACTCAGGCACTTCATTTAGCCATATTACAGATTTTTGTGATATCCATAGGGGGCGTAAAGGCTTTTTCAAGGATGCTGCAAGTGATGCAATGTCAGCTCCACTAGTTTCTAACTCATTTGTCCATTGTTCTAAGCGATCCTCAATAGATGCTTTCTCTGTCTTTGGGACCCAGAGAGGAAGATGTAGGGAATGATCCCAATCAATATCAGTATGCTGCACAGTTTCAGCATTTTGATCACAAACATTTAGCTCCTGGAAAACATAAATGGAGAAGGTATGAGGGATCAAATATTTGCTAGTGACCATCTTCTCATAGTGAAAATTTCCCAAAAGTTTACTACTTAGCGCATGAAAACAAAAACAACTTCAAACCTAACAAATAACAACTAAAGAGCATGCAGTGTTGATGAATCATAGTCAAAGAAGCTAAAACTAATGCTTGGCCAAAACTTGTAAATTCTCATCTTTAGCAAAAAGAAAACAAAGTGGGAAGAAGAAATTCCATTCATCATGAGAAGATATCTCCTGAAAGCTTTCATGGGTCTTGCGGCAGACTATTACTAAACAATTTTACTTTTATTTCTGCAAGTTTCTACAGTTTGACATTGCAAAGCATTGTGCATTGTTCAGTGGAATGTCATGAGCATTTATTCATGATGAAAGAGCAATTCCCACTTCGGTTAGTATAAGTGACAAAAAGTTACCTCCTCTCCCATTTTGTTTCCACGCAATCTGATCAAATAATTACGAATTGCTCGATTCAAAACACAACACCAAATGGGTATAGTCTTGGACATGCTATCTGGAAAGCGCTTCCCTTTCCTCGTCGAATCAACAATTATGCATCCTCCTTTCTGCCCTAACAAAATCACCACCAAACAAATGCCCTGAATATCTCGATAGACAACATCCAAAATGAGAGGGAGGGAGAGAGATTTAGGAGAAAGTTCTAATCTGCTCACTAATTAAACCGAAACCAAAATTTCAAACAAAGAAAATCCATAATTCCAAAGAGAGAGGGAGGGGGATTCGAGAAAACGCCTAATTGCATCACCAATTTGACAAAAAACCAAAAACTTCTGGAAAGAGAAAATCCAAATTTCGAGAGAGAGAGAGAGAGAGGTTTAGGTTGAAATACCAGCGAGACGGGCGACATGGAGGTTGAGACGAGAAATATTGAAAGACCAATTATTTTGATGCCCATCAGTAGACTTGAAATAACAAGTCGAGTCAAATTTGGGAGAGTACCAGAGACCGCATCGGAGGTTGGCCAGAAGAGGAAGTTCTGGCCATAGTTGAGAGATTTCGCCTACAAATATCGAGTCTTCGTATATTGATCGGAGTGAATTGTACAGTGTGTTTTCGTTTTTCTTTATCGTCCTTGATATTTTGTATATGCTTAATTTCTCATCCTCCATTGCAGAGAGAGAGAGAGAGAGAGAGAGAGAGAGAGAGAGAGAGAGCGTGACCGAGAGAAACCCTAGAACGGTAGATTTGTTTTTTTCTTTTTAGTGAAGACGATGACGAATGCTTGGAGGAGAGAGCTTGAAATGCATCGTTTTGAGTGACCAACGCATCGTCTCACATGACTGAACGTCGTCGTTTTATACAAATGTCAGAATCCCTCGAACCCCAATAATATATTTCATTCCATTATAATTGTAAGACTGTGAAGATATGTATTTTTAAAAATAAATTTGTAAAAATTAATATTTTTGCTATTGATATATAAATAAAATATTTATTAAAATAAATTTATTTTAAACTTATAATTTAAATTATCTATCATCAATCACCAATCAAAAGTCAAGACTTGGTAAATGAGAGAGAAAAGTTATTTGTATCAATTATGTCACATTATTTTATTATTCGTTATGTTTTCATATAATATAAAATATAATTTATGAAAATATGTTATTTTTAATGATAAGATCACTATAAAAATAAATTATAGATTATTTCATATGATAAAAATGTAGGTAAATCACAACTAAAATTAGAAAAATAATATTCTCTTAAACTGTGAGTATACAATCCTTTTTTTTTTTTTTTTTGAGTTTAAAAATTGTGAATTTTAATTAACTCAAGTAATAGTTGACACAATTTCAAAAGTTTTGAAGAGTTACCCATTCTCATTTACTCAGCCAAAAAAAAAAAAAATGAGAAAGAAATAGAAATATATTCTTTTACTAAATTTTAATCTTTTTAAAAGACTTAATTCATATTTGCTTATGCATTTTTATTTTTTTTTTCAATTTTAGCAACCTCAGAAAAGTTGTCGGGCGAAGTTTTTGCGGCGTCAAAAATATTGCTAACCAGCTTCTACTCCTCAAAGATGAGATAACATAATAACTTATACAATGTGTGACAAGGTAAAAGTTTTCTCAGAGTTTCGTGCTTGTTTTGCTTACATTATGCGCAGGACTAACACAAGCAAGAGAGAGAGAGAGAGAGAGAGAGAGAGAGAGAGAGAGAGAGAGAGAGAGAGAGAGATCTTCCACTTGAGATGAATTGGATACATTAGCTATAATGTTCAGTTCAAGACTCTCTGTTCTTGGCGGCATTCCTGAGTCCTGAGGAGACAGAGGATGCTGGATTAATTGCCTTTCTAATCTTGAATATGTTCCAAGCAGTGCCACAACAGTGCCCTGCGGTTGCTAGGACATCTTCCGTTGCCTCTCCTGCACTTTCCCCAAACCTGTTGTCCATTGCTCTCTAGTTAAGTTGCAAGAAAAGTACACTCACATAGAAGGAACACACACAAAGTTTACTCTCTCTTTTTTTTTATTAAAAAAAAAGGGAACTCAGCTTATGTGAGCTATTCTGATAAGAGGTTAGACTCAAACCCACCACGGAATGTCAAGTCCAACATCGGCTAAGTTCACATGAGAATATTAAGTCTCACGTCCACTCCATCTATTAGGGTGTAACATATAAAGCCCTAGTTTTCAAGATAACAATCAAGTTCAAGGATAGATATAAAGGAAAATCTCTAGAGTAGCAGTGTCTTTGTTCAACTTCTTATTACCTCTTAGAGACCATTCTACTTGCTGCACCAGTTGTGGCAGTCAGAGCTTGCCTTTCAGCAGCTTCAGCTGCATCTAACACCTTGTCTGCTTGTTTCAAGGTAGAAGAAAGAAATGTGGGGTATTATACATTGTCACAATGTCACTTGTTCAAAAAGTGTAATGAGAATTGACCGATGACTTACTTATGGCATCAAGGGAAGCCAACAGAACCTCTCCTGGAACCATTGCTAGAAATGCCTTCCCTGCTTGTGATTGAACCACAGGAGTCATCACTGAGCCAGTGACAGTTCCAACTCCATTAAGCATCACTTTGCTCATCTTTTCTGTCATTTTGGATAGTTTTCTTACTCTGCAGAATGAAGTAATGTCAAGTTGTAGCTCATTTGAGGGTTCTATTAAGAAAAGATTAGTTATATTTTGGAGTACCTTTTGAGGCTTTTATTGACTCCACTCTTCTTAGACCCATTACTTTTGCTGCTCTTACTTGATGATGAAGTACTTGTTCCCTCCTGTGCTGCTCGAGTGAGGATCAGTTGCCCTCCCTTTTGAACCTGCAATTTTTCCCATGCGTTATTCAAGTCACTTATAACGCTGGTATAAATATATCTATTATATAATACACAAGTGTCATAAAGCACTACATATAACATCAGACTTGTTTTTTTGGAGGGGTGGGGGACAATTTGATCTTCTAAAACTCATTTCTTGGCAAAAGGTTTAGTTTGTGGGATTGGATCAAACTAACAATGTATTGTCTAGGCATTCATATTACCTAAAATAGTCTCAAGTCTATTAGTTACTCGGGATAAAAAGGCCCTCCTAAGTCAGACTATTGAATCCACAGTAAGATTGCTAATGTTGTGTAAGACAAATAGTCCAAATATAAAGTGTCCTGCAATTTAGAGTCCAATCTAAAGCAAGCCAAGCAGTTAAGGAAACGAGGTCATAACAGATTTGGGACGGGAAGAGACCAAAAATGAGTAAGATAGTCCAATATGGGCAAGAAACTAGTGCATTTCTTTCATATGTAGGAGAATTAGTTTTTGCATTATACTTATGTCACAATAACTGAAGAACTTAAAAGGAAAAAAAAATGGATACCTGGTTGGTGTAAGCATTACTACATTTGAAGATACCCTTAACAATTTGCCCAGTCCCTCCTGCAATAGCCTTAGCCAAAATGTTGTTATAGTCATCAATCCTCGGAGCGAATTCCTTCCAATCAACGTCCTTGTTCCTCATCAAGTTTGTGTTACTAGAAAAGCAAGAATGCTCCTTAAGAAACGAGTCCAACCATCCCAAATTGTTGCCATATTGTTGCAAGAAGGTCACACCGTAGCTTAGAAGCTCACCATCTTTAATAGGGAAGGAAAAGAGGTAGTCATGAGTGTCAAGCTTCACAACTGGTTCATCCTTAGTTAAAGGCCATTGAAGATCATCTCCAACTTTTATGATAGTTGCTAAGTAAACATTTTCGTCTGAAATTCGAAGAATAGTGAAGTCTCCATTGACAAGCTCCATAGCTTCTCCTCCTTCGACTAGAGTGACTCTGCATCCTGGAATGTGTAACAAGACTTCTTGTTTTAGAATTTTGGCTTTTGGGTTTTGTTGGCTGGATTGAAAACTGGCCTCAGAGGTTAAGGTTTTGGATTTGGATTTGTGAGACTTGAAACACCCCATTTTTGGTTCTTCACCTTCTTCTTCTTGTTCTTTTCTTCTTGATGGTTTGTAAAGGGCCTACTTTGTGAAGGAGAGTCAAAAAGGAAATATGAAAAGGGAATGGTTAAAAGGGAAAGATGTGCGGCGATTGATTCCTATCTCGTCTGAACTTTATTCTGTTCCCTCAATGATTGATTTCAAGCGTAGGTTTGTGTTACTTTCGGTGAATGAAAATTGAAAAAAATGCATGTGCGCTTTACAGTTGAGCATTAAGTGCATAAGCTTCATCTGAGCTGGCATGGGTGAAGGAGAAGTCATGATTTGTGCCACACCATTTTTTCAAAACATTTTCAGCCCAGGTTATTGCAACTTATAAAATTATATTCTAAATAATCTAATTTAAATATATTCAGCAACTTTATTTGGTTGATGATTTTGTAATTTTTTTATTTGGTTGATGATTTTCCTAACATAATTTTTTTTTTTTATTTTTAAATTTCAAACCCCTTATTATAACGTATAAATATGATATAACTAAATTCTTGATTGTTAATTAGATTTCTAAATATCTTATTTTTAAATTTTATATAAGATTAAGATTTAAACGCCTAATTCTTCCAATTAGTATCATGAGTTCTAAATTTTATATTTTGATGTTATTTTATAATAATACTTTAGGAAATAATTTATTCAATTAATTTGTTGATATTATTAATTTGTGAATTATGATGAATTTATATACCTTAATATATATATTAATAAAATATTCTTTGCAAATTACCAAAATAAGAAAATTAAAGCATTTAAATTCTATAAAATTCTTACAAAAAAATGCATCTCTCTTAATAAAAATTAAGGTTTAAATTCTGGTAATTGAGTGCACAAGTCTTGGAATTCAAGCACAATGTTTGTCAGTCCGTAGTGGTAAAATTAAAATAGCTTTGGCTACTAATAAAGACCAACACAAAAGAAGCCAGGAGAGCCACCTGTCCGTGAGAACTTTTTTTTTTTTAATAATAATATTCGATCGGTTCAAAGATTCATTTCTCAAGTTCAAGACGAGAAGACTGCTGTCGCCACCCGCCCACACACAAACTCACTCACACACACTCTCTCTCTCTAGCGAAGTTAGGGTTCGTAAGCCATTGCCCCGTCATAAACAGATCTGAGAGCAGAGAAGTGGAGTGTAAGAGAACATTCTTAACTCCAACTCAATCGGTAAATTTTCACGTGTAAAAGCCTATCCCCAAGTAAAACTTCTAAACCTATCTTCGATTTGTCAATCAGTAAATTTGAAATACACATGTTTCTTTTAATCTCTTCTTAATGAACTATAATGTTCAGTTTTGTCTTTCTGGGTCTCTGACTCTCCTGTTTTTAGCAGGAGAAAAACTGTTGAAATTTTAAGTAAGAAATGGAGATGATAATGTTGATTACATTGGTTTTGTGTTTCTTCATTGGAGCTTTCCTTCTGATTACGAGGAAATCCCAATCTGGTATCAATCTTTGTACATTTTGTTCTCTGATTCAATTTTCCGATTCTGAGTATGTAGAAAAATGCCTTGAATTCGCTTGAAATTGTTTGAAATGCAGGTAAAGAAAAAGTTGTGCAATCAAAACCTAGCAAGCAGGTAATTGACTTGGGACATCTAAATATGCAGAATCTCTACTTTTATGGGTTTTTTCGTTTGGGTTCTCAAAAGCATTGATTGTTCCCATGATACTTTAGATTGTAGATTATGGATGAAGAGATCAAGCTTGTTTCCGATGTTATATGTATAAACATTTAATTTTTCGAGTTTATGTACTGTGCCAATTTATGAATGATATTGTTGTTGAAGAGTCCGTGCATCATTTTATTAAATGATTGGCTCCTATTCAAGGGTAAAGCCAGAGATACAATATCATTTGGGATTATTATAATAATTGGGGGCAAACAACATTTGGGCTAACAATTTTTTGAATTTTCACACACACACACACACACACACACACACACACATGTATATGTTTGTCCATATACATATATATTTTAATTTCAGGGCTTTTTTTTTGGGGGGGGGGGTGGAGCTGCCACTTCTTTTTTGTACTTGGAGCATTTTCCGAAGACTTTCTATGAATCTTCTTGTAATCTTAGGCCAAAAAGCACATCTCTTGCTCATTAGGGGTTGGATTCAAGACCAAACTTTTATTGGTATTATGACCACTTTATACTCATTCATGGAGAAATTTTATGACTTTCTGAAGAACACTATTTTTCTAGTAGCAAGCATGAAGTAATTTGTTTGTAAGAAACATTCTACTGGTTAAAACTGTGGACAGATGAAATGTGGTGAAGGTGGAGAATAAATGAATTATGTATTGATGCATAGGAAGGTAGTCCAATATTCTAGAAATAGAAGAAATCAAAGTTCTATTTGGATACTGTAGAACACGCAGGAGAGGTGTAAGTATTCTATGATGCTGATATGTCTGGCCTTAATTGTGGTTTCAGAGTGGAGGGAAAGATGGATTGCAAAGAAGGCATGTTTAGTCAATAATTTGATAGGGATTGTTGTGGAATAATGCTCAAAGATTTGTAATTTTAGTCTTCAATAAATGGTCAGCAAGAGATCAATAGTAAAAATATGCATCTAAGTTGCTTAGCATAGAGTTCTTGTGAAGAATAAACAAGTATAGTCCTTGGTCTGGTGTATACATATTTTGTCCTCAGAATTTGTTGCATGACTTGATTATTCTGATTTTATTTTTTATTTTTTGTGTTTTTCCTTTATATATATATAATTTTTTTCTTTTTCTTTCTGCTCAGGGATTCAAAAGCTACACCAAAGCTGAAGTGTCTTTGCATAACAAGAGGACTGATTGTTGGGTCATCATCAAGGACAAGGTTAAGCTGTTCTTTGTTGTCTCATGATTTATGTGAAATGTCGGAGTACATCTGCTCTTATGTTGGTTGGGTTTGAAAAAGTTTGGTACAAATATTTGTGATTGAACTGCAGGTTTATGATGTTAGCTCTTATGTAGAGGAACATCCAGGAGGCGATGCCATCCTTAGAAACGCAGGAGATGATTCTACTGAAGGGTTTTATGGGTATGCACTTTCTCTTTTATAGGGTTTAATAGCATGCCTTATTTGCATTTTTTTCATCTGTCCATGAGAAATAGGAATGGCAGCACAGTTGTTGGTTTTTTTTTTTTTTTGGACTCATTCTGCGATACTTGAACCTTCTTCGTTTTGCTTTCTCTTGTCAATCTTTGATTCTGCATGGCAGGCCGCAGCATGGTACTGGCGTGTTTCAGTTGATTGAGGACTTCTGTATTGGAGATTTGAAGCAATAATTACATGCACTGCTGTGTGGCAGTTTTGACAAGAGCATTGTATGGTGACATTATTTTCCAATTGGCTTTATCCAAAAAAAAAATGTAGCATTAGTTTATTTATTGCAATGATTTGCTGCTGTCTAATGAGGTTTGATTGTTGTTGGTAAACTACAAATATATAGTAGTAATAATTCAATGTGAAGTGTCACTAATTTGTAGGATTAAAATGTATCTCCTGCTTTCCTACAACTTTTGCTAGTTGAAGAATTGGCTCTGTTGCTGTGCCGAGTCATGAATTAACTGCAACTTGATTTGGTTGTACAGTTTCCATTTGGAGGAAAACCAATGGCTATTATTGAAGTGCCTTAATAGCCGTATATTTGATTGCATATGTATAGCCCCTTGTCCAAGTCTGTGCTTTTGTATTTTGTTTCTCTGACATCTCTGTGAAGAAGATATTAGCAATTGGCATCCTTCACAACCACTACAGGGTGATTTGAGAAATGTTCACCAAAGAGTCTGAAGCCATCATCCATAAGTTTAAGGTTGCTTCTTCTTTATATATATATATATGTAGACACTGTATAAGGAGTAAGTGGTTGGTTTGAAGATTTGGAAGAAGGTTACTTCAAGCATGAGCATTCTGTTTGTGATCTGAGAAACCCTGTGGGTGGTTCATGTTATTTATATTTTTTTAAATTTGTTGTGCTTTCCTGTAATTATTTTACTTTATGAAATTTAAGGATATGAAATGGACAAACAATTCCATTCTCATGTTATGCAGATTTATGTTATTATAGCTATATGTGATCTCTACTTTCTTTTGACGAGCATGAGTTTCCATCTTCCATCATTCCGTGAATGTTGCTTATTAGCAAAATTTCAGGTAGAAGTAATATATTTGTGACAAACTTGTATATTCTGAAACTTGGTTAGCCCTTTATGTGGTAGAAACTAGAAAGCTTAGGGAGACGGTGTGGTTTAAAGGTTAGAAAAAGGAAATCTTTGAAAGCATTTCCTTTGGAAGTTACTTCGATCAAATGTTGCACCTTTTCTGGCAGCCTTCGATTCAAGATTTTGTTGATTGGTTGTCTGAAGAAAGGTGGGCTTAGTAGTTCTGAAGATTAATATTGTAATTTGATGCTTAGTTGCTATATTACTGAGTAATAATATCTCCGTTATACTCCACATGCAGTAATATTGCCTTCACTTGGTTCTTATAACTATAAGTCGGTTTCTTTGCTGATCCTTGGTTTCACATCAAGTAATAGAGGAGATGGGTGGTGAATATATTTTGATGCTGCAAATTGGAGATGAATAAGGAAAAGTTTTGCATGAGTGTAGTGTTTTCTTTGTTCCAAGGGAAGAAACAACTATGTCCCACTACCACCGGAATGCTGTGCAGTGCTCTCTTTCAGTCTTTAGTGAGCCTTTGTTAAAAGGGAAAGCCGAGGAAATAACTTATTACCCCCTTTTGAGGCTACATTCTTGGAAATCGCTAAGCCACTTTTTCTTGAAAAAATCCAATTCAATGTTGACTTTTCTTGTCAATCGGTTTACTCTTTTGTTGAAATTTTAGTATCTATTGTGTGAGAGACGTATATTGTATGGTTAAGGGTTTGTTTCGCGGGATTCCAATTTCTGTCCAGTGAGTTTGAAGCGCTGATAATGGCGTCTAAGATCCGGTCGAAATGTTCCTGGTTTTTCACCCAGGAGTGTCATCACCGGCAGATCTAAGACCCAAAGGCAATGACGGCAAATGTAAGGACAGTGAGAACAAATATCAAGAAAAAGAATATAAATAATTTTATTTAAGATACAAAATAATAGATTATTCTAGATTGGAGTAGAGGTAATTGCCCACCCTATTATCTGTGTGGCTCCGCCAATGAGCGCCATGGCTCATCCCCTTGACTTTATGTTTTAATTTTTTCTACCTTACATGTTTTTTTGCCGTTGCCGTCTATCTTTTGTTTTCTTTTCTTGTCTTGGTCTGTGGCTTTCTTGTCCGCTTTGGCTTTTAGAGAAGGGATATGTTCTGACCCCTCTCCTGCAAACAGTGGCGGAGTCACTTTTTAAGGAGATCAGGTAATTGTTCTTCTTACGTCAAAATAATTTTATCTCTATTAAGATTGTGAGTCAGTCGACGTATTATCAATTATTTTATTTCATACAAATATTTTATTTCTATTATTTTTGGATCTAAATCCTTTCACTGCCCGCAAATAATTTAATGAAGTTTACCATAATTATAATAAACATGGATTTCTAGCTTAACTAAGAGTTTGGCTGATGATTTGACAACATATGTGCAGGAAATTTTGGAGGACTTGGGTAACAGCTTGTACTTAATTTTTTTTTTTTTAATGGATTTGTTTGTTGTTTGATAATGATTCTATTTTGAACTGCCAATTTAAATTTGGGCCGAAAACCGGGGCACGGATTTTGAGCCATGAATGAATGGAAACAACAGAAGAGGCAGTCTGGTCATGGTGCAACTGTGACTGAAAAATCAATCATGGAAACTAGCTGCTTGTCCTTACTGGGTTTTGATATATTTGAACCTCCGTGATATGGTAAATCTTTTTGTGTTACAAACTTGGTGAAAATGACACTTTTGATGAGCTTGTATTAATGTTTTGAATACACTGGATCACTTCAAATCGTATCGGATTGGCTTGATACTACAAAATTGATTCTCTAATCCAAAGAAAAAATGAGGGTGAATATTAATACATGTTTTGAATTAAAACATGAATCTCCAAAAGATGGTTATTAAATTGGTAATAGTCTCTTGATATATAAGTTAAAATTTTCATTTAAAAATATTTTTAATATGCTATATTAAACATAAGTCTTACTAAAAAGCTTAAAATAATTCAAAATTGGGGGAGGCATTAACCCATTTAAACTAATCAAAGTGATCCAACATTGCATCTGGATTGATCTAAATCAAAATGATTCAACGAAGTTCCGATCAATCTCCTGAAATAAAGATCGGACTAGTACTGAAAGAGCATCTTTGTATTTCTCTCCCGAATTTACCCTCGCATATCAACAAATTTACCAAACCCAAATCATTGGATAAGAGCACAGATGCGACTTCCACTCCGCTCACTCCCTCACTTCTTCTCTGTCACCCGCACCACCATCCATCTCCGCCGCACCATGACTACAACGACCATCACCACCTCCGACGCCGACCCCGTAAGCCCATCAAACACTCGCGTGGGCTGGATCGGGACGGGCGTAATGGGTCGGTCTATGTGCGCCCATCTAATCAACGCCGGCTACAAGGTCACCGTCTTCAACCGCACTCCCTCCAAGGCGCAACCACTTCTTACCATGGGAGCCCTATGGGCCGATTCACCTCACTCCGTCGCCTCCCAATCCGACGTTGTTTTCTCCATCGTTGGCTTCCCTTCCGACGTCCGTCACGTCCTCCTCCACCCATCTTCTGGCGCACTTTCCGGCCTCCGCCCCGGTGGCGTCCTAGTCGACATGACCACCTCCGATCCTTCCCTTGCTGCCGAAATCTCCGTAGCTGCCACCTCTGCCGCCTGTTCCTCCGTTGACGCCCCCGTCTCAGGCGGCGACCTTGGCGCCAGAAACGGAACCCTAGCAATCTTCGCAGGTGGGGACAAAACAGTAATTTCACAACTAACCCCTCTTTTTAACTGTTTAGGGAAAGTTAACTACATGGGGGGTCCTGGAAAAGGGCAATTTGCCAAACTGGGGAATCAAATTACTATTGCTTCAACAATGGTAGGGTTAGTGGAGGGTATGATTTATGCATACAAGGCAGGATTGGACGTGGGTCTGTTTTTGAATGCAATTTCAAGTGGGGCAGCTGGGTCAAAATCATTGGATTTGTATGGGAATAGAATTTTGAAGAGGGATTTTGAGGCTGGATTTTTTGTGAATCACTTTATTAAGGATTTGGGAATATGTTTGAGGGAGTGCCAGAATATGGGTCTTGCTTTGCCTGGGTTGGCTCTTGCTCAGCAGCTTTATATGTCACTCAAGGCTCATGGGGAGGGAAATTTGGGGACTCAAGCACTAATTTTGGCTCTGGAGAGGCTCAATAATGTGTCACTTGATTCATCGGAGGCATCTTCGCAAAAATGCGGTTGACTGGTATCCTCTTTGATCTTTGTATTTCTCTTTTATGTGTTTGGATGACTCATGATTATATATGCATGTTTATCATGTCATTCTGGATATGGAAAATGTTACTTGGAATGCTTCAATATAAGTGATTTTGCCAATATAATGCTATTGTCTTTGTTATTATGATTGTGGCAATGTTTGGGTCCTTTCTAATGACTAGTTGGATCCCTTGACCAACGTTCGTACACCACAACAACTATAGGTAATCACCCAAAAAAAAAACCTACCATAGGTTGAATTAACTTGATTATCTTTTCAACTGTTACAAAAAAAAATTGCGCAAATAATAAACATTAGCAGATGTATCAAAGAATGCTTATATCACCTCTTTTTGTCAATCCTGTTTAGCTTTTTTTTTTTTTTAATTCATTTAAAATTATTTATTTTCATGATTATGAGAGGGAAAGTATATATACATTTATAACCGACCCTCTCTTAAGGGAGAAGGCCGCTCAATTATAAAAGATCTCATGCAAGAAACAATGGGAGACAACTGTAGACCTGAAGAGATCAGAGAAGAGATTGACAACAATAAAAAGCTTAAACAAGCAAGAGACGAGGTAAGCAACCACTCAAAGTTGTCTTTCAAGGAAATGCCTATGGGCCAGTCAAGCGGAAGAGGGGATCGAGATGGAAGAAGATCAGGATTCAGAGTCAAAGTTTGAGGAAATGCTGAATGACAAAGAAGAGCAGCTTCACCACGGTCTGATGCCCATCATACCAGCTTCAAATGAAAAGTTAAAAGAACTATGGAAACCATGGCAAAAGTCTTTGATAATTAAATTGTTGGGGAAAGACATCGGTTACCATCTTATGAACACCAAGATAAATTTTTTTGTGGAAGAATGAAGGGGCAATAGAGCTACTGGCTTTGGGGGAAGGTTTCTTTCTAGTCAAATTTGCTTTGAAGCAAGATTATTACCACGCCTTAACGGGGGGACCGTGGATGATTCACGATCATTACCTAACAGTAAGGAAATGGCACCCATGGTTTCAAGCTCAATCAGCGAAGATCACTTCCATAGCAATCTGGGTTTGACTTCTACAACTCCCCATTGAATTTTTTGAAGAAGAAATCCTCTTTGAAATTGGTTGAGCTTTAGGAAAACCCATTAAAGTGGATGGGAATACAGCCAATGCCTTGAGGGGAAAGTTTGCCCGGGTGTGCATTGAGGTCAATTTAAGTAAACCTGTGGTTTCTTGGGTTTGTATAAGGAATAGTGTCGAGAGAGTTGAATATGAAGGGATTCACACTATGTGCTTCATCTGTGATAGTGGGTTGCCCAATAACAAGAAATTACAACTTAATTCCGATGCAGAGCCTAAGGCTCTACCCTCAGCTTAGAGCTGCCCAATAACAAGAAATTCCTCATCCCTCCTCACCACACTATTCCACACATTTATTCTCTTTCTGCAACCCCAACGGTTACTTATAACCATTTTTAGATTCCTTTAGGCGATTGGTTGATACACACTTTCTTGCGTTGATAGACTTTCAACTTCTTGGGTTCCAGCTCAGCATCCACTTGTTCTTCCCTTGCCACCTCATTGTCCAAGTGGCTTCCAACAGGTTTGTTTCTGACTTTAAGATCTTCTTGAGTAGTGATTAGTTCCTCCCCAATAGTGTTCATAGCCTTGTCAGAAACTTGATCCGCCACAACCTTCAATTGATCCCTAATAATGACCCCTGCTGAAAGTCCAGCCTTGTCCTCAAGGCTGAAATCCGAAAACTGCTCTAGGAATTCAGAAAGTTCAATCCAAGTAGCATCCTCTTTGGTGCCACCCTCCCAGCGGACCAGCAACTCACGCGTAGCCCGTCTTTCAGTTGTGGCTACTCGTTCTTCCAATATCTCAGCTGGTTTGTAGGGTCGGACTGCATCCTCTAATTCTTGAGGTAGGGCGGATTCAGGGGTGTGCTGTCATATCATCTACTTTAATTGAGACACGTAGAAAACGGGGTGGATGCTAGAGCTTTCGAACAACTGAAGTTTATAAGCGGCAGCCCCTATCTTTTGCACTATAGGGAACGGCCCGTAGTATTTAGCAGCGAGCTTGGTGTTGAGGGTGCGTTGGATGGATACTTGTTTGTAATGTTGCATTTTGAGGAAGACCAAATCACCAACATTGAACTCCACATGTCTTCTATGAGTGTTTGCAAAATTTTTCATCTGTTGTTGTACGCGTCTAAGATTGTGCTGAAATTGTGTCAAAATGGTATCTCGCACTACGAGTTTCTTGGCCATCGCTTCTACTCTTGTTTCCCCCAGGAGGAGCTGGTGCACAATGGGCGAAGGTTGACCATACACCACTTGGGAAGGGGATATCCTTGTGGAAGTGTGGTGACTAGTGTTGTAGCTGAATTCGGCCCGAGGAAACCAAGCGTACCACTGTTTTGGTTGCTCGGAAGTAAAGCACCGCAGGTATGTTTCTGGTGTCTTATTCAGAATTTCTGTTTGGCCATCTGTCTCAGGATGATAGGCACTACTCATTTTCAATTTTGTGCCTTGCAAACGAGTTAATTCAGCCCAAAAGTGGCTTAGAAAGATCGGATCACGGTCACTCACGATGGTTCAGGGAACGCCATGGAGTCAAACCACTTTCTTGACAAAGAGCTCTGCAACTACCTTGGCTGTGAAAGGATGTCGTAACCCCATGAAGTGACCATATTTTGACAACCAATCAACTACCTGTGATTGAGGAAGACCGTTGATGAAATCCATGAAAATATCCTCCCAAATCAATGTAGGAATAGGTAATGGCTGCAAGAGTCCTGCCGGGGATCGACCTTCATACTTATGCTGTTGACACACAAGGCAGGCGGCGAAATAGGTAAGGACTGATTTCATCGTGCCCCTTCAATACAAGCTAGCGACTAGTCTCTTGTAAGTTTTCAAGGCACCAGTGTGGCCCGCCCCAGGAGTGACATGGAATTCAGCCATGAGAGTGAGAATCCACTTTGAATTCTTGGGAATTCCCAATTTCAGTGATGCTCTTCTCTAATGATTCGAATTTAGCTTCCATTCTTGTTTGTGTCATTAATATTGTGTTGTTTCTCAATTGGAAAGGGATAGGCACAGAGAGATATAAAGAGAGAGAGAAAAGAGTGATAGAGAGAGAAAACAGAAGAGAGGGGAAGAGAGGGCAGGTCGGACCAAATGTTATGTTCCTTTCTAAATTCAAGTGTAGAAAATAATGGATTGAAAGCAATTCTTAGAATTTCACTGATTAACAAGATCAATTACAACTTAATTCCGATGCAGAGCCTAAGGCTCTACCCTCAGCTTAGAGCTGCCCAATAACAAAAAATTCCTCCTCCCTCCTCACCACACTATTCCACACATTTATTCCCTTTCTGCAACCCCAACGATTACTCATAACCATTTTTAGATTCCTTTAGGCGATTGGTTGATACACACTTTCTTGCATTGATAGACTTTCAACTTCTTGGGTTCCAGCTCAGCATCCACTTGTTCTTCCCTAGCCACCTCATTGTCCATGTGGCTTCTAGCAGGTTTGTTTCTGACTTTAAGATCTTCCTGAGTAGTGATTAGTTCCTCCCCAGTAGTGTTCATAGCCTTGTCAGAAACTTGATCTGCCACAACCTTCAATTGATCCCTAACAGAAGGCCAAAGTGCTATGCACTGCAGGAAGAAAGGTTTTCATTAAAGAGTGAATGTTGCCATTCCTTTTGTACACCATGCAAATGGCATGGCTTCCAAGGGAGACTTACAACAAATTAGACAAAATCAATAGAAATTTCCTTTGGGGAAACAAAGAAGGGGAGAAGAAGATCCACCTAGTGAATTGGGACATGGTGTGTAAGCCTAAGGAAATGGGGGTCTCGGGGTGCAGAAAATGAGAGAAAGTAACATGGCAATGATGGTGGAGTTGGGGTGGTTGATAATCAAGGGAGAGGATAATCTTTGGAGTCAAATCTTGAGAGCAAAATATCTTAAGAACAAGAATTTCCTCGATTGCAAGGTTGGTCCAGGAGTTTCAAATGTGTGGAGAGGTATGTTAAGCAGCAGGATTTGCATGAGAGGGTGTGCCAAAATGGAGAGTTGGGAATGGTAGGAGAATAAATTTTTGGAAGGACATTTGGATGGGAAATGGGAGGCTTCTAGATTGTTTTGTTCTTCCCCAGCCAAGAGAGCTATCCCATTTTAAGGTAGAAGATTTCATTGATAACAAAGGGAATTGGAAAGCCCAGGAGCTCTTCAATCGGGTGGTAGCAAAAAAGGTTGAGGAAATTAAAGGAATCATGATTCCTAGGGGGGAAGGAGAGGAAGACTATCATTTGGAGGGCCACTTAGAGTGGCAAATTCACTGTGGCGAGTACTTATAACCTCCTGCAGGAAGGGCAGCAAATTAGTAGACAAGGAGAGGAAGAGTGGGAGTGGATTTGGAGAGCCAAGAGTCCAGAGAATGTCAAATTCTTCATATGGACAACCGCGCCGAGGAGTTGCCTTACCAATGAAGAAAGGAAAAGAAGGGGTCTATCGGAAGATGATAATTGTCCTCAATGCAGAGTTTCGACAGAGACTTTGCTGCATGTATTCAAAGATTGCAGGGAGTCTATGGATGTTTGGAAGCAAACATGCTCGGAGTTGGTTAGAGTGGACAGTTTTTGGGAAAGAGATTTGAATCGTTGGCTGACGAGAGGCTTGGAGAAAAAGTTTGACCCCTGCAACTCCCAAGGCTGTGTCACCTTCACAGCAACCATCTGGACGCTTTGGAAGAGAAGGTGTAAAGTGGCCATAGAGAACAGAAGGGAAGAAAGTTGGATGATTATGCGGAGGATTCAAATCTTGTGTATAGAATGGAAGGAAGCCTTTCCTAGTCAATCTAGCAACAATGAGAAGATCAATTTTTGGGTAGCCTAGAAACCACCTGACAGGGGAAAAGTTAAGCTTAACATGAATGGAGCAGTTTCCCTTACCTCGATGTAAGCTGGTGCAAGTGGACTGCTGAGAGGGGAAGATGGAAGTTAGATAAAGGGATTTATTATTAACATTGGGCAGGTAGATGTTATGTCAGCTGATTGTGGGGGCTGAGGAAGGGTCTACGTCTAGCCAAGAAGTTGAAAGTTAACCAACTCCAAATGGAAGTGGCATGCATGTCCTTAGTCCATCTCTTTGAAGGGGGAGGGAAGTAAAGCATCCGCTGCATCTTATTGTGCTGGAGTGCAGAGATTTAATGGCAAAGCTTGGTGTTCATAAAGTGTCCCATGTGTTCAGGGAGATGAATCGATATGCAAATTTTCTCGCTAACATGGGAAGATCCGCGGCTTCTAGAGTTACTATCCTGGAGAACCTCCCTCATGCTATGATCAAGCTGCTTTCAGAGGACAGGGAAGGTCGGGTGGTGTTCAGAAGTAGTGTGTCCAGGCCTAGTAGGCTTGGGCTTGCTAGTTTCTGAAGCAAGTTTGGGCCTGTTTGTTGTTTCTCCTTGCTGGTTTTTTCTATCTACTTCTTTCCTTCTTAGCAAACAAACAAAAAAAAAAAATAATAACCGACCCCCTCACTTTGGTAACCCCCTATTACGCTACGTTATCCTAGATGAACTCTTTTTTGTTTTTATAAACCATTTGACGTGATTAAATTTGGTTTGAATTACATTGAGTTCTAAAAAGATAAAACTTTTCTAATACCTATTTTTATTATACAAAAGAATAGAATTTGAAACTTTGCTCAAAGATACCAATGTCCCACCAGTGAACCCACAAGTCATTGATATGGATGAACTCCTGCGGCGGATGACCATGTAGCTACAAAAATAGTCTTTTTATTGCAAGCATGTGGGCCAGCCCTAACTGGGGAATTTTTGCAAGATTTCTCTCAATTGGCCCGAAGTCAGTCAAGGGAGAGAAGAAAGCATGGGAAACTTGACATCAGATGAATGAATTTCCAATTGTCATGTATCTGAACACTATTTTCTTAGGATCTTTTTTTTTTTTTTTTTTTTTTTTTTTTTTTTTTAGGTGTCATGGATTCGGTTTACCATTCGGTTTACGTAACATTGCTTCGACTATTCCGGATCGAGTCACGGAAGTCCCTCTGGGGGTAAAGCTCTCTCCAGTATGGTTTGCTCCATCTGAGATTCGAATTCGAGTTCTCTAAATGAGATCTAATGACTTACCCACTAGGACAGCATATGTTGAATATTATTTTCTTAGGATCACCGTTAGCAAAATTTAGATCATTTCTTTTATTATATTACGATTTGAATTCAAGATTATTAAGTTGGGAGAGATGAGTTGTGACTACTAAATTATTTGTTTGAGGATGCAAAATTTAGACCATGGTGGCTCGAGAACGCAACTTTGAAGTAGGAATATGTAAAAACAACTTTGAGAGTCGGTGTGAGTTTGAGAACTGAAACAACAAAATAAAATGCTCAAACAAAATAACATGCTCACGCGAAAATGTAAAATGCGAAATTAGACTAAATCTACATGATCTAATTAATTTAATAATTCGTATAAAGAACAATGAGAAACTGAACCTCAAAAAGAGAATCTCACATTGTATATCACTTTTTTTTTTGTGCTCTTGGATTTGATCCATTACCCGTATTTGAAGTTTCGTTCTAATTAATCCGAGTCGAGCTGACGGAGGTCTCTCTTTGAGGGTAGGGCTCTCTCAATGTAATTTACTCAATTTTCAGGATTCAAATCCGAGCTCTCTGGTTAAGGGGTGAGTTTGAGAACTAAAACAACAAAATAAAATACTCACGCGAAAATGTAAAATGCAAAATTAGACTAAATCTACATAATCTAATTAATTTAATAATTCGTATAAAGAACAATGAGAAACTGAACCTCACAAAGAGAATCACACATTATATATCACTTTTTTTTGTGCTCTTGGATTTGATCCATTACCCGTATTTGATATTTCGTTCTAATTAATCCGGGTCGAGCTGACGGAGGTCTCTCTTTGAGGGTAGGGCTTTCTCAATATAATTTACTCAATTTTTAGGATTCGAATCCGAGCTCTCTGGTTAAGGGGTGAGGTGATCTATCCAACATATCAACTGACCGATCGATGAACTAAGTGATGGTGTATATTGCATACTTTACAAAACCACAATTACACGATGGCTCAATGAGATTGAAATTAAAGTAGATGGCCATGTTCTCCTGGGACAGTCTGATGGTCATAATCTCTTTTCCAATTTGATGATTTCAGAGTCGAATTTTAATGTAAGTAAAAAAAAAAAAAAAAAAAAAGTAGATGCCATTCCACAAAGTGAGAATAGTCCAACCCATCTAATACGTGATCAGTCATATTCTAGTCTAGCTCGTCTAAGACGTTACAAAAGGGGTCCATAAAATTGGGGGTCAAAAGAAGGGTATGGGACAAGTTTTCCACTTCGGACCTACAAAACAAAGACAACATATACAAAGACCCCTTTTGGTCTTTGCGTGGATAACGCTTTAAAATCAAAGTAAATAATCTTTATTCTAAAATATTTATAAATTATTTTTTATTAAAACAAATTGACCATTATATTATTAAAACAAAAGGGACACTCAAATTTTTTAATAAGAAATTTATAAATAATTCGACGTGATATTATACTGATTTGACATTAGTGTCATGCTAACACGAGTGATCAAATCCTTTTGATAATCCTAAAATAAATATTATTTATATTTTTGATAATACAATTAAGATTTTTAAAGCCATGAACATTCTTTTATTTGATGAAAAAAAATCATTTCTTTTTTTTTTTTTAACAAAAAAAGAACGCGGTGGCAGGTCGGTAATGGGACAACAAATCAAAATATGGATAGACTGTTAGTTTTCGGAATCCAACTCCTTTGGATGTTTTTTTTTTTTTTTTTTTTTTTTTTTTTTTTTTTTTTTTGGGTTACGTGTTTGGACTATCTCCTTCAAAACCCAACTCCTTTGGAGTTGTGTCCCACAACCGGTGATTCTCTCATATGCTACCACTATGTCAATGCTAATCGATGAAAATGGCCGAGCATAGAATTGTGAGTTGGCTTATCGTGATTTGCTTCCTGTTGACATCATTTAATCAGGAAAATTCCATTAGGCTCCAAGTATCAAGAGGATAAATTGATATGGCATCTTGAAGTATCCGGTGAAGAGGTCCCGGTCATAAATCTTTTTTCTAATATCGTGATTTTGGGTTTAAATCTCTGTGTAATTAAAAAAGATATGCAGTGAAGGGTAGGTACCCAGTTGCTTTCTTCCCATGAAAATCTATTGGATATTATTGTGACTCACATGCACAGCGGAAGCAATAAATAATTTTTGAAAAAAATAATAACGGATCGGGTATAAAATAAATAGCTCAACGTGTAGAGTCTCCAAAATCGACCGTACGTCCCTCGATCAGATCTCGCGGTCGGGACTCAATATCACAACGTCGCAACCCTTAATTCAGTGATCATTACGACGGGAAAATTTTCCCATACGAATTTTTTTTCAAACCCTCAATTTTTCTCTCTCAAGCCATTCTCTCATGGCATTTTGGATCTCATAGAACACTACCGAAGATAGAGATGTTAGTCTCCTCATCACAATATAATTCTACATGAGAGAGAATTAAGGGAGAGTGAGTAGGTAGGGGTAAGTGGGAGTTATCCATTAACCCTACCTAATTGTCTAAAATGCCTCTCCTGGACCAATAAAATCAAATTAACAAATAAAAAGCGCCAATCAAGTTGGTTAATTTTCTATGACGTGCGACTTGGAATATTGTCCTACGGGAGATATTCTGTATTGGAAAGCTATTGAGATAAGAGTCATGGTGCTTGTTTTGTGATGCTCCCGCGTTCGTGGTCCACCAGTCAAGGTGGTTATTTTTTGGTACCAAATCTTGTTTATGAGAAATATGGTACTTTGAAGGAGCTCAATGGAATGTATGAGAGGAGGGTCATTAGATACAGTATATGATTAGTAAACTCAAGTTGTAATCTTCCCCCACAGATCTTATAGAGGAGCAGTGTGTCCCAACAATGTACCATTTTTTTTTTTGGTTTCCAACTGTATCCGAAATTTCGACCTGACTAATCCGGATCGGCCTATTATCGGATCCTTTTCGGGGGAAATCTCCCAATATAATTTTTTTGTACCCATAGAGTCGAATTCACAACCATGATTAATAGAAATCAACTCCCTTCTAACTGAACCGACCAATATTGACCTCAACAATGTACAATTATGCTCCCTCCTAAGGGGATGGCTAAGTTGAATATAGATGTTAACCTAAAGAGTCTAACAAAATGACTTTTGGTGTTATTTTATAATCTAATTTAAAAGTTATCGGCTCTAATTTGAAAAGAAGTCATCCAATATAAATTTTTTCCGAATTCTGAATTTAAGATTTAATAAGAAATTTAACACTTTATTTACTGGACTAACTCTTTATGGATCATATTTTTTTTCCATGCAGCTATAATTAATGCCCCCGATGCATATCATTGTAATTTTTTTTTTCAACATATGTATTGACTTGAAATTGATTTGCCCGAGCAATAAAACCAAGACTTGCTAGTCTACTGCCAGGAAAGGCCCCAAATAAATGGGGCCTTTTTCCATGGCGTGTTTGAAGAAAAGATTATTCTGCCTGGCAATTGTCGTGGGAAAAGTCATGCCATGGCACGGTTGTTAAATCGATTTATCAATAACAACCTTGGTCCCCCTTTTTTCACGCACTAGTGGGCGGTTTAATCCAAAAGCTTCTCGACAATAATCGACAATGACGTTTTTCCTTTATCCAAAATGTTTTTGAAGTATTTTGATAAATTAAATTTAACAATTACATATTTAATCATTTTAAATTTTCATTATAAAATATTACAATTTTATTATATTTATCAAAATATTTAATATTTATATAAAAATTTTTATATCTTTTATATTTATATATTACTCATGTTTTCGTTTTTTATATTTTTATAAAATGTCATTTTTCGTATTATTTTATATTTAGTTCTGTTTCCCATGTTGAATTCGACATAATTTAACACCAAAATTTGAATAGAAATTTTTCACTGTTGTCCAAATTAATATAAAACAAAATCTTTAATACCTTATTCATATTCTAATTTTTTGCTCTAAATTAATTGATTTTAAGTATTTTTTCCTTTAAGTTCTCACTAACTTAATAATTTCTAATTTCTAATTACTTTGAATTGTAAGAAACAAAAATCCCAACGTCAACGACACAATATAATTTCTAATTACCTTTTTTTTTTTTTTTAAATAACTCAAGTACAAAGTTTAAAAGACTCATTTTTTTTTTTTAAATGATGATTTAAAGACTCAAATTGGTATCCTCATGTCTAGTCGTCATGGTTGTTACATCGAACCTTTTTTTTTTTTTTTAATGAAAAGATATAATCAAATAAGACTGAAATGAACAAAAGATGATGAAAATAAAAAGAGTCTATCGTTTGAGTTATCTATGAGGGATAGTTGTAAAATCGATTTATCAATAAAAAATTTGTTATCCCGTTCTCCACACACCAATGGGCTCCCTCGGGTCTAATCAGAAAACTTCGTGAGAGTAACATTTCTGTGATCAAAATCTTTTCAAAATATTTTAATAAATTAAATTAATTAATATTTATATAAAAAATTTTATATTTTTTATATTTAACAAATTATTTATTTATTTAATTACTGTTATAATTTTTATATTATTTATCTTATAATTAATAATTATCTATTTGATTATTTTAGATTTTATTATAAAATATGATAATTCTATTATTCTAATAAAATAATTAATATTTATACAATAGTTTTTATATTTTTTATATTTATATGTTTACTTATGTTTTGGTTTTTCATGTTCGTTTTCCTGCAATTTAGGGTTTAATAAAGCCATCGTCTTTGATTTTTATTTATTTATAATTTTTTTCTCTTTAGTAAATGGGAAAGGAAGGCTTGGGGCATTATTACATAATCATTAAAGTATTTTCCCCCGTTTTTACATTTTATAATTTGTCCCTCAAACATAATTTTTTTACTTCGCCAATGTAATGCGTAAACCCATCATTGCTCTTGTGCTCGTCTAGCTCCAAGATTGATGCTCTCAAATTTGTGCAACCAAAGGATACTTTCTTTTGCCCCAAAAAAAAATAATAAATGTATAAAAGGCATTTGTGTGACACTTTATTGGACAATCCGAAGAAGGTGGGGGTACCAAATTTGTGGGGAGCATTATTTTATTTTATTTTATTTTTCGTGTTTGATCGATCAATATATGATAATTAATTTATTGATTCTGATTAATCAGCTTCGAATTAAATGTCGGGTTCATTACGAAATAAGTTCTTTCAATATTTTTTTTTTCTTAAAACTCAAACTCAAAAATTTAATTAAAAATATTCGGTACCTTTCTTTTGGATCAACAAACTATAAGAAGGCTACTATGAAAGTTCCAAGAACATGGACCTGAAGTGCCACTAAGTCACCACTCTTTTCTCTCATCTACCCAGAAGTAACGAACTCTAACAGCCAACCAAAATGTTAAATATTTGCCAAATGTATTTCCTCAGTTTTCTCTTCCTCTCTTTCACTTCCCTCTCTGTTTCCTCCCAAAACCAACAAGACAATGAAGGAACAATCTTGCTAAACCTAAAACAACACTGGGGCAATCCAGTGTCTCTCGGTGACTGGAATTCATCCGTGTCTCATTGTGATTGGCCGGAAATCACCTGCATCAACGGCTTGGTCACTGGACTGTCACTGATTTCCAAAAATATAAACTCCACAATTCCTTCTTTTCTCTGTGACCTCAAAAACTTGACAAAAATACAACTCTTTGACAATTACTTCTCCGGCGAGTTCCCAAAGACTCTCCACAACTGCACTTCACTCGTCTACCTTAACCTCTCAATGAACAACTTCTTTGGAACAATTCCTGATGACATTGATCAAATGACTAGTCTTCAGTATCTTGCTCTCGAATCAAACTATTTCTCAGGAAAAATTCCAGCATCAATCGGCAACATCCCAGAATTACAGACTCTAATACTTTCCAGTAATGGATTTACAAATCCATTTCCTTTGGAATTTGGAAATTTGTCCAAGCTCGAAGTCTTGGCTGTGGCTTACAATGGAGGTGAGCCATCAAAAATACCAAATGAAGTTGCCAAGTTGAAGAAACTGAGGATTCTGTTCATGGCAGGATCGAATTTGATTGGCAAAATCCCAGAAAGAATTGCAGACTTGGAAAATCTAGTACTCCTAGATTTCTCCAAAAACAAGTTAAATGGGACAATCCCGAATGACTTGTTCAAGCTAAAAAATCTCAGACGTTTGTTTCTCTATAACAACATGCTATCTAGAGAGATTCCTCGTACTGTAGAGGCTTCAAACCTCAGCGAAATAGATATTTCCAACAATTCCTTATCCGGGGAAATTCCGGGTGACTTTGGAAAGTTAGAGAAGTTGACTATTTTTCATATGATGCTGAACCAATTGTCCGGTGAAGTTCCAGAAGGCATTGGAAGAATTCCAACATTGACAGTATTGAAGCTGTTCAACAACAACCTTTCAGGAGTTTTGCCTAAAGATCTTGGAAAATACTCGAAGCTCGAACAACTTTTTGTCTCTTCTAACCATTTTTCAGGAAACTTGCCACAAGAGTTATGTGCAGGAAAAGCATTGTTGGACGTTGTAGCTTACAGCAACAATTTCAGCGGTGAGTTACCAAGATCATTCAGATATTGCAAAAGCTTGAGAGTTGTGAAGATACAAAACAATCGATTTTCAGGTGAAATTCCGCAAGGTGTGTGGATGTCCTTGAACTTGTCATACCTAATGGTGAGTGACAACAGGTTTTCAGGTCAGCTTCCTGAGAAAGTCCCAGAAATGCTTACAAGACTTGAGATTGCAAACAATAGGTTTTCGGGTGAAATTCCTTCTGGTATTTCGTTGTGTGAGAATTTGACAGTGTTCAACGCAAGTAACAATCTCTTGTCAGGTACAATCCCTTCCGACTTGACCATTCTTCCTCTTTTAACTACACTTTCGCTTCATAGGAACCTACTCTTTGGTGAACTTCCTGCCAAGATTGTCTCTTGGAAGGCACTGACTGCTTTAGACCTTAGTGAAAATCAACTTTCTGGTAAAATTCCCGAAGATCTTGGTTACTTACCCGTTCTCAACAGCCTAGACTTGTCAAAAAACCAGTTTTCTGGTCGAATACCTTCCCTGCTTGGACTTCTACAGCTGAATGTCCTGAACTTGTCCTCCAATTTTCTCTCTGGGAAAATCCCAAAGGAGTTCCAAAATGCAGTTTATGCCACTAGCTTTTTGAATAACTTCGGACTTTGTTCAACCAACCCCTCTTTGAACATCAATATGTGTAACTCCAAAACCCAAAAATTTTGGATTATATGTGTTCCCCCAGTGGGATTGGTCTTAGCATTGTCAATTTGCTATTTTGCAACAATTGTTTGTTGGAGGAGACACAAAGGATTGGATTCGACAGGGAAGTTGATTCCATTCCATGAGTTAAGGTTCAAAGAATCAGACATACTCTCAAGCTTGATAGAAGACAATGTAATTGGAAGTGGTGGATCAGGGAAAGTATATCGTGTAGCACTGAATTGTTCGAGTGAAATTGTTGCTGTCAAAAGGATTTGGAGCAACAAAAAGTCAGAGAAGTTGGAAAAAGAGTTTTTGACAGAAGTTGCAGTACTAGGTAAAATTCGACATTCAAACATTGTCAAATTGCTTTGCAGCATCTCCTATGAGAATTCATACCTACTTGTTTATGAGTATATGGAGAACCAAAGCTTAGATCAATGGCTACACCAGAAGAAACTAGATTTTGTGTTGGATTGGCCTAAGAGGTTGCAGATTGCAGTGGGAGCTGCAAGGGGTTTATGCTACATGCATCATGACTGCAAACCCTCAATCATTCACCGAGATGTGAAGTCGAGCAATATCTTGTTAGATGCTGAATTCAATGCAAGAGTTGCAGATTTTGGTTTTGCCAAGATATTGATGAGGCCAGGAGAGCCTAATACGGTGTCAACCATTGCCGGTTCTTTTGGATACATAGCTCCAGGTAAAAGTTTCAAAAAGTTACTACTGCTTAGGCATGTGCACATATTAGATTTTAATATGTTACAAATTTTCAACGCCATGTGTCACAATTTCATCACTCATCTCGAATGACTATTTTCTTTTTTTTTTTTTTTTCCTTAATTGCAGAGTATTCTCAAACAATGAGAGTGAATGAAAAGACAGATGTATATAGCTTTGGAGTGATCCTCCTTGAGTTGGTGACGGGAAAGGAAGCAAAAGACGGAGATAAATACACAAGTCTTGTTGAATGGGCACGGCGACACATTGAGAAGGACAAACCTAGATTGGATGCCCTAGATGAGGAAATTAAAGAAGCACAATACCTGGAGCAGGTGACTGTAGTTTTCAATTTAGGTATCCTCTGCACAAGCATTTCGCCTTCTGAGAGACCATGTATGAAGGATGTTTTGCAAATATTGCTTCGATGTAAGCCCTTAATGATGGAAAAAAATGAACGAAGCAAATTTGAAGTAACTCCCCCTCCTCAATATTTTTATGGATAAACAAGTTTCTTTAGAATAGAGGAATTCTACAATGAGATGGCAAAGGATCCGTAAAATTGAGTGTCATGATGGGAGGGCTTGCGAATGGCGAGAAATTGCAATTTACGAATATTGGAGGTGGAGATAGAGTCAAGCATTATAACCAAGTTGCTTTCTCATGGAACTAATCAAGATCATGGATTGGTTAGCTGTATCTCTGACTGCCATCAACTCATGCGTGATATGGAGGTGATAAATGTTGGCCATGTCTTTACAGAGGTCAATACCTATGCTGATCGTCTCGCTAAAATGGGGATGTGAGGAGAATCACACATTGTATATTGCATACCTTTTTTTTGGTGTCGTTGAATTTGGTTCATTATCCGGTATCCGGAGCTTAATCCGGACCGAGTCGATTGAGGTCTCTTTTTGGAGAGTAGGCTCTCCATTGTAATTTATTCAATTCTCAAGATTCGAATCTAAACTCTCTAATTAAAAAGTGAGGTGATCTATCCATCATGCAAACTGACCGATTTGTATATCACATACTTTACAAAACCACAATTACATGATGACTCAATGGGATTGAGATTAAAGTTGATGGCCATTCTACAAAGCAAGAATGGTCCAACCCATCTAATTCGTAGTCAATCATATTCTAGTCTAGCGTATCTAAAACGTTATAAAAGAGGTCCCATAAAATGGGGGGTCAAAAGAAGGATATGGGAAAAGTTTTCCACCCCAGACCTACAAAGCAGAGACGACACATACAAAGACTCCTTTGGGTCTTTGCGTGGATAACGCTTTAAAATCCAAATAAATAATCTTTATTCTAAAATCTTTATAACGTTAATGTCAAGTTGATGACCTCCACAATTTCTCTAGTAGTAATACACTCAAATGAGAATGGGTCTGTGTCATCTCGATTCACTAAAAAGATTCATTTTCGTGAATGGGTTTTAGTCGTCCCAATCACTCGAAGGGACTTGCGTCCCCGAAGGTCCTCAATCGCCCCGCTCAACCGAAGGATCTATTGCTCAACTCAATTTACAAAGTGTCTAGTGGAACCAAACACCCTCAACCGATAGCCATTAAAGAGACCGAATACATTCGTCTCCCTCGGTCAATAATACCCAACTGGTATTGATGAACGGAGTTCTCCACTACGGCACGGAACATGTCTTTCATATACGAAATGAAGCCTAACAGATCTAATCGATAAAGAAAATGATATCTCCATATAATTTAGTTATCTGAGTAATCGCAATATCGAATCTTTTGTAATCATAGATCCAGAATCTCCGGACAAATTCTTAAGAAAACTTGGGTTTCACAGACCCCGCGGTGGCCCGAATCTAAGAAGAGTATTATATAACATCAATGCGGGCATCAGTTCAAGTAAGTCCTTTAACCCTACACAAGGCACACAGAGTACTGAGAGAGATCCGTCTTCCCTCTTCTCTCAATCTGTTTATATTTTCTTTTCGAAAACCGCTCTTTCTAACTTGAGCATTGGAATTTCCCCTGTCGGAGTACCATCCAGCGGTCTTTTGCAGGTCTTAAACCTCACAACCAGCTGTCCGACCGAGTCTAGGAAGAGCCGGATCTGTGGAGACGAAACTCACCTCCAACAGATTGGCGTCGTCCATGGGAAATAGCTAGGCTAATCTCTAACATTTCTCATCAACTTTCTGTCATCAAGTAAAATATGGTTACAGCAAAGAGAAAACGTCTAATCATTGGGTTTGACGATGACGATCTGGTCAGGGTTGACCCTAGTCATAACGATCCCATAGTGGTCACCAGCAGAATAGAATCCCACGTGGTAAAAAGAGTCCAGATTGATCAAGGTGCGGATTGTGACCTCCTTACTTGGGATGCTCTTTATCGAATGGGCCTCAACTCTTCACACCTGTAATCTTCGATCGGATCCCACAAGGGACTAACCGACGAGTATATATATCCGGAGGAATTATCCCCCTCACCATAACAGTAGGGCCCCCATAACTGCACAATTGCAAAATTCATCTTTCTCGTGGTAAAACTATATTCCCCATACAACGCCATTCTCGGTCGACCGAATCTAGATTAGCTGTAAGCACTACATAACACTCAACACATGAAGGTGAAGTTCAGAATGCCCAAGGGGGTTGTAACTGTTCACAATGACCCAGATCCCTACAATCATTTTGCCGATTATGATAGGTAGGAGAATTTTCCTATCGACACCCTAGAGCTTAGGGGTTATATTGAACCGATGAGCAAATCAGAGTCGGGAGAAAAGGTGATTAAGCTTCCTCTAACAAACGATTCCAGCGAAACTGTCCGGATCAGGGCTGCTTTACTCACGTCCCTCCGAGATGCTATTATTAACTGCCTACAACGGCACTCCAAGGTCTTCGCTTGGTCTCCTGAGGACAGGCCTTGTATCGATCCCTCCGTCCTTTCCCACAAATTAATGATAAATCCGGCCTATAAACTAGCTAAACAGAAAAAAAGGGTGTTCACCTTCGAACGTCAACGAGCCATTCAAGAAAAGGTCCAAAATTTTCTAGCCATTGGTTTTGTTCGTGAAGTCAAATACTCCAAATGACTGACCAACGTAGTCTTGGTAAAAAAGTCTAACGGTAAATGGAGGATGTGTATAAACTTCATAGACCTCAACAAAGCGTACCCAAAAGACAGTTATCCTCTCTCAAACATTGATAAACTAGTGGATAAATTCTCAGGCCACTAACTCCTAAGTTTCATAGACGCCTACTCGGGGTACAATTAAATATGAATGGTACCTGAGGACAAAGAAAAGACAAGTTTTATTGCTGAATTCGGCACATACTACTATCGGGTCATGTCTTTCGGTCTTAAGAACACAGGGACAACCTTCCAACGATTGGTAAATAAAGTTTTCAAAGACCAGCTCAGCCGAAACATAGACGTATACGTGGACGACATACTCGTTAAAAGTACTAAATCCGAAGATCACGTTGTTGATCTAGAAGAAACTTTTCAAACACTCGAACGCTACAACATGCGGCTGAACCGCAAAGTGCACATTTGACGTCTCGTCAGGAAAGTTTTTGAGCTTCATGATCACCAACCGTGGTTCTAAGCAAATCCCGAAAGGATATAAACCATCCGGGACATGTCGCGTCCTTGAACACTAAAAGAGGTGCAATGCCTCACAGGTCGGATAGCGGCGCTAAGCCGCTTTATGTTAAAGGTCAGAGAAAAGTACAAACCCATGTTCGATGCCCTAAAGAGGTCCCAAAGATTCGCATCGACATCCGAGTGCCAAACGGACTTTGAACGGCTCAAGGATTATCTCATGGCTCTACTGCTGCTTTCCCAATCGATCCCCAGTGAGAAACTCCATCTCTGCCTTTCTATTTCTGACCAAACACTTTGCTCTATCCTAGTAAGGCAGGATTCGACTTCTCAGAAACCAGTTTACTACATCAATCGGATACTTAAAGAAACAAAAGTCAATTATCGACCGGTCGAAAAAATAGCGTATGCGCTAGTCATTTCAGCCCGACGACTCTGGCTGTACTTCCAAGCTCACACTATTGTGGTGCTTACTGATCAACCACTAAAGTAAATTATCCAAAAAAGTGACACGTATGGCCGTCTAATCAAATGGAGCATCAAACTAGGTGAGTTCAACATCCAGTATTTACCTCGGCCAGCAATCAAGGGCCAAGTTTTGGCCGACTTCATTCTCGAATGAACCTTCTCGGTTACACCCGAATGCATTGATGGTTCCACAGAATGATCACTAGCATATTGGACCCTGCATGTTGATGGGTCCTCTGATTCCTCAAGCAGCGGTGCGAGGCTCATACTAGTGGGTCTAGATAACTTCAAAGCAGAGTATACTCTTCGTTTTGATTTCAAGGCCACCAACAGGCATAGTACGAAGTTTTGTTGACAAGACTTAGGATTGCGGCCGAAATGGAAGCCCAAAGTGTTCGGGTATTCACTGATAGTCAATTGGTGGTCAAACAAATCGAAAGAGCCTATGAGACAAAAGACCCGATCATGGTCAAATATCCAACTAAGCTGCGTGAAACGACGGCTAAGCTAGACAAGGTAGACATCCAACAAATCTCACGCTCAGAAAATACAAGAGCCGATTACTCTCCAAACTAGCAAGCTCAGATTTGGTCGCCTCTAGTCGAACAGTTTATATCAAAAGACTTCCACATCTTAGTATTGATGAACCCAAAAGGGTCTCGTCGACAGACCAACCCCTAGTTGGAAAGACTCAATTAAAGCCTACTTAAGAGACAACCGATTGTCTTACTCACTGCCAGAAGCGATCAAATTAAAACGAAAGATCGCTCACTATGCCATCATCGATGGAGTACTATATCGAAAATCTTTTACTCACCCTTATCTAATATGCCTGATCCCGGAGGAAGGGAAATATGTCTTACGGGAAATCTACGAAGGGATATATGGCAGCCACCTAGGGGCCCGGAATCTGGTCCACAAGGCTTTGTGACAGGGATACTACTAGCCATCCATGAAGAACAATTCAAGTGACTATGTCAAAAAATGTGATAAATGTCAACGATTCTCTTCGATCCCTAAAGCACATTCTACTTAACTCAGCCCTCTCGCGAGACTATAGACGTTTGCTCAATGGGAAATGGACATCCTAAGGTCATTCCCACTAGTTACGAGACAAAGAAAATTCCTCATAGTGGCTATCGACTATTTCATCAAATTGGTAGAAACTGAGCCCCTGGCTCAAATAACCGCAACAAAGGCGTGGTCATTCGTGTGGACTCACATAGTCACCCAGTTCGGCATATCTCATATCCTCATCACCGACAATGTGAAGTAGTTTGACAACTCCAACTTCCCAGAGCTTTGCACTAAACTGGAAATCAACTATCAGTTCTCGTTGGTTGTCATTCACAAACCAACGGACTCGCAGAAATCACAAACAGGATTATCCTCCAAGGGCTAAAGACCATGCTAGACGAAGCCAAAGGGCGATTGGTAGACGAACTCTATAGCATCCTCTGGTCATACCGAACCACACCCTGAAGAGTAACTAGAGAAATTCCATTCAGCTTGACATACAGAAGCGAGGCCGTCATACCAATGGAAATTGGAATCTATTTGCTCCAAGTGACGCACTACAACTCTAAAAGGAATGAGTTGGCCTTGCGCGAGCACTTAGATTTAATCCCTGAACTACGGGAATCTGTATCTGTCCGTATGGCCGCATACTAACAGCAAATGGTGTGGTACTATAACCAACAAGTCAGAGTTCGAACATTCAAGTCAAGTGACCTGGTACTAAAGAAAATAGAAACCACTGGTCAACTCCAACCTGAGGGCAAACTAGCTCCCAATTGGAAAGATCCCTATCAGATACATTCTGTAGTTCGCCAGGGAGCTTATCGCCTCAAAAATCTAGATGGATCGACCATATCCAGAACTTGGAATCCAGAGAACCTACGAACCTACTATCAGTGAATCACGTCGTCCGCAGAGGAACCTCCTTCCAAGTAAGCCCCTCTTAGTTTCCTTTTCGATAGTCAATCATTCAAATTTTTAACGTTTTCATCTTAGCCAATTGAAGGGATCTATCTCCCCAAAGGGCCCTAGTCGCTCCGTTCAATCGAAGGGATCTATTTCCCCGAATGGGCTTTAGCCTCCCTTTCCTACCGAAGGGATCTATCCCCCTGAAGGGCCCTAGTCATCCTGTCCAATCGAAGGGATCTATCTCTCCAAATAGACCTTTACCGCCATTTCCTACTGAAGGGATCTATCTCTCCGAAGGGTCATAGTCGTCCCGTCCAATCGAAGAGATTTATCTCCCCGAATGGCCCTAGTCGCCCCATCCAATCGAAGGAATCTATTTCCCCGAAGGGTCTTGGTCACCTCTTCCAATCAAAGGGATCAATCTCCCCAAACGGGTCTCAACCGCCCTTTCCTACAAATGTGATCTATCTCCACGAACGGACCTTAGCTGTCCTACTCTATCAAAGAAGTTTTACTATCCGAACGAATCCTAGTCACCCCAATCTTGAAGGAGCCTAACCTATTGAACGAGAGAATTTGAACAGTACTCGAGTATCACTCACACAAATGATTCCATCAGACACAATAACGATCAAGTAAGCAAAATACATTTCTTTTATTACTACACATAGATAATGGATTACATGGGCAGTTACATCTCTCTAGTCCCTCAGTCGTACCGAAGAAATGACATTATTGTTTCTGTTGGAGAGTACAAAAATGGTAACAAAAGAACAACGAAAAACAAATACGAATACCCAACATCGGAGATTATAGAAGCCACAAGAAGAGCTTATGACAATCTGCAGCCCCCTAACGACGCACTTGCAAAAAGGGGGGCCAAGCCAATCGGGAAGGAATCCAAGGGATGCATCAAAATATCATCACACTTTCTGCCATCACCCGATCTCCGCATATGACCGACCTCCGCACCACCTGACTCGAAAAGCGACTCTTTTCTTAAATTCAAGCCAGGGACCCCCAACGAAAATGCTGGCAGAGCTCGTCGCGACATTCAAACTACGAACACCGTGACAAGACCTCATACCAGCAGTCTCCTTTTTTTACGATATCTCATACCAACAGAAACAACTCAAGCTACAAAGCTCGCAAAGGCTGGAATATCTTTCTGAAAACTCCTCACAAGTAATGACCCTCAAACATGAAAATGTTTACTGAAATAAAATGGTGGTCCCATGACCCCTACTCATGGGCGAAAGGAGATCTTTACGAAATCTCACAGTAGTTGAAACGCCGCTCCAATACGTGTGTGAATTAAAGAGGTACGTGCCATTTCGTCTTTCCTGACTGCATTAATTGAACCCAAGAGAAGATGAAGCGTCCCATGCGTAGCTATTAAATTGAAGAAGAGATCTATATCCTGCCTACTCCAATTCCATGTCAGTTACAGGCGATTTGGTTAACCTCAGAAGGCACGTGTCATCATTACACTCACGTCTTTTGATTTCTCGAGAAGTAAACTCTACTCATGACGCCTCCTCTATGAATCGACGCCATGAGTCGAGGGAAAATGATGGACCTCCACAATTTCTCTATTAGCAATACACTCAAATGAGAATGGGTCTGTATCGCCCTGGTTCACTGAAGAGATTCATTTTTGTGAATGGACTTTAATCGTCTTAATCACTCGAAAGGATTTGCCTCCCCGAAGGGCCTCAGTCGCCCTACCCAACCAAAGGGTCTATTGTTTGACTTGATTTACAAAGGGTCTGGTGAAACCGAACACTCTTAATCGATAGCCATTAACGAGACCGAACACATTCGTCTCCCTAGGTCAATAATACCCAATCAATATTGATGAACGGAGTTCCCCACTGCGGCACGGAACTTGTCTTTTATATACGAAAGGAAACCTAACAGATATAATCGATAAGGAAAAGGATATCCCCGTATAATTCAGTTGCCTAAATAGCCACAATATCGAATCTTTCGTGATCATAAATCTGGAATCTCCAGACGAATTCTTAAGAAAACTTGGGTTTCACAGAGTCCACAGCGGTCCGGATCTAAGAAGAGCATTATATAACATGTCCAGGTAAGTCCTCTAACCCTATACAAGGCACATAGAGTACTGAGGGAGATCCGTCATCCCTCCCCTCTCAATCTGTTTATCTTTCCTTTTCAAAAACCGTTTTTTCTAACTTGAGTATCGGACTTTCCCCCGTCGGAACACCCTCTGACGGTTTTTGTAGGTCTCAAACCTTACAACCAGCTATTTGACCGAGTCCAGGAAGAGCCAGATCTGTGGAGACGAAATCCAGCTCCAACACATGTTAACACGACTGATCAAATCCTTTTGATAATCCTAAAATAAATATTATTTATATTTTTGATAATACACTTAGGATTTTTTATAATAGAAGCCCTGAACATTCTTTTATTTCATGAAAAAATTCTTTTTCTTTTTCTTTTTTAACAAAAAAAAGAATGCGGTGGCAGGTTGATAATGGGACAACAAATCAAAATATGAGTAGACTGTTAGTTTTCGGAATCCAACTCCTTCCGAGTTGTGGCCCCACAGCCAGTGTCTCTCTCATATGCTACTATGTCAATGCTAATCGATGAAGATGGCTGGGCATAGAATTGACAGTTGGCTTATCGTAATTTGATTCCTATTGACATCATTGGAACAGGGAAATTCAATTGGGATCCAAGGATGACGAGGATAAATTGATATGGCATTTTGAAGCCAATGGGTATCCAGTTGCTTTCTTCCGGTGGAAATCAAAATTGACAAATAAAAGCGTCAATCAAGGAGGTTAATTTTCTATGACGCGCAATTTGGAATATCGTCCCAATGACCGGCAAGTTATTTTTTATTTTTTGGATACATCGTGATTCGAATTCGAAATTATAAAGTTAGAAGAGGTAGTTGTACCACTAGATTTTTCCCTTGAATGACACCGGCAAGTTATTGAGATAAGAGTCATCCTGCTTGTTTTGTGATGCTCTTGCGTTGGTGGTCCACCATTGTAGAGATTGTAGATTAGTTCGGCCAATCTAGATAATGTATCGGTTATCTCAGGTATGCTTCGTGGAGGGAGGTTGAGGTTCTTTTAGACTTTGGTTCATGAATATAATGAGTGGTTTATGAGAAATATGATACGCAGTTTGAAGGAGCTCAATGGAATAATCTTATTGTTGTAATAATCTTATGAGAAATATGATAACAACTTGAATTCACTAACAAATAGATTTGTTCATTCATATTTTGTTTTCATGGAGCGACAACCAAAGCCCCTAATGCATATTATTGTAATAATCTTTTATAACATATTTGTTGACTTGAAATTGACTTCTACTATGAAAAGGAATATATATATAAATATATATATATATTATATTAATAAAAGAAGACTTGGTTAAAAGAGAGTCCACTACACTCACAGCGAAGGCCTCATGTAACTGGGGCACTTTTTCCATGAGATATGTTCGCAGATATAATTTTTTGTGAGGCCATTGTCATGGGAGAAGTCATGTCATGTCATGGTTGTTAAATCGAGTTAATTTTATTTTTCTAAGTCGATAATCCGAATTCAAATATTAATATAATAAAAAAATAATTATTAAATTAAATGCATCAATAAAAACTTCGTTATCATGTTTTCCACGCACTGGTGGGCTCCCTAAGGTTTTATCCGATGTTTTAAAATTCGGACCAAACCGATCAGTCCGACCAATTCAGCACGAACCAGATCAAGAGTCGATCTGGGTTTTTAAAATAACCAGATTTTAAAAAATTAATCAAACTTGGTCAAACCGGGGTTGGACCAGGCGATTGCAATCGAAAACCGGCCCGATCCAACCGGATTTTTTTAATTAGTGAAAAAAGGTGCAATTGTGGTGATTCGAACCAGGACACCAAGAAGTGAAATGATTTGTTTAAGTTGTGAAAACTATCGGTTCAGCAAGAACCAGACCAAGAGCGATCCGGGTTTTTTAAAATAACCAGATTTTAAAAATTTGATCAAACTTGATCAAACCGGGGTTGGACCAGGCGGTTGCAACCGAAAACTGGCCCGATCCAATTGGATTTTTTTAATTAGTGAAAAAAGGTGTAGTTGTGGTGATTCGAACCAAGACACTAAGAAGTGAAATGATTTGTTTGAGTTGTGAAAACTACTGGACCATAGTGTTAGATTGTCATTTTTACTTCCTTGCTTTTTTTCTTTTGTTATTTCATCTCTTCATTTCTTTTTTTTCAATTGTTTTTCACTTTGATTTTTTTTTTCATAGGTATTTTCTTATTATTTAAATTAGATTTTGATATTTCAATCTATTATTTGAATAATGTTTTAATATATTTAAATAATATTTCTTATTAAATTATGTGAGATATTTAGATAAATAAATTATGTTATATTAATATCATATATTTTGAATATGATTTGAAAATATTTTGTAATTAGATATGTAGATTTTTTGAATTATTAATACATTATAATTTAAATTTATTTATGATATCATGATAATATTATCCGAGTTTTTCGTTTGATCTAACTTATTTGATCTAGTGACCCATTAACCCGTTAACGTGACTGGTTCGTACTCCGGTTTGGGTTTTAAAACACTGTTTTATCCATAAACTTCACAACCTAACTATTTCTGTATTAAAAAGTAAATTAAATTAATTAATATTTATATAAAAATTTTTATATTTTTATATTTAATAAATTACTATTTATTTAATTATAATTATAATTTTTATATTATTTATCTTATAATAATTATTATATATTTGATCATTATAAAATATGATTATTCTATTTTTATAAAATAATTAATATTTATATAAAAATCTTTATATTTTTTATATATATCTATTTGTTCACGTTTTCATTTTCTATATTATTAAAAAATATCATTTTTTTTCATATCGTTTTGTATTTATTTTTATTTTTATATAGAATTTTCAATTGTTGTGTTATCTTTGAAACGTAATTTAACATCAAAATTTGAATGCAAATTTTTCAATCATGTTCAACAAAATCTTTATTACCTTATTTATATTCTAATTTTCTACTCTAAATTAATCTTTTTTAAGTATTTACTTTCTTTAAGTTCTCACTAACTTAATAATTTTTAATTTCTAATTACTTTGAATCGTAAGAAACAAAAATCCCAACCACAACACATTATACAAGATAATTTCTAATTACTTATGCACAAAGTTTATAAGAATCGTTTTTTGTTTTTTTAATGATGATTTTAAAAGTCAAATTGGTACCCTTATGTCATGTCATGGTTGTTAAATTGATGTCCTCTAGAGAGTTTAAGCGATAGAATTTTTTTATTTTTATTTTTTCGATTCAATTATATTTGATTGTATTTCTTTATAAAAAAAATAATAGTTAAATTGATTAATCAATAAAAACTTTACTCCCCCATTCTTCACGCACTTGTGGACTCTCTCGGGTTTAATCCGAAAACTACACAAGAGTAACACTTCTATGATCCAAATATTTTTTTGAAATATTGGAATAACTTAAATTAATTAATATTTATATAAAAAATTTTATATTTTTTATATTTAATAAATTATTTATTTATTTATAATTTTTATATTATTTATCTTAAAATTAATAATTACATATTTGATTATTTTTTATTTTTATTATAAAAAATGACTATCTTATTATTCCTATAAAATAATTAATCTTTATATAAAAATTCTTATATATATATTTTATATATATATTTATGTGTATGCACACGTTTTCGTTTGCTATATTCTTATAAAAATTTCTATTTTCCCATATCATTTTATATCCACTTTCGTTTTCCATTTTGTTTTTGTGCATTTTAATTTTTTTTTATTATACAAATATTTGAATATGAAATTTTTTTAATTGGGAGAAGGAGTTATGATCAGTAGGTAACGGGGACTACAATCTAAGATTTAATAAAGCCATTGTCTTCAAATTTTATTTATTTATAATTTTTCTCTATAGGAATGGGAAAGGAAGGATGGCGCATTACTACATAATCAATAAATTATTTTCCCCCGTTTTTACATTTTATAATTTGTCCCTCAGACATAATTTTTTTAATTCGCCAATGTAATGCATAAGCCCATGTACGGTGCGATTCATTGCTCTTGTGCCCGTCTAGCTCGAAGATTAGTGGTCTCAAATTTGTGCAACCAAAGCATACTTTCTTTTGCCCCAAAAAAAATAATAAATGTATAAAAGGCATTTGTGTGACACTTTATTGGACAATCCGAAGAAGGTAGGGTACCAAATTTGTCCGGAGTATTATTTTATTTTATTTTATTTTATGACTCGATATATAATAATTAATTTATTGATTTTGATTAGTCTATTTCGAGTTAAACGTCGAGTTCATTATTGGATGAGTTTTTTCGATATCTATTTTTTTTTAAAAAAAATTTAACTCGAAAATTTAATTAAAAATATATGATACCTTTCTTTTGGATCAACAAACTATAAGAGGGCTGGTATGAAAGTTCCAAGAACATGGACCCTCATATTATAAGCCCTGACTTGGGAATTTTTGCAAGATTTCTCTCGATTGGCCCGAAGTCAGTCAAGGGAGAGGAGAAAGCATTGGGAACTTGACATCAGATGAATGAATTTCCAATTGTCATGTATCTCAACACCATTTTCTTAGGATCACGTTCGCAAAATTTAGACCACTTTTTTTTTAACATCACAATTTGAATTCGAAATCACCAGATTGAAAAAGATAAATTATGACTACTAGATTATTATTTCAGGGACGCAAAATTTAGACCATAGTGGCTCGAGAGTGCAACTTTTCAAAAATCAGTGTGAGTTTGAGAACTGAAACAACAAAATAAAGTACTCACACGAAAATGTAAAACACAAAATTGGACCAAATGTATATCCAATTAATTTAATAATTTGTATAAAGAATACGAGAAATTGAAACTTGCGAGGAGAATCACTATCAGAAGAACAAGTATCAGCGACGAAAATATCCATCATTGATACCCAAATTTCCGTCGCTGAAAGTATTAGCGACGAAAAATTAGCGACCGGTTTTTCCGTCGCTGAAAGTCACCTTGCTAATTTAGCGGAAAATCCGTCGCTAATATGATAATTTTAATGACGAATTAGTGACGAAAATTCCGTCCCTAATAATTCGTCGCTAATTTAATTTTATATTTTTTTCAAATCATTCCTATTTAGCGACGGAATCCGTCACTGGAGTAAGACCAAACTCAAATACACAATACCGAACACCCGCCCGCCCACCCGACCCCGGCCTAGCAATCTCTTGCGCGCCCCGGCCCGCCTGCCCTCGCCCCCTGGTGCCCGCGCCTTTAATTTGTTGAAAATGATCAAAATGTGCTTCCACCCCGGGTGTGTGAGAGAGAACTGAAGAATCTTAACCACCATGTCATCATCAGATTTGTGTTATTAGTTTTTTTTCTATTTCTATACTTTATTTGTAATTCTCAATATTAAAAATACAATACCCTAATTTAATAAAAATATAAAATTTTATTTAATAAAAACATAAAATTATATTTAAAAAAATATAAAATTATATTTAATAAAAATACAAAATTATATTTAATAAAAACAAAAAATTATATTTAATAAAAATACAAAATTAGATTTAATAAAAACACAAAATTAGATTTAATAAAAACACAAAATTATATTTAATAAAAACAAAAAATTATATTTAATAAAAATACAAAATTATATTTAATAAAAACAAAAAATTATATTTAATAAAAATACAAAATTATATTTAATAAAAACACAAAATTATATTTAATAAAGATACAAAATTATATTTAATAAAATGATAAAATTATATTTAATAAAAATACAAAATTATATTTAATAAAAACACAAAATTATATTTAATAAAAACAAAAAATTATATTTAATAAAAATACAAAGTTAAATTTAATAAAAAATTATATTTAATAAAAATACAAAATTATATTTAATAAAATGATAAAATTATATTTAATAAAAACACAAAATTAGATTTAATAAAAAATAAAATTATATTTAATAAAAATATAAAATTAGATTTAATAAAAAATTATATTTAATAAAAATACAAAATTATATTTAATAAAAACACAAAATTATATTTAATAAAAAGATAAAATTATATTTAATAAAAAACAAAATTATATTTAATAAAAAAAATTATATTTAACAAAAAAATATATATTTTTTTAAGTTTTAGTGACTGATTTTTCCGTCGCTAATTTGTACAGAAAAGTTTTAGCGACGAAAAATTTCCGTCGCTAAATCCGTCGCTGATTTTTTCATCACTAATCCGTCACTAATAGCGACGGATTTTTTTTCATCTATAATTTTCGTCGCTAAAAGTCCGCTTTCTTGTAGTGAATCACACATTGTATATCGCTTTTTTTGTGTCTTTGGATTTGGTCTACCACTCGTATCTGAAATTTTACTCTGATTATTCCGATTCGAGTCAACTGAGGTTTCTCTTTGGAGATGAGACTCTCTCAACATAGTTTGTTTAATTTCTAGAATTTGAATTCAAACTCTCTAATTAAGAGGTAAGATGATCTACCCAACATACCCACTGACTAATGATGTATATCGCATACTTTACAAAACCACAATTACATGATCACTCAATGAGATTGAGATTAAAGTTGATGGCCATTCCACAAAGCAAGAATAGTCCAACCCATCTAATACGGAATCAATCATATTCTACTCTAGCTCATCTAAAACGTTACTAAAGGGGTCCCATAAAATGGGGGGTCAAAGGAAGGACATGGGAAAAGTTTTCCACTCCGGACCTGCAAAACAGAGACAACACATGGCAAAGACTCCTTTTGGTCTTTGCGTGGATAACGCTTTAAAATCAAAATAAATAATCTTTATTCTAAAATCTTTATAAATTATTTTTTATTAAAAAAATTGACCATTATATTATTAGAACAGAAGGGACACTCAAATTTTTTAATCGAAAATAATTTATAAATAAGTCAACGTGATATTACACTGATATGAAGTTAATGTCATGTTAACACGACAGATCAAATCCTTTTGATAATACTAAAATAAATATTATTTATATTTTTGACAATCAAGATTTTTATTTTTAACAATAGAAGCCATGAACATTCTTTTATTTCATTAAAAAAAAATCATTTCTTTTTTTAACCAAAAAAAAAACAAAGAATGCGGTGGCAGGTTGATAATGCGACAACAAAAGAAAATATGGGTAGAATTTTGGCTTTCGGAATCCACATCCCTTGGAGTTGTGTCCCCACAACCAGTGCTTCTCTCATGTGCCATTACTATGTCAATGCTAATCGATGAAGATAGCCGGGCATGGAATTGTGAGTTTGGCTTCTCGTGATTTGCTTCCTGTTGACATCATTGGATCAGGAAAATTCCATTAGGCTCCAAGGATCGAGAGGATAAATTGATATGGCATCTTAAAGCTAATGGGACGTATGGGGTGAAGAGGTTATCAAGTTGACAGTGTAGTGGTCACAAACTTTTCTTTTAATTTTATGATTTGAGATTTAAATCTCAATCTAATCAAAAAGGATATGCAGTGAAGAGTGGGTACCCAGTTGCTTTCTTGCTGTGGAAATCAAATTCACAAATAAAAGCATCAATCAAGATGGTTAATTTGTCTTAAGGGAACAACTTAATAGTCACAATTCTCCTCTTTTAATTCGATAATCCAGGATTCGAATTTTAATGTAATAAAAAAAATCTGGTTAATTTTCTATGACGTGCAGCTTGGAATAATGTCCCTACGGGAGATATTCCGTATTGGCAAGCTATTGAGATAAGAGTCGCGCAGCCTGTTCTGTGATGCTCCCGCGTTCGTGGTCCACCATTTTAGATATTGTAGATTAGTTCGGCCAATCTAGACGATGCATCGATTACCTCAAGTACTAATAACGTTTGTTATTTTTTGATACCAAATCTGGTATATGAGAAATATGGTAATTTGAAGGAGCTCAATAGAATGTATGTGTAAGTTATGGGTGCTGGGTTGGATCGCCCAGGCAGGTTTGACTCTAACCCAGTTCTTCTCTCATTAAAATTCAAATAGAGAAGAGAGACAGTGGTTTTTATAGAAAACCAACTCCAACCTCCACGATAACCACCCATGTATGTGTATTTGAATTTCAAAAATATTCTTCGACAAAGGAAATGGACTTCCTGTAGAACGCAACAAACAAAAAGGCATATTGAGGAGAGAGAGAGAATACACCATATAAGGGGAGTATTCTTAAACAAAACAAAAGGATCTACATCATATATATACATTTCAGATTAAAAACTCTTGAATTGTAAAAATAAAGGAGATTAATCCATTCGTGATATTTTTCAATCCCGAATATTAAAAGGGTTAGTGATTTGACTCTAGATTTTGAGACATTAAATATTTATTTTATTGTAATTGCATCAAAGAATGCTTTCAATATGAGAAGAGGGTCATTAGATACACTATACGCTTCATAAATTCAAGTTGTAATCTTCCCCCCACAGATCCTATAGAGGAGCAGTTTGTCCCAACAATGTACAATTGTGCTCCCTCCTAAGGGACGGTTAAGTTGCATACAGTGGTTCACCTAAACAGTCTAACAAAATGATTTTTGGCGTTATTTTAAAAAAATTTTAAATGATTACTGTTAATTTTAATTAAAAAAAAAAATTTCTTAATATAATTTTTTTAAAAATTTTAAATTTTAAATTTAATTAAATAATTTAATATTTTTAACTACCAGATTAACTATTCATAATCATATTTACTTTCCATGCAGCTATAATCAACGCCCCTGATGCATATTATTGTAATTTTTTATAACATGTGTATTGACTTGAAGTTGACTTCTCCCGGGAAAAAAACGAAGACTTGATTAAAAGAGAGTCTACTCACGGCAAAGGCCCCAAATGATTGCTTAAAAGAGAGTCTGCTCACAGCGAAGGCCCGAAGTGACAGGGGTACTTTTTCCATGAGGTGTTTGCAGATAAGATGGCATGGTTGTTAAATCGATTTATTAATAAAAACTTCGTCCCCCTTTTTCCACGCACCAGTGGACTCTCTCGGGTTTTAACCAGAATTTTTTTTCTTTTTAGTTCCGTCACGATTTAAATTTAAAATTTTTAATTAAAAAAAAATTATAACCACTAAATTATTTCCTTAAAAAATCTAAAATTTTTTTAAGAATAATATTTTTTTTATATCCAAAATATTTTTAAAAAATTTTGATAAATTAAATTTCATAATTACATATTTAATCATTGTAAATTTTTATTATAAAATATGATTATTTTGTTAATTTTATAAAATATTTAATATTTATATAAAAATTTTTATATTTTTTATAGTTATATATTTACTCATGTTTTTATTTTTTATATTTTTATAAAATATTATTTTTATATCATTTTGTATCTTGTTCTGTTTCTCATATTGAATTTTTCAATTGTTGTGACAAATTTTAAATATAATTTAACACCAAAATTTGAATAGAAATTTTTCGCTCTTGTCCAAATTAATATAAAATAAAATCTTTAATACCTTATTCATATACTAATTTTTGGGTGTAAATTAACCGCTTTTAAGTATTTTTCCTTTAAGTTCTCACTAGCTTAGTAATTTCTAATTTCTAATTACTTTAAATTGTAAGAAACAAAAATCCCAACCTCAACACATAACACAAGATAATTTCTAATTACTTTTTTATTTTTTTTAAAAGATTAACGCAAGTACAAAGTTTAAAAGACTCAATTTTTTTTTTCAACGATGATTTAAAGACTCAAATTAATACCCTCATGTCACGTCCTCATGGTTGTTAAATCGATTCTCCATGCACTGGTGGGCTTCCTCGGGTTTAGGGTTGTTATACCAAGCAAGTCAAGTTTGACTTACTCAATCAACGATTCGACCTGATTTGATTTTGATCGAGTTTAAGTAATAGAATATTAAACTCAAAAACTTATCAAGTAGCTCAACAACATATAATAATATATATTACATATATTAATATATTATTATAATAAAAAATTAAATTAAATATAATATATTATATATATATACAAATTACTCATTGATTTTGAGTTCAACTCATATTATTTATTATTCATCGAGTTCAAGCACAATTAAAAAGTTTGAATTCGAGTTCAAATCATATTATTTACTACTCGTTGAATTCGAGTTGAGGGATATTTGGGTTTGGCTCAGCTCGAATGCACCCAACTTAGGTTTAATCAAAAAACTACGCAAGAATAACATTTTTGTGATCAAAATCTTTTTAAAATATTTCAAAAAATTAAATTAATTAATATTTATATAAACATTTTTATATTTTTATATTTATAAATTTTTTATATAATAAATTATTTACTTATTTAATTGTAATTATAATTTTTATATTATTTATCTTATAATTAATAATTATATATTTAATTATTTTAGATTTTTATTATAAAATATGATAATTTTGTTATTCCTATAAAATAATTAATATTTATATAAAATTTTTATATTTTTTATATTTATATCTTATGTTTTGGTTTTTTATGTTCGTGCAACCTAGGATTTAATAAAGCAATCGTCTTTGATTTTTATTTATTTATAATTTTTTTCTCTTTAGCAAATGGGAAAGGAAGGCTGGGGGCATTATTACATAATCATTAAAATATTTTTTTCCCTTTAGTAAATCTCGATGTAATCAAAAAAGATATGCGGTGAAGAGTGGGTACCCAGTTGCTTTTTTCCTGGGGAAATCAAATTAACAAATCAAAGGGCCAATCAAGGTGGTTAATTTTCTATGATGTGCAACTTGGAATATCGTCTGGCAAGCTATTGAGATAGGGTCATGCTGCTTGTTCTGTGATGCTCTCGAGTTCGTGGTCCATCATTTTAGATATTGCAGATATGTTCGGCCAATCTAGACGATGCATCGGTTACCTCAAGTTTGCTTCATGGGGAGAGATTGAGGTTCTTTTAAGAGTTTGGTTAATGAATATAATGAGTGGTTTATCTCGTAAGTATTATTAATGTTTGTTATTTTTTGATGTTGGAGGTGAGTTATAACTCTACAAATACCGACTCTTTATAAATTTAAACGGTTATTGTCAAAAGAGATATAATACTTGTAAAAACCGTCGAATAGTATTCTGATGGGAAGATTCCGACGCTCAAGTCAGAAAAAACGATTTTGAATGGAAAAAAAAAACAGACTGAGAGTTCAAGAGAGTAGTTCCCTGTGATTAGAGTGCCCAATGTGTATGATCGAGAGAACGTATCCGGCTTGTAGAGTTTTGAGATATCTTATACTTGTGATAACATGCATCGCTGAAATGCTTCCACCATACTTTCCTTATCGAGTCGATCTGGAAATCTTAGGGATTCAATATTTCGAATTAATCGTGATTCTTATCTTTTAAGAAACTTTTATTTTCTGGTGGTATCATTTACTTAACCGAAAGATCTTAAAGTGGCTGCTCTCAAATAGGAAATATGAGTCATTAAAATATTTTGACATTTTCTTAGAATCATTGTAGCTGTTGTTTATCGATCGGTCGTTCGACTGATGAAGGGTCTTCAGAGCTCATTCGATTGAAGGACCAACAGTTGAATGCCCGATCGAGACAGTTACCTTTGTTTGATGAATCATATTTGGCTGGCGGGACGACTGAGATCCTATCGTTCGGGAGATCTGGACAACTGAGACCTTTCGGTAAATAATCATATTTGAATATCAATTGGTAGCCGTCCTTTGTTGGCCTTTTGTGTGGGTCTTTCAAGAGTTGACCCCTCCAATTGGGCCTAGGATCACGTCACATCATTTGCCCCCGACTCATGACTCTTTTTATTGGGAAAAGCATCGTGCATTCTGACCACTAGAAAGGCGCAAAGTTTTGTAGTGCGATTTTTGTCGTTTCGATTTTTGAGAATCGTCTTCTACACACCTCATTACCCTTACCGATTGCTCTTTTAGCCCTTTCTTTGAGATCTGTCAGAAAAGTAATTTCTAGAAACAATGGCAAAAACGTCTGCTTCTCAGACCTTTCCGAGTATCGGCGACATTGCGAGTACTATGTCCCTAAGGGAACTCCAAGAGGTACAAACTGAGATGCTGATGGGGAATGATTATACCCCGGTGTCTGCCACAGAAGCCGATAAGGCTAATATGGCGCCAGTGGGTTGTGTATCGATATACTTCCAATCTGTTAAGTATGGACTAAAAGTTCCATACACAGGTCCTTTCGCGAAGGTATTACGTTGTTAGAATATATTACCAACCCTTCTGATCCTGAGTGTCTGGCGTCTGGTACTTGTTGTGACTTCCTTGTTGGAGTTTTGTCGTTTTCGTTTCGATTTTGACATCATGTCGTCTATCTTCCTTTTGAAGAGATGTGGAAATAGTGGTTCAACCAAGGGTTGGTACAAGTTACAGACCCGACCTGAGTCCAACTAGAGGTTTTGTTATAAGGAATCTATTAATAAGAGCTGAATGCAGAAGTTCTTTTATGTTGAGTTCTCGAATAAAGATCACATGCCTATATTGCCTGAAGCCGATGGGGTGCCTTCTTTGGGGCTGAAACCCCCAGCCACATCAAAGTATGGTCGTTTCATTCGGTCCATCGGTGGTTATTGCAAGTCCACCGGTCGAAACATATGGGTCGAGTCACTACTGGATAATCATATGTTGTCCTTGATCAGCCTGCTGATTGGACAGAAGAGAAAGATTGACAGTCTCATTCTGTCAAAGAGGGAGAAGATCGAATTGGTTGATTCCTTAGATTCTCTTGATGACATTGTGCTAGAGAATGTCACTATTGATAAGTTGGTTCGACCCAGTGTGAAAAGGTCCCTTTAGGAGGATATTGGGGCATCTAAGACCCTTCTAGAATCTTCTATCGGGGCGTTTGAGGCCCTTCTGGAGTCGCCGCCTCTTTTGGTGAAGAGGAGGGCAATTTCTTCTCCCTCATCTACATTGGTGATTTTGCCTGATCGTTCAGCCCCGACAGCAATTACACCAAGGGAGACTACCATTTTAGACGAAATAGTCTATCGGGTGAAATAAGTGCTGTATGGACAAATTGGGAGTATCAGGAGATAATACTTCGTCTAGCGCCACGACTAGAGCGAATGTTTCCAGGGTCACAAGAGGCAAGATGGCAAGACTCTCTTCTGTTGTTCCAATTTAGCCTGTGTGTAAGGGAAAGCGCAAGGTTTTTGAAGGGGCGGCTTCTCCACCTGTTATCCCCGTTCGATCCTTCGATGGTAAGAATGGCTCAAAAGAAAGTGAAACCGTCGCCATTTGTGCTGGGGATATGCAATATAGCTACAAAGACTTGGCTGAGGCGGATCACATCGCCAATCGGTTTGACTTTCATCAATGCGAGCACGACTTCCACAGGATATCTTACGAGTAAGTCGACAGGGCTCTTAAATCCTTAGACTTAATGGTATCGTTTTCTTTATACTTATTGAGTTTTTTCTTATTTTTGACTCTGTTGACTCAGTTTTTCTTTCAAACCATGGCTCTTGTCGAATTTCAGGAACAACAGGGGAGTTGATACGTCACTTAAAGGAGCGTCTTTCTAAGTTAACTCGTATGATTCAAGTGCAGGAGGAGATTCCTGTTCAGGAGAAAGAGACCGCAAAGACTGAGAGCACATCCGATGTGTTGCTCAATCAGAAGGAGGAAGAGCTGAGAAGATTTCGATCGGAGTTGGCCCAATACCAAGGGCAATGTAAATGGTTGAAATCGGAAGCCACGGTGCGTGAGGCACATTATCAATCAATCGAGAAGTTGGCCCAATTTCGGGAGGAATCACTTAGAACGACGGATCGCAGAATAGTTAAACTTGAGGAGTCCTGTGAGAAGGATGCTATTATCTTCAAAGACTCCCAACGTAAATTGTCCGAGAGATTAAAGTGCACCGAAAAGATAATCCGCTGTATGGGTCTAAGGAATGCTTTGCCCCCGATCGAAAAAGCGACAAATACTCAGAATCCGGCTGTATAGGTTTTGTTTGAAATTTTGTACCCAGCGACTTTTGCCTGCTCAATAAGAAACTTTTGCTTTTTCACCGATAAAGGCCATCTTGTTACTTTCAATTGCAATACTTGTTGCGTCAATTCGGCAGAATCAAGGTGATTTAGGTCCTCCACTCAGTAAGAAACTTTTAGATAGAAGGGTCACGTCCGCCCGTCCGGGAAATTACACCCCTCATTGACGAAGCATACGATCAGTAGGATCCAGACGACTTAGACCCTCAAAGCGATAGGAAATTTTTAGATAGAGGGGTTGCGTCTACCCGTTCGGAAAGTTCCATCCCTTATTGACGACGCGTACGAACGATAGGAGTTAGGCGACTTAGACCCTTCGAGCGATAGGAAACTTTTAGATAGAGGAGTCGCATCCACCCATTCGGAGAGTTCCATCCCTTATTGACGACGCGTACGAACAATAGGAGTTGGGTGACTTAGACCCTCTGAACGATAGGAAACTTTCAAATAGAGCCGTATCCACCCGTTCGGAGAGTTTCATCCCTTTTTGACGACGCGCGTACGAACGATAGCAGCTGGGCAACTTAGACCCCCCGAGCGAGCAATATGAAGTTTTTTAGATAGAGAGGCCGCGTCTACCCGTTCGGAAAGTTCCATCCCTTGCTGACGACGCGTATGAATGATAGAAGTTAGGTGACTTAAACCCTCCGAGCGATAGGAAGCTTTTTAGATAGAGGGGCCGCATCCACCTATTCAGAAAGTTCTATCTCTTATTGACAATGCATACGAATGATAGGAGTTGGGTGACTTAGACCCTCCGAGCGATAGGAACAAGGAGTGTGCTTGCAGAAAATCCATAAAATCAGTGTTTCAATAATTTGAAAAATACCCCCGTAGCCCGGAAGGGGAACCATTGACAGTAGTCTGATGATCACTTAGGAGTAGGGGTGTTACGACACCCGGTTCGAGATCGGGTATCATGATACCCGAGCTCGGCGCGAGTATTTTTTAGGTGGGCTCGAGCTTGAATTTCTCGAGCTCGAGCTCGAACTTGAAGTGTCGTCGGGTAATGTCGTTGAGTAGTGTCGTTAGTTAGTATGATCCAGATTTGTATTTTTCGAGATTGAGTTCGAGCTCAAAGTGTCGCAGATAGCATCATCGGGTAATGTCGTCGGGTAGTATCATCAGATATTTAATATATAAAAAATATTTAAAAAAATTCGGGTAGCTCGTCGGGTTTTCGAGCCCGACACATTTGGGCTCGAGCCCGAGGTACCTGAGCCCGAGCTCGAGTCGAGTTTTGATCGGGTAGTGTCACGGGTACCCGTGACACTACTCGGTGTCATAACAGCTCTACTTAGGAATAGGAGTCGAGGGTTCCGGATTGCATGACAATGTCCCGATCCCTAACGGCGTTCTAAACTTGATTTTCATGTACTTAGTGCTGGGCAGAGCCTCCAGGGCATTCAAACCCAGCCTGCCTAGGATGACATTGTAGAGTGAGGCAAGATCCACCACGTTGAATATTACAGAAGTTGTAGCATGGTTTGGGGGCATTCCGAGAGTAATCGAAAGTGAGATAATACCTTCAGGATATATCCACTCGCTTGAAAGCCCTTTGACTGGGCCTGCGTGGGGTTGGAGATGGGCGGAAGTAAACCACATTCGTCTGAAGGTATCCCGATATATAAGGTTACAGCCTGCCCCTTGATCGACAAAAATTCTTCTGATTTCATGTTGCCCAATCCTAGCGGTCATCACAAGCGGATCATATCGACTTGGGTCTATTCCGATTAGATATTCGTTCGTGAAGCTGATGACGAGTCTCTTCTCCCCTTGTTGTTTATCGACGGCTGTCGTTAGGATTTCTTGTGGTGTAGAAGGAAGTGCCTTCGAAAAATAGAATATCGGCGTGATCAAGCGTTCTATTTCATTTTTTGATGGACTATCATAAGAACGATGAAGCTTCTGGAGGACTGGTCCATCCTGGATTTGGAGTATTATTCCATATCTCCTGTCAGCTGGGGGCCAAGCGGCTTGTCGATCCTCTGCCCGGTCGCGTCACGACGGTTCATGCTGGTGATCAGTGGGGGGATTTCCTTCTCTCCTGACGATAAACTCTTGTAGTCTCTCATCATGCACCAGGAATTCTAGTTCATCTTTCAACTTTTTGCAATCATCTGTCATATGGCCATAATCACGGTAGAAGTGACAGTATTTTGTTATGTTCTTGTTAGAGTCGTCCTCAGTCGACCGTGGGGGCCATCAGATGTATAGCTTGTCTCTGATTAAAGTTAAGACCCAGCCAGAGGTCTCGTTCAATGGGGTGTAGTTGTTATACCTCCGTGGATGAGGGGGATTCGCTCAGCTCTTCCTTGGTGGAGACCTTTCGGGAGATCGGTTACATTATTTTCAAACGAACTGATCCCTCCTATGGTCGAATGTCTCAACATCCTCAATTGCAATATATTTTTTGGCTCGGGTATAAAATTCCTGAATAGTAGCATGAGAGTTTTTCGTGATTGACACTTTCATGTCGGAAGAGCGTAGTTCTGCTAATAGCGCAGCCAATGCGATTGAATGATTCAAAGATGGAATTCTCATCATCCCTACTTTAAATCTTTCCTGGAAGTCTCTTAGGTACTCTTTTTCCTTATAGTACAATGACAACAGTGAGGTGGATTTTCTCTTGACCCCTCTACTTATCACGAAATGTGACTCGAACTGTTCTCGTAGTTGGGAGAAAGTCTTTATGCTCAACGGCGAAAGAGAATTGAACCAAATTAGTGTATTTTCTGAAAGAGTGGTGGAAAAATGTTTACACATGGCTACATTGGACATGTCTCTAGAAATTATCACAGTCACGAAATGGGTCACATGATCCTGTGGGTTTGTTATCCCATTGTACCTTTCCATAGGGGCAAGAGTATGTTGTGAGGGATAGACTCTGAAGAGATCTTGGGATCAAAAGGTGAAGCATAAGAATGGGGGAAGATTTGGTTTCCCTGAACATTGGCCCGCCTGAGTTCGTCAGCAATAAGTTACTCGACTTGCTTTCGAAAATCATAGGGGGCTAATTTGGAGTTTTTGAATACTTCAGGGCGCGGGGGTGACGGTCGTCGCTAGGACGCCTAGACCCCCCAATAGAAAACTGGCCCTCAGGCCTAAGGGCGCGGCTAAAATCCTCCAATTGTTTGCTCATATCCTGAATTTTCGACTCCAACCTGACTATCTAGGGGTGGCTGATTCGCTTTGGAGCAAGGGCCACAATCGGCTGACCAGGAATCGCAAGCTGTAGGGTTTGTTCCTGATGAGGCAAGCAAGGGGAGGCCGCATGATCACGAACAAAGTGATCGGGTACTATAGGAAGGGCAGTTTCAGAAAGTGATGTAGTGCGCCCTTCTACAACAGGGGCGGCTTTCGAATATGCTCTAGTTCTCGGAGGTATAGTTGTCAAAATAATAAAAGTTGCTCTAGTCTATTTTCCATGGACGGCGCCAATCTGTTGGAGGTAGGTTATGGCTCCACAGATACTGACTCCTTATAGATTTGAACGGTTGCTGTCAGACGGGATATAATACCTGCAAAAACCGTCGAAGGGTGCTCTGGTGGGGAGACTCCGACACTCAAGTCAGAAAGAGTGGTTTTCGAATAGAAAAGAAACAAACCGAGAGTTCAAGTGAGTGGTTTCCTATTATTAGAGTGTCCAATGTGTATGACCAAAAGAGCGTACCTAGTTTATAGGGTTTTAAGATATTTTATACCTGTGAGAGCCGTGCGTCGCTGAAATGTTTCGACTCTACTTTATTTATCGAGACGATCCAAAAAAATTTGGAGATTCAATATTTCGAATTGATTATGATTTTCATCTTTTAGAAAACTTTTGTTTTCTGGTGGAATCCTTTTTTTAATTGAAAGATCTTAAAGAGACTGCTCTCAAATAGGAAGTATGAGTCATTAGGATACTTTGACCTTCCCTTAGAATCGTTATCTATCGATCGGTCGTTCGATCAATGAAAGGTCTTCAGAACTCGTTAGTTTGAAGGGCCGACGGTTGAATTCCCGATCGGGGCGGCTACCTTTGCTTGATGAATGATGTTTGGTTGGCGGGGCGACTGAAACCCTATTGTTCGTGAGATCTGGGTAATTGAAACCATTCGGTAGATAATCATATTTGAAGATCGATCGGTAACCGTCTTTTGTGGGCTTTTTGTGTGAACTTTTCAAGAGTTGATCCCTCCAGCTGGACCTAGGACCACGTCCCATCATTTGGTATCAAATCTAGTTTATGAGAAACATGGTACGTTGAAGGAGCTCGATGGAATATATGAGAAGGGGGTCATTAGATACAGTATATGCTTAGTAAATTCAGGTTGTAATCTTCCCCCATAGATCTTATAGAGGAGCAGTATATCCCAACAATGTACGATTGTTCTTCCTCCTAAGGGGATGGTTAAGTTGAATACAGATATTAACCTAAACAATCTAGTAAAATGATAATTCAGTTGGAATATTATCAATTTTAATTTAAAGAAAACCTTCTCTATATAATTTTTTAAAAAAATTTCAAAATTAAAATTTAATCAAAACACTTAACATTTTTATTTAGTAAACCAATTACTCATCCATCGTATTTTCTTTTCCATGCAGCTATAATCAAGGCCCCCGATGCATATTATTGTAAGTTTTCATAAAACAAAGAGAGTCTAATACCAGCAAAGGCTCCATACCTTTTACCATGAGGTGTTTGCAGATCAGGTGGCAGGGTTGTTAAATCGATTTATCAATAACAACCTTGTTCCCCCCTTTTTCCACTCACCAGTCGGCTTCCTCGGGTTTAATCAGAAACTTCCTGAGAATAACACGTTTTTCTGTAGCCGAAATGTTTCTAAATTATTTTGATAAATTAAATTTAATAATTACATATTTAATTATTTTAAAATTTTATTATAAATATGACTATTTGTTATTTTTATAAAATATTTAATATTTATATAAAAATTCTTATATTTTTTATATTTATATATTTATTTATATTTTCATTTTTTATATTCTTATAAAATATCATTTTTCATATTATTTTGTATCTAGTTTTACTTCCCATATTGTTGTGACATATTTTAAACATAATTTAACACCAAAATTTGAATACAAATTTTTAACTCCTGTCCAAATTAATATAAAACAAAATCCTTAATACCTTATTCATATTCTAATTTTTGCTCTAAATTAATCGTTTTTAAGTATTTTTTTTTCCTTTAAGTTTTCACTAACTTAATAATTTCTAATTACTTTGAATGGTAAGAAACAAAAATCCCAACCTCAAGAACACAAGATAATTTCTAATTACTTTTAAAAAAAAAAAAAAAGATTAACTCAAGTACAAATTTTAAAAGACTCGATTTTTTTTTTTTTAAATGATGACTTAAAGACTCAAATTGGTACCTCATGTGACGACGTCATGGTTGTTAAATCAAACTTTTTTTTTATAAAACAGTGTAATCAAACGAAATTGAATTAGAAAATAGATGATAAAAGTAAAAATAATCTACCGTTTAAGCTATCTTTGAGGGGCGATTGTTAAATCGATTTATCAATAAAAACTTTGTTCCCCCATTCTCCACGCAATGGTGGGCTCCCTCGGGTTTAATCCGAAAACTTCACCAGATAATGTTTCTTTATCAAAATCTTTTCAAAATATTTTAATAAATTAAATTAATTAATATTTATATAAAAATTTTTATATTTTTTATATTTATAAATTTTTCTATATTTAATAACTTATTTATTTATTTAATTGCAATTATAATTTTTATATTAGATATATTATAATTAATAATTATATATTTGATTATTTTAAATTTTATTATAAAATATGATAGTTCTATTATTTTAATAAAATAATTAATATTTATACAATAATTTTTATATTTTTTATATTTATATGTTTACTTATGTTTTGGTTTTTCATGCAACTTAGGGTTTAATAAAGCCATCGTCTTTGATTTTTATTTATTTATAATTTTTTTTTCTCTTTAGTAAATGGGAAAGGCATTATTACATAATCATTAAAGTATTTTCCCCCGTTTTTACATTTTATAATTTGTCCCTCAGACATAATTTTTTTACTTTCCCAATGTAATGCATAAACCCACGTACGGCGCGGTTCATTGCTCTTGTGCTCGTCTAGCTCCAAGATTATGCGCTCAAATTTGTGCAACCAAAGGATACTTTCTTTTGTCCCCAAAAAAATAATAAATGTATAAAAGGCATTTGTGTGACACTCTATTGGAAAATCCGAAGAAGTTGGGGATACCAAATTTGTCGGGAGCATTATTTTATTTTATTTTATTTTTTTGTATTTGATTGATGATAACTAATTTATTGATCTTGATTAATCCGTTTCAAGTTAAATATTGGGTCCATTATGGGATGAGTTTTTTTTAAATTTTTTTTTTTTTTTTAAAAATGAAAAAAAAAAAATTTTTAATAAATATTCGGCACCTTTCTTTTGGATCAACAAACTATAAAAAGGCTAATATGAACGTTCCAAGGACATGGACCTGAAGTGCCACTAAGTCACCACTCTTTTCTCTCATCTACCTAGAACTAACCAACTCTAACAGCCAACCAAATGTTAAATATATGCCAAATGTATTTCCTTTGTTTTCTCTTCCTGTGTTTCACTTCCCTCTCTGTTTCCTCCCAAAACCAACAAGACAATGAAGGAACAATCTTGCTAAACCTAAAACAACACTGGGGTAACCCAGTGTCTCTCAGTGACTGGAATTCATCCGTGTCTCATTGTGATTGGCCAGAAATCACCTGCATTAACGGCTTGGTCACTGGACTGTCACTGATTTCCAAAAATATAAATTCCACAATTCCTTCTTTTCTCTGTGACCTCAAAAACTTGACAAAAATACAACTCTTTGGCAATTACTTCTCCGGCGAGTTCCCAAAGACTCTCCACAACTGCACTTCACTCCTCTACCTTAACCTCTCAATGAACAACTTCTATGGAACAATTCCTGATGACATTGATCAAATGACTAATCTTCAGTATCTTGGACTCGAATCAAACTATTTCTCCGGAAAAATTCCAGCATCAATTGGCAACATCCCAGAATTACAGACTCTAAAACTCTCCAGTAATGGATTTACAAATCCATTTCCTTTGGAATTCGGAAATTTGTCCAAGCTCGAAGACTTGGCTGTTGCTTGCAATGGAGGTGAGCCATCAAAAATACCAAATGAAGTTGCCAAGTTGAAGAAACTGAGGATTCTGCTCATGGCAGGATCGAATTTGATCGGCAAAATCCCAGAAAGAATTGCAGACTTGGAAAATCTAGTACTCCTAGATTTCTCCAAAAACAAGTTAAATGGGACAATCCCAAATGACTTGTTCAAGCTAAAAAATCTCAGTCGTTTGTTTCTCTATAACAACATGCTATCTGGAGAGATTCCTCGTACTATAGAGGCTTCAAACCTCACCGAAATAGATATTTCCAACAATTCCTTATCCGGGGAAATTCCAGGTGACTTTGGAAAGTTAGAGAAGTTGACTATTTTTCATATGATGCTGAACCAATTGTCCGGTGAAGTTCCAGAAGGCATTGGAAGAATTCCAACATTGACAGTATTGAAGCTGTTCAACAACAACCTTTTAGGCATTTTGCCAAAAGATCTTGGAAAATACTCGAAGCTCGAACAACTTTATGTCTCTTCTAACCATTTTTCAGGAAACTTGCCACCAGAGTTATGTGCAGGAAAAGCATTGTTGGATGTTGTAGCTTACAGCAACAATTTCAGTGGCGAGCTACCAAGATCTTTCAGATATTGCAAAAGCTTGAGAGTTGTGAAGATACAAAGCAATCGATTTTCAGGTGAAATTCCCCAAGGTGTGTGGATGTCCTTGAACTTGTCATACCTAATGGTGAGTGACAACAGGTTTTCAGGTCAGCTTCCTGAGAAAGTCCCAGAAATGCTTACAAGACTTGAGATTGCAAACAATAGGTTTTCGGGTGAAATTCCTTCTGGTATTTCGTTGTGTGTGAATTTGACAGTGTTCAATGCAAGTAACAATCTCTTGTCAGGTACAATCCCTTCCGACTTGACCATTCTTCCTCTTTTAACTACACTTTCGCTTCATAGGAACCTACTCTTCGGTGAACTTCCTGCCAAGATTGTCTCTTGGAAGGCACTGACTGCTTTAGACCTTAGTGAAAATCAACTTTCTGGTAAAATTCCCGAAGATCTTGGTTACTTACCAGTTCTCAACAGCCTAGACTTGTCAAAAAACCAGTTTTCTGGTCGAATACCTTCCCTGCTTGGACTTCTAAAGCTGAATGTCCTTAACTTGTCCTCCAATTTTCTCTCTGGGAAAATCCCAAAGGAGTTCGGAAATGCAGTTTATGCCTCTAGCTTTTTGAATAACTCCGGACTTTGTTCAACCAACCCCTCTTTCAACATCAATCTGTGTAACTCCAAAACCCAAAAAATTGGGATTATGTGTGTTTCCCCAGTGGGATTGGTCTTAGCATTGTCAATTGGGTATTTTGCAACAACTGTTTGTTGGAGACACAAAGGATTGGATTCGACAGTGAAGTTGATTCCATTCCATGAGTTAAGGTTCACAGAATCAGACATACTCTCAAGCTTGACAGAAGACAATGTAATTGGAAGTGGTGGATCAGGGAAAATATATCGTGTAGCACTGAATTGTTCGAGTGAAATTGTTGCTGTCAAAAGGATTTGGAGCAACAAAAAGTCAGAGAAGTTGGAGAAAGAGTTTTCGACAGAAGTTGCAGTACTAGGTAAAATTCGACATTCAAACATTGTCAAATTGCTTTGCAGCATCACCTATGAGAATTCATACCTACTTGTTTATGAGTATATGGAGAACCAAAGCTTAGATCAATGGCTACACCAGAAGAATCTAGATTTTGTGTTGGATTGGCCTAAGAGGTTGCAGATTGCAGTGGGAGCTGCAAGGGGTTTATGCTACATGCATCATGACTGCAAACCCTCAATCATTCACCGAGATGTGAAGTCGAGCAATATCTTGTTAGATGCTGAATTCAATGCAAGAGTTGCAGATTTTGGTCTTGCCAAGATATTGATGAGGCCAGGAGAGCCTGATACGGTGTCAACCATTGCCGGTTCTTTTGGATACATAGCTCCAGGTAAAAGTTTCAAAAAGTTACTACTGCTCAGGCATGTGCACATATTAGATTTTAATATCTTACAAAATTTCAACGCCATGTGTCACAATTTCATCACTCGTCTCGAATGACTATTTTTCTTATTATTTTTTTCTTTAATTGCAGAGTATTCTCAAACAATGAGAGTGAATGAAAAGACAGATGTATATAGCTTTGGAGTGATCCTCCTTGAGTTGGTGACAGGAAGGGAAGCAAAAGACGGAGATAAATACACAGGTCTTGCTGAATGGGCACGGCGACACGCTGAGAAGGGCAAACCTAGATTGGATGCCCTCCTAGATGAGGAAATTAAAGAAGCTCAATACCTGGACCAGGTGACTGCTGTTTTCAGTTTAGGTATCCTCTGCACAAGCATTTCCCCTTCTGAGAGACCATGTATGAAGGAGGTTTTGCAAATATTGCTTCGATATATAAGCCGTTAATGAAGGGAAAAAATGAACGAAGCAAATCTGAAGTAACTCCCCTCAATGATTGTATGGATAAACAAGTTTCTTTTGAATAGAGGAAATCCACAATGAGATGGCATAGGTTCTGTAAAATTGAGTGTCAAGATGGGAGGGCTTGCGAATGGCGAGAAATTGCAATTTACGAACATTGCATGTGGAGATAAATTCAAGCATTATAGCCAAGTTGCTTTCTCAAGGAACTAATCAAGATAACCAGCATAAGTCAATCTTGATGAATGTTTTTCTTCTTGGGCTTAGGTAAGGGAATGCTGGTTGCCAGTACCCAGCAAAGGCAATGCATGCCATAATATATTCAGGTGTAGGAAACCCTAATTATCCATTAGAAACAAAATGAGCAAACAGATCCCGCATAGACAATCAATAATCAAATATTGGAACTTATATCCCCTTCCTAGTAGCCACAACCCCCTCTCCTAATTTGAAAATTCTAGATTCGAATCCTTGTGTAACCAAAAAAAAAAAAACCATATATATATTGAAGCTAAAGATAAAAGCAAACCAAGGAGAAACTAATGGCTCAAGTTGTGGTCACCACTGGGAACATATTTTATTTGCACGGAAGGAGAATATGTTCTGCTAGACTAGAAGCAGTACCATGAAAAGCTTGAAACCATTTTATTCCCTAATTCTGCAGTAAATGAAGCTACAAAAGTGAGAAGTTACCGCCAAACTTCTCTGACTAGGGAGAACCAAACTTTGGCCTCCCTAGTCACTACGACCTTGTAAAGCTTTGTCGATCGCCTAATGGCTCAGCAAAGCCATAATTTAACAATTTGATGGCAAGACACACCAAACCAGGACCATACATCTCCATAATATGCCAATTGAAAGTCAAGGGGGCGAACAAAGATACACAGAAACTTGAGATTTTGAACTTATCTTGTTAAGTAATTCAGCACACTTTTCTCAAGACTCCTGCACGTCTAGGTACTGGGAGTGGGAGGCAGCGAGGAGGGCAGCTCCAATGCCTGATCCATCATTAGCATGCTCTATGACAATGTTTTCATAAACTTCCTCACCCAAAAATTCCTTCAAGGTGCTTTCAAGACAACTGCTGAATTTGGTGTAGTGTTCAAATAGCCCACCATCCATCGCTATTACAGACTTCTGATTGTCACCCTCCCGCACTGTGTCTCTTCCCAACTTCTTCAGGATCCCCAAGATGCCAGCAGCAGAGAGGCGTGCTCCACGAGTGGCAACAATGTCACAAAGCTCCACAACAACTTTACGGGTCTTTAGGGAAGTATTAGATATCTGTAATTGGACCTCAGAAAAAAATTAGAAATGCAAATGTCGCTTCTCGAACAAGTTGTAAAGTTTTAGACATGCAGGTGGAATGTAAAGGAGTAACATATCTATATACATATATATATATATATATATATATATATATATATATATATATATTGTCTACAAATAATTGAGCGACACAGCATGACGACGCTCCCGAATCCATAAACAACCCACCCCAAAAAAAAAAAAAAAAACCACTAAAACCACTTGGGAAACCTTGAGGATCTTTACAAGCTTACAACCATCACAAGCTTAGCTCTATACGCTTCACAAAGGAAGCTTTGGAAGAAGCTAACTAGATTTACAAGCACAATATTTTCTACCAACTTTCTGTAATTCTTCAGTCCCCATGATCTAACGTCAACCCTAGTGGGTGGCAATTGCATAAATATGGATAAATAATAAAAACAGACATGCTACTAGCACAGAAGAGAGAACAAGATAAATAAATAATCAGAGCTGAGTTTTATACCCCTAAGATATCCTTTAGCTTGGTTCCCACAACTTTCAAATCAGTAGACTTGTCATGGTGCATTGCAGACATGTCAGGAGTCCTGCACGGTAAACCAATATCAAAACAAGCTCTCATCTAGCAACCACACAAACAAAAAATAATTGATATAATTTAACAAAAATTAACATGGATCACGGGAAAAACTGTGGCAGCTCTTTTGCTTCCCGCGCCCCGGGGGGGGGGGTTCACATGGTTCAAAATTATGTGAATATGCACAGTTCCCTAAGCAACTGCATCTGCTATTGCCATAAGAATGCTAACATTGTGTAAGAATCTAATGGATGCTAAAGAGATAACATACCTTAATATGAATGGGATTTTTAGGTTTGGTGGAACAGTATCACCAAAAAAGGAAGCTTCTTCAGCCATTCTCAACAAGACTCTGCGCACAATGTCACCCAAATACATGCCAGAAATCATCTTCTCAAAAATCTGCAGGTGCCAGCTAGATAGGCATCATTGACTAGTATTTTACTAAGTGACAAATAAATTGAAAACTTAAATGGCTGTATAATCACCTGCTCACCAGGGTTTAAACTCTCAACATCCAATGCTTGATCATACTCTGTAATAGGAAGGTGTGATGACCGGAAATTTCCCCATTCCATGTTTATGACCTACAAACAAGTAAAAGACTCAAAAAATATTTCAAGATACATTTAAACCAATATGAATTTAACAACTTACTGGCATGTTTTCCCAACCATAAAGGAAATAAACTATGTCAAAACTTTGTATATCACATTATAATAATTGCCAATAAGTCATCCATTACCAATGTTCTCAATATCCCAAATCCCGTGAAACAAAAACAATCTTCCTCTTTTTTCCTTTTTTACTACAATAAAAAAAAAAAAAAAAAAAAAAAAAGTTCACCCCGTGCACAAAGTGCTCCCGACTTGCAGGGATAGAGGGAGAATGGGCGTATATATACACAGCTTTCCCCTTGCATTTTTTGCAAAGAAGTTGTTTCCACGTCTCGAACCTGTGACCTCAAGATCACAAAGGAGCAGCTTAACCGTTGCGCCAAGGTTCGCAAATTAATTCCAACCCAAATTTATAAAAAAATAAAAAAATCTCGGGATCATGAATTCACTCTGCACTCCAACCCAAATTAATTCCAACATGCAGATTTACTCATATGCAAGATAGTTCCTTAAAAGGTGGATATTTAGTTTAGGACAAATTTTATTTACCGAGAGAGAGAGAGAGAGAGAGAGAGAGAGAGAGAGAGAGAGATGCCCTTGAGGATTCTTCGTTCAATGCATTACAAGACTAGAAATAGTTTGACAATAACTAACCATTTCTCCTGATTTAGGGAGAAGACCATGCCACTTGGGTATTGCATGTGCCCTCTCGACATATGCTGCATTAGTCCCAGTCCCTAAAATCACAGCAGCAACAACATCTGGGTTGTAGTATCTACCTCCTGCCAGTGTTCCTATGGTATCATTAACCTGCAAGTGAATTAATTTGAGAACAATGAAACCTCACAAACAAAAAACTGCTTCGTCCGTTGCCATGTAGAAATCCGAATACCAAAAAGATGCCCCAGAATTCAAGAACAATAAGAAAATACAGCCATAAGTCCCACAAAGAGAACAAAAAAGACTTACCAAAGCGGCCACACGCATATCAAGACCCTCTCTTTCCAAGGCTTTTGTCAATTCTGCCACCACGTCTTCTCCAACCTATCATGAATTGAACCAAGAAAATACAGCTGAAATTTCAGAATAAACACCAATGAGAAGGACACCAGTAGAACGCATAAGAAAAGAGGAAACATAGGAAGTAGGACTGAATAAGAAATTACTGACAAAAGTTATGCATCTTGATATAGACTCCCACTGCCCCTTTTAATAATATGCCACAATCTTGATAATACAACAGGAGGTTAAATGTAGACAATAGTCACAAGCAACGTACAATTGCAAAAAACAAAACATTGATAGCATCATCCTAGTTATGGAGAACATGAAGCAATATTTATATTTATCAAAACTGCCACCAATCCATCCACCCTTTGGCAGAGTAGCACATAGGAGTTTCCCATGACCTGAGGTAAGGGTCTCGACTCACCTATGTTATATTATTATTAAAATATATATATATAAATAATAAAAAAAAATCTAAGATATTTGAACAGGACCTTAGGAGCTCAAATGGTATGAATAATCTTAAACAGGACATACCAAGGGAAAATATGTGAGTCCTCAACTCAACATATTACAACAACAACAGCAAAGACAGCTGAATCACAGACAAAATCGGCATAGGGACAACCCCTTTATGGACTTGTTCAAATTATGAAGTTCATTCAGGTAGACTACAAATCAAGGCCATAGCCACAGCAGACAACTGTTAAAATTCAAAGAGCTGCAGATAAGAATGGCCACAAAGTATAACCATTGAAGACCAAATGGCATTCAGGGTAATGAGGATTACCACATCTTCTATTGAGAAGCCTTTTGTCCATTTAATAAGAGTTCCTGATGCAATTGACAATTGCCTTACTGGAAATGAGAAGGTAAAACCTAACTCCCTTTGTCTACCAGGTGCAAGATTTAAGGCTGGATCTTCTGTAGCAACAAACCTTGCAAGGGCTGAAGCAATATAACCAAACAAAGCCTGGAATAAACACCATTTTTCAACACTATCTGAGTACAAATACATAAGAAAATGAAACACAAAAAGGCAAATTGAAAAAGGCTTAATACAGACTTACTTCCGAACTCCCAACCATCAAATGTGGAGGGATCGAGACTTCCTCAAATTCTTGTTGGACAACACCTTTTTCTTTGCCACCCAATTGCACTCGCAGTACACGGAAGTTTGTACCACCAAGATCCAGAGCATAAAACAATCCCTCCTCATACCTGAATGTCAAAGAGCTAAAAGTAAATGGAACATTCCACAGTTGTTTTTTTTACATTATCAGGAACACATTTATGGAACTTTGTTTGTAACAACAGGATTTACTTAATCCGCCACACATGATATCTCTGTTTGGTCAGCTAGAAAGTTTTGACTCATGCCAATATCAAAGACAATGAAAGAAATTGTAAACCAAAGTACCAATTGAGTGCATAATGGTATTCATCAAAAAAAGGGCACATTATGGCACATAATGATGTCAAAGACGGCACCAGATATAAAGGAAAGTACAAAAGGCAAAAACAAGACAGCCCTCATATTGGAATGCACGATCATGGTCAGTTTACCTTGCTTTCACTACAGTGAGATGCAAAACCAACAACAAACCCGAAGCAAGGTCCTCATAATGATTCTAGCTAGTTAATTGAACATATCAGATGGTCTAACAAAGTGTAAAACTGCAACAGTGCATCAGAGCTAATAAGTTGGGTCATAAAATTTTTCGAGCTAGTTAATTGAACATAGCAGATGGTCAAACAAAGAGTAAAACTGCAACAGTGCATCAGAGCTTACTTAGTTGGGTCATAAAATTTTAGCATTCTACCATGTAGCAAAAAATGAGTTATGAATTAGCATCTTCCATCAAGCAGTAAAGAGGCTATAAAATTGCAGACTCGCTAATATTCATATTTGTCCTCTTCTTGTTCTCATGAGAAAGACTCAATGTAATGAAAAAGAAAAATAAAAACAGAAATCAACACCAACTAGGAACATAATGTCTTTATCAAGGAGAGCCCAAGTACCAGAACAAACATGCTCCAATTAGAGAGTGCCACTACAACATAACTTTTAACTTGGAAAGACAGCAGCCTACAGATAGAAAGATAGAAATTCCTCCGTGAAACAAGAATAAAAACACTAGAAAAACACCTCTGTACAATATTGGTACACATAATAAAAGGTGATACATCACTTGTCTATCCAAGTAGGTTCCATTTCTATCTAAGAAACCAAACTCCACCAAAAAGGCTATATGCACAAGTCAAATTCTGATAGAGCCACCCACCAAACTGAATCAAAAAAGGCCATACACACAATTGAACTTTCATCTGCCCACTAAACTAGATCCCAAAAAGGAGGAAAAAAAAATGTGAATGGATATCTTGAACTCTTAAAAAATGCTCCTTTTGAGACATATGTTGTTTTGTGAAAGGGGACTTCTTGTCAAGTGTTCCCTTGTATAACTTTTAAGTCTCAACAATTGGTCATACACAAGAGCGTTGATTTAATTTATGCGTAGTCTTCTACGTCACTTATTCTTATCTAAGACCATCTCCTCGACTAAATCCATAATTATTATATCTTTACAGATAATTTACATCCAAATTTTCAACGTCATACCCTACGTTTTACTAAATTTTCTATATTTATGTTCTTAGTCCTCCTCACCAGTGCGTTATTCGATCTTCGTTGTACATGTCCAACCACCTCAGACAGCACTAACATATTTTATCCACAATTGAACTAACTCCCAACTTTTTACGTATCTCTTCGTTTCTAATCTCATCCTTTCTAATTTTGACACATCCAGCTAGATATTTTTATTTTATTTACTATCATTTTATACTCTTGTCATTCTTTAATGACCCAACACTCAGTGCCATACAATAATGAAGGTTTTACTGTGATTCTATAGAATTCTCCCTGGTATCGTACGATCGCAAAGAACTCTCAATGCATCTTCTTCATTTCATTCAACCTGCTTGAATCCTGTTCACATTCTCATATATATTGTCATCGTTCTGAATGATAGAACCAATATATCTAAAACGTTCACTATTTGATACATCTTTTTCTTCTAATCTAATCGTTTCTTCATCATCCTAGCAATTGCCACTAAACGTATATGTTATATACTCAATTTTAGACCTATTCAATCTAAATCCTCTGGATTTTAATGTGACTCTCCATAACTCTAATTTAATACTAATACTCTCTTTAATTTTATCAACCAACACTATATCATCTGCAAAAAACATACACCGTAATATTTTATCTTGTATGTTTTTTGTGATTTCATCTATCACTATTGTAAAAATAATGGGACTTAATATCGAATCTTGATGAAACCTAATGTTAATAAGGAAGCTATTGCTCAGATTCTCGCAAATTTTTACATTGGTCACAACTCTTACATACATATTTCTAATAAGATTAATGTGTTTCAAGAATCTTTTTTTTCATCAACGTCCACCACAATGCGTCTCTAGAAACCCTATCATATTCTTTTTCTAAATCAATGAATATCATACGTAATTCTCTTTTCTGTACTCTAAATGTCTTCATAAATTGTCTTAACAAGTGAATTGTTTCAGTAGTGAATCATCCTCACATAAATTCACATTGATTATAGGTCACTTATTTTCAATCTCAATCTATACTCTATCACTCTCCCATAATTTCATGGTATGACCTATAAATTTAATTTCTTTGTAGTTAGAATAATCTTATATGTCTCCTTTATTCTTATATAATAGAATAAGTGTTTTCTCCCTTCATACTTGGCACATTTTCATGATTTGCTAAATTTTGTTAAAAAGATCCATTAACATTATTATACCAATATCACCTAAACATTTTCACACCTCAATAGAAATGTTGTCAGGTCCTATGATTTTGTTATTCTTCATTCTCTATAATATCTCCTTTATTTTATGGGGATGAATTTTACGTTTAAAATTTGTATTAATCTCTTCTACAAATATCTCGATATTTCCTATAATTATTGTACTCTCAACATTAAAAAGATTATTAAAATAATCCCTCCAACGCTTTCTTATGTCTTCGTTCCTTAAAAATATATTATTGATTTCACTCTTAATATACCTAATATCATTTAAATCTTTTCCCTTCCTCTCTCTTAGTTTGACAATTTTGTATATCTCTCTTTCTCAATTTTTAGTCTCTAGTCTCTTATATAATTCATTACACACCTTACTCTTTGATTCGTGTATAATCTTTTCACATTTTTTTGACATTTTTGTATTTTTCATAAGTATCGCTACTACCATTACTTTTAATATTCCTATAACACTCATTTAATTTAGATAGCAATTTGTATATTCTAGTTCCACCACCATGACTCCTTGCCAACTGGAGTTCGACCCTACGCCAAGAACCTCTCTACATATACTCTTAATATTATTAGACATCTCTTTCTAAATTATTTCTGAATTATCATTAACAGACCAACTTGTTATTTAAATTAATTTGCCTCTAACCGTTGTCACATTTTCTTCTTTTAGATTCTACCACTTAATTCTTAACTCCACAAATGGACAGCACTTATTTTACCTTTTAGGCACACGTACGTCTAAAACTAAAAAGCTATATTGAGTTGTTACACTCTCCTCCGATATAATTTTACAATCCTTATATGTCATTCTATCACCTCTCATAGTGAGAAAGAAATCCATTTGAATAACATTTGACCCACTTCTATATGTGACTATGTGTTATTCTTTTTTCTTGAATAAAGTGTTTATGAGTACCAAATCGAATACTTTGACAAACTCTAAAATAGTACCTCCCATCTCATTTCTACTACCAAAACCAAAGTTTCCACATACGGTTTCGAATCCCTCATTTTTCTCTCCTACATATCCACTTAGGTCTCCTCCAATAAATAATTTCTCTCCACTAAATGTGGTTCATATAAATTCATCTAAATCTTCTTAAAATTATTTTTTACAAATTTCATCCATACATATTTAGGGCGCATACACACTCACTATATTGACTACGTTTTCTCCGTTTACTCACTTGACAAGCATAATTTTATCTCTTTTCCTTCTTATCTCTACTATATCCTCTAATAGATCCTTATGTACTATTATTCCTATCTCTACCTGTTATCAAAACTTATGACCATACGATTCTACTATTTCAACCTTCTCTCCCACCCACTTAGTTTCTTGAAAACAAATGATACTAATTTTTCTTTTATTCATTATTTTTCTATCTCTCCTAACTTTTCAGTTAAGAAACCTATGTTCCAAGTGACTAGGTGAATCCTATCTTCATGGACTATCTTATTTACCTGCACCCAAATGTCTCTTGTGAACTTGTCACTACATCCAAAATCCAATGTAGTGCGTCGCTAAGGGGGTAACATCTCAAACTTTTTCCTACATTTGTTTCCCATTTTGAATTTGACAAAAGATTTTACGCTGACTGTCGGTCTACAACAACAACAACAACAACGGTGATACTAGTGATAGTGGTAATAATAATGCTGCTGCCACTACGACTACTACTACTAATAGTAATAATGATAATAATAGTAGTAATAAGAATAGTAATAATAATATTATTAATAATATTATTACTAAAGAAGGCTGAATTTTACTAACGAAGGTAGAGAGACGCGCAAACCGCGGAGGCAGTGGAGACGACGGGGCTGTTATCCGACTGCGGATGAACAGACAGAGGTGAAACACAGATGAAGATAAAAACGAAGATTTGAGGACGAACAGGTGAAGGGATAGATAGAGAGAGAGTGATCAGAGCGAGACAGTATAAACAGTATAGAAGGTGCAAGCTCAATTAGTTTTGATACCATCCATGCCAATCAGCATAAACAGTATAAATTTCATCAGTCTGCTGAATAACTAAGATCTCACATTTTTAGGAGTTCGAAGGTCGATGGTGGAGAGAGCAATACCCCCCCCAATTGTGGGTACCATATGCATATAGTAGAAAAACAGTGATCAAATGTAAAAGAATACACTAAAGAAACAAGCTCCCATGAATTTCCCGCAAATAATATGTGAAAACTCCCAGCTCAATTTTAGTTGAGTAAGGCTATTGCTTACACAGCATATATGCCCACCAAAACAAGTTCAAATTAAATTTTCTATGTGGGACCATGATTGTCAAATTCCAAATGACTACAAAAAGCCCAACGAGAGAACTTAGGATAATTTGCCTATAAATTGCAAAAGAAGCATCAAATTAACCAATCATGCAAATCAGGAACCAAACTTTATGCCCAAGATCAGCTAAACAAACACAAAGAAAAAGAAAGATAAAAAGTACAGAACAAAAGAATAAAGGAAAGAGCTCATCAGAAGAACTTCCAAAAGTAAGCAATAATACGAGACGGAAAACTCATTAAAAATTTGCTTCAAACAATTTTGAATAGAAAAATCTCCATAGCATTCCTAACAATACTCAATCTTGAATTATTGTAGCACAAAATTATCACAACATAATAAAAGCATAAGAATAATTCCAAAAATTTTTATCATTAACACAAATACAACAGTGAAGACTTGGTAAAAAAAATGCCTCAGCAAAATTTATTTTTTTGTTTGGGGGGGGGGGGGTGGCGGAGCACGCACAGCAGAATCAACCACCAACGCCCCCCCCCCCAAAAAAAAATCCTAATCAGCAAACATAAAATAATTTAAAAAATTCAATCTCGCATCATTTTAGCATAAACTAATCCCAAAACAAAACCCAAATAATAGCACTGCGGGAAAGAAAAAATCATCCACAAACTGCAAATAAAGACAACAAAGCACCGATACTCAAACAGACAAATTTGAAAGCGATTGCAGAAAGGGAGAGGAAAAAAAAAAGAATGGAAGAAAAAATGGCATAATCCTCGATAAAACCCCAAAAATATTCAATCTTGATCATTCTAGCAATTAACCGTTACATACACAAACCCCAAGAACAAAGTCTATTACAATTAATGGATCATACCCTTTACAACAGGAAAATTATCCCAAGGTAACATGCTTAAAAACTACATCTTGGAAATAAAGAACAGAGAGCCCTAAAATTCAATGAGATAATATAGAAAGATCCTTAAATTGAAAAAGAAAAGCAAAAACCCCATAAGTTAATCCTCAACGAAGCCCCAAATGTCGTAACAATACATAAAAACCCAATCGTATTCAATCTCGCTTCATTTTAGCAAACCCCCCAAAAATAATAATAATAATAATTATCAACATACCCAAAAACCCAATTATCAAAACCAAAGGACGAAAAAAATAAATAAATAACTAAACCGTCGAACTTCAAACACAATAAAACAAGAAAATCTTAAATTGGGAAAGAAGAGGTTAGGGGTTAGGGCTTGAATTACCCAGTGGGGAGATTGTCAGCATAGCTAATAATCATCTTGAGTTTGCTTCCACCTTCAGAGGCAAGCCCTGCATGCATTTCAACAGTCATAGCATCAGCCACTTGTCTCAACTTCGATATCGGAGTCGAACACTTCTCTTCGAACTCTTTCAAAATCGCCATAGCTTTCGACCACTTGCTGTTGCTCTTCATCCTCTGCCTCACCACCAGAGCGGCCGCCGCGCAAACCGTCGCCGCGCATATCACCGCCGCACCGACCACCACTTTCTTCATCTCTCTCTCTCGAAATCAAAAGGAAAAATAAAGAACTAAGAATTGAAAATTGAAAATTGAAAATTTCAAAATCTCGTATTTGCAAAAAGCTTCGCAGAACTTCCCCTCTGTCTCTAGGATTGGAGAAAAAGATTTAGGTTTGATTTGATCTAGAGTCGCATGAATGTTAACAAGACGAACCGCGTAGATTTTAATGAGAGAAAGGGAGAGAGGGACGTAGATCGAAGCTATGAAGGAGAAATGGACGAGCGAGATCGGTTTTCACGGAGAGAGAGGCACAGGGACAAGAGTTATTGTAGACTAGAGCAGAGAGAGAGAGAGAGAGAGAGAGAGACTCGTGAATATGATTTTCTCTTTCAACCAAACAAAAAATGAATATGATTTTTCTTGGCTTCTTAAGCTCGCGCGCGCTCTCTCTCTCTCTCTCTCATCTTGTTTTGAGTTGAAATATTATGGATAAAACTGAAAAATGATTTAATTAATTGAATCTCTTGTGATAATTAATTTCAGGAGCTGCCCTTTTTAATATAGTATGATTCAATTTATTAATATTAAAAAAAATAAATATTAAGAACACTCAATGAAATATTTAATATAGTAATATATTATATTCTACAAATCCTAAAACAAAAAGAAAAAAAATTCTTTTATTTCTCCTTTTTTGTTTTAAATTTCTTAAAAACAAGCATAAAACCTTTCTTCTTTAACATAAAATTTTATATCTTAAATTTTTTAATTAAAAAAAATAAATTAAAACTAAACTAAACATACAAATTAAATTAAGTCAACAGAGATCATATATTTTTAGATTTTCTGTTCTATTCCTTTCAAGATAGTTCCCTCTTTTCCAAAAATAACTGTGTGAATTGATTTATGATTGACTTGCCACGTAAATATAGCATTTTGGTAACTCTTATCTCTCTCTCTAGCCTCCCACTGGGCTGTTTCATCTCTACCTTTCTTTTGGGGATTCTTTACTTTTATGAGTTTTTGGAAGATATGGCGCGATGAATCTTTGGATGGATATTAATAAAAGGCGAGAGAGGCAGTAGGCACTACATGAATGGGCATGACTTTGGTTATTATCACAAGTCTGCCCTATACATGTGCCGGTTTCGACTCCTTATGATATGTGTTACACGAATGGGCATGACCTTGGTTATTATCACAAGTTTGCCCGATCGAATTCCAACGCATCCACACTCCCAATCTCTTGTCTAGCTCACCACTACCGCCATATGCTTCAAAAGAGTCTAGCAGTAGTGATAGTGATCGTAATCGGCACAAGAAAATTGAAAAGCAGGAGGAGGTATGGCAATGATTGGCACCCTTGGAGCTTCTGATCGGTGTGGGGAAGCTTTCTTGCAAGGATCTTATCTTCACTATTGGCATTGGCATCGTTTGGAGTGCTAGTGTATTTTTTCAGCCTTGCACCAACCAGGGTGGAAGGAGCTCTTTGGGTCTGATGTGGGCTGATTGAATTTATCGGGTTTCATCAAAGGTCCGATCGACGGTTTGTCACTTGAAGATGATTGATGTTCCCCTATTCAGTGGGTTTGTCGCTTGAAGAGGGCCAATGTGCCCATGATCAAGTTTACATTCTAAAGGCAAATCTTAACAATGAAAATAAACCAATCAATACCAAGCAATGGTAGAACTTGATCGATAGGAAAAAGTTAGAAAACATATTTTATTAGCTGCACCAATCTTTTTCTAACACATGCTACCAAAAGAAAATGATTTCTCAACCGAAATGGTACCGAACATTAATGTATTTTCTCCTCCCACGAAACATTTGGTTCTTAGTCAAATAAATAGCACTCTTAGCTATCACAATTTACAATAGTTTCATATTGATCTAGATTAAACCCTCAGAGTAAACCTCTCAATTGAATAGCTGACTCGTCCATGACCACACTCCACCCCTGCAGCTGGGAAAGCAAGCGTAGAGTGTAAGGTGGCTTTCCAACCGATATCACAACCTCAAAAAACAAACACAACTTGTCAAAGATCTCATCTTGTCTAAGTCTGAATTTGATATTCTCCCAAACTCTAAGCATGCATATCAAAAGTACCTCACAAATATCTTAGCATCCACTTTCATTGTCTATCAATGCTCCTTGTCAGGGTACGGCAGCAACACACCACAATATCCATCATGCTACCAACAAAACTAGTGTACGCAACTTGTAACAATGATAAAGATGCCTAAATTCTAATGAGCTGCAGGTGGAGAAGTAACAGGTTTGGCACCTTTCATCCCAAAACGATCCAAAGAATCTTCTTAGCTACCTCCAGATCCTTATCCCAAAATGACTACCCGCATTTTTACCACTAACTATAGAAGAGCTTTGAGTAAAGGGAGAGGTCCATTTTGCTTGACAAAGATATTACCTTTCTTTATCTTAACTCGAACTTTTCCAAAGAATCAATCATTTCAGTTCGTTTAGTACTTTTATTCTTCCCGTAACCAACACCAAAATGGTTGAATGGTGATTTTGGGGGAGAGAGAAGGACAACATTGGAAAGAATGATATAGAAAACAGACAACGAAAGGAAAGTAGGCAGAGAGTATGGGTCATGTGACCAACAGATTCTTCAATTCTAATTCCCTTGGCCTACCCTTTGCATTTTGTCAACTACACGTGGAACTTGGAAAAGACCATATGCGTCTTTCTCTTCTTTAATATTTATCCACACGTGGCATCATATTCTTTGACGACCGACATGTGTAGTGCACGTGGTCGTTTTTATTGGTTTCATCGGGTATCCTAGCAAATTCCTTTTTTAACATTATCACCTTAATCCAATGAGTTTACATCTGTCATAATTATCCTCAAAACCATCTGTTATAATTTTAATTTTTAATTAAAATTTAGCAAAAATTTATTGGAATTAGATATTTATTTATTTACACATTATAATTACAATTCAATTTGAATTCATGAGTTTCGTTGTAAAATGTTACCGTCGAATTCTATTAAATCTTTGTGCCCCGCCGCTCGGGGACGTATTTATGATTTTCTATTTTTCTCATTTGGGTTGTCTAGAAAGTCTGCTAGTCAACTTTGGGAGACGCCCTCTGACGCGTTGCAAGGCGGACCCATGGGATTAACCTTTCTTTTTCAAAGCGCACGATCCACGACCCATGTTAGATGAGAAGCGTTATCACATATCCTCTTCCAGATCAAATCCAACTCCTCTCTGACGAACAGAGAGAGAGAGAGTTGTGCAATTGCCTGTCATGAATTGATCGACCAAGGATTATTATTCAACCACAATTTTGAATAACATTAGAAGTACAAAAGAAACAGAGAATGAAAAGAAAGTTGTTTTTTTTTGGGGGGGGGGGGGAGAAAGAGAGAGAGAACTATAATCAAAACTATCCCTCTTTCCTCATATATATATTTAGTTAAAATCCAACGATATTTTAATCTGTTGTAAGATAGTAAACAACTTTAAAGAAACTAAATCAATTTGTTTGAACCAAAGTAAGACCCACACTAATAATTTAAATCTCATTCAACCTCAATTTGTATAACTTAGTATACAAACCTATGAAGTTTTACCAAATGTGCCTTTTCAAGGGGTTCAATTCAGGCCCTTATTTAAGCAATTGAGTGGAAAAAAACAATACTCATAAATGAAGTCAGTTATCAATAGCTCACATGTAGATCCGTTAATTCAGCAGCTCCATTCATAAAGCATTAGAAGTTAACCATAATAATAATTAAAGGAAGATCCAAAGCCAAGGTTAGTCCCCAAACAGTTTAGGGACCATCAGAGTACCCGGGAAGGACTATATCTGGGCCCTAAGTCCAGGGAAGGCCACATGCGTCGTGGCCAGACCATCCATGAACTTTGTTGAGAATGGAAGCAATGGAACATCTGGGCGAGGTTGGGCCATAAACACTTGAACCTAACACCAAGCCAAGACAAAATGGTCCTTGAATCTGAAATTTGGAAATAATGTACATTCTCAAACAAAGGGCATAAAAATGCAATCCAATAAAATCAGGCATGTTATCAACCAAATCCAAGTGTGACCCAGAATTTGTGGTAACAATGAATGAATAGATTACTCCTTGCAAAAAAAAAAAAAAAATGTATATATTAGTATTACATGACATTTCAATCAAAGTCATACAATGCTAATTCATGAAAAGAAATTGCACTTGGGAGAGTTTTCATGCCCAGAGCACATTTATGTTGTGAAGACTAGAATCGTAACCAAAACCAGACACACAAACAAAGACCGAAGGCTGTCAAGAACCGACTTACGAGCTCAGAATCTAACCCGCAAGAGAATAATAATATTTTTCTTTGAAAGTGATATTTCTCTTTTAAGAGTTTAGGGTTTTCTCTTTTCAAACCATATTACTATTCTTCTATCTCTCCCGTGTTAGGTGGTATCAGAGCCAAAATTTTTCCTTGCAATGGCTAACCAAGCCGGTGAAAGTAGTACTCTTTCTGACGTGTTCAGAAAGTTACAAGTCATAACAGCTACAATACAAACTTTGTCTGTTCGAATGGAGCGATTAGATTCACGAATGAAACAGATAAATACGAATCTGCAGATGTTACGATTAAACCAGGGTAATATATGAGGTGAAGGTGGCGCCAGGAGAATCGCTCAAAGACCTCACTTCAGTCCCATATTACCCCAACAATCTCGAATGATTCTAATCAATGAGAATAAATTTTTTGATGAAGATGTGCAGACTCTGATGATAACCGAGAAGACGGTGGTTGCAGGAATACCTATTTCGAATGATTCCTTTGTTGAAACTAATAGGGTTTGAAAAGAGAAAACCCTAAACTCTCAAAAGAGAAAACCCTAAACTCTCAAAAGAGAAATATCACTCTCAAGGAAAATATTATTATTCATTAATGTCAAAATAATGAAACCCTATAAGTATTTATAGGGAATGCAAACCCCATAAATTAAGAAACTATAGAAGCTAGGAAATTAGAAAAATATAGAAACTAGAATAATTAAGAAACTAAAACTAGAAAAATTAGAAAATTAAGAAACTTTAAAAATTAGGAAATTATATCAATTAGAAACAAATTGATTTCTTTCCTTTTTCTTCAGCCACCTAAATAATTTGTGGCAATTTATCCCAAATCAGTCCCCCCTTCCTGTAAAAAACTCGCCATCGAGTGATATCTTCAATGTCTCCATCCATATCCTCAACTCTCTCCTTTGGTTTTCTTTCCCAAAAGTTTACGTCGAGTATAACAAATATCAAAACAAGTGCTATTCTAAACTCACTTATTTTAAAAAATATTGGATTCCCCATAACTTTAAGAAAGTTTTGATGCTCATGGAACTTTGAAAAATCAACATTTTCACCATCGGTATAAATCCAATTTTATTCCAATAACTGATCTTTAGAATTAGTTTCATCAAATCTTTCAATAAGAGATCGCTTTTCCCGACCGAATAAGACCATTCTCAATACTTCGAGTGGATCAAACTTATCTTTAATAATATATTCGTATCCTTTCAAATTATCCTTTAACTCCACAATATTCTCTCTCTCTACATCCTTTTTGTCTGGTGCTTCCGGCTTGCTTTTTGCTTCAACAAAGGAATAATTCAAAATAGGTATTCCTGGAACCACCGTCTTCTCGGCTATCATTAGAGTCTGCACATCTTCATCAAAAAATTTATTCTCATTGATCTGAATCATACGAGATTGTTGGGGTAATATGGGACTGAAGTGAGGTCCTTGAGCGATTCTCCTAACACCACCCTCACCTCCTATATTACCCTGGTTTAACCGCAACATCTGCAGATTCTTATTTATCTGTTCCATTCGTGAATCTAACCGCTCCATTCGAATAGACAAAGTTTGGATTGTAGCTGTTATGGCTTGCAACTTTCTGAGCACGTCAGAAAGAGTATTACCTTCACCGGCTTGGTTGGCCATTGCAAGGGAAAGTCTTGGTTCTAATACTACCTAACGTGGGAGAAATAGAAGAATAGTAACAAGGTTTGAAAAGAGAAAATCCTAAACTCTCAAAAGAGAAATATCACTCTCAAAGAAAAATATTATTATTCATGAATGCCAAAATAATGAAACCTTATAAGTATTTATAAGGAATGTAAACCCCATAAATTAAGAAACTATAGAAACTAGAAAATTAGAGAAATATAGAAACTAGAATAATTAAAAAACTAAAACTAGAAAAATTAAGAAATTAAGAAAATTAAGAAACTTTAAAAATTAGAAAATTATATCAATTAGAAACTAATTGATTTCTTTCTTTTTTCTTGAGCCACTTGAATAATTTGTGGCAATTTATCCCACATCAGTCCCCCCTTCCTGCAAAGAACTCGCCATCAAGTGATATCTTCAATGTCTCCATCCATATCCTCAACTCTCTCCTTTGATTTTCTTCCCCCAAAAGTTTACGTCGAGTATAACAAATATCAAAACAAATGTTGTTGTAAACTCACTTATTTTAAAAAATATTGGATTCCCCATAACTTTAAAAAAGTTTTGATTCTCATGGAACTTTGAAAAATCAACATCTTCACCATCGGAATAAATCCAATTTTGTTCTAATAACTGATCTTTAGAATCAGTTTCATCAAATCTTTCAATAAGAGATCGCTTTTCTCGACCGAACAAGACCTTTCTCAACATTTCGAATGGATCAAACTTGTCTTTAATAACATATTGTATCCTTTCAAATTGTCCTTTAACTCCACAGTATTCTCTCTCTCTACATCCTTTTTGTCTAGTGCTTTCGACTTGCCTTTTGCTTCAACAAAGGAATCATTCGAAATAGGTATTCCTGGAATCACCGTCTTCTCGGCTATCATCAGAGTCTGCACATCTTCATCAAAAAATTTATTCTCATTGATCTAAATCATACGAGATTGTTGAGGTAATATAGGACTGAAGTGAGGTCCTTGAGCGATTCTCCTAGCGCCACCTTCACCTCCTATATAACCCTGATTTAATCACAACATCTGCAAATTCGTATTTATCTGTTCCATTCGTGAATCTAACCGCTCCATTCGAATAGACAAAGTTTGGATTGTAGCTGTTATAGCTTACAACTTTCTGAGCACGTCAGAAAGAGTACTACCTTCACCGACTTGGTTGGCCATTGTAAGGGAAAGTCTTGACTCTGATATCACTTAACGCAGGAGAGATAAAAGAATAGTAACAGAGTTTGAAAAGAAAAAACCCTAAACTCTCAAAAGAGAAATATCACTCTCAAGGAAAAATATTATTATTCATGAATGCCAAAATAATAAAACCCTATAAGTATTTATAGGGAATGCAAACTCCATAAATTAAGAAACTATAGAAACTAGGAAACTAAAGAAATATAGAAACTAGAATAATAAAGAAACTAAAACTAGAAAAATTAGGAAATTAAGAAAATTAAGAAACTTTAAAAATTAGGAAATTATATTAATTAGAAACTAATTGATTTCTTTTCTTTTTCTTGGGTCACCTGAATAATTTGTGGCAATTTATCCCACATCAGAATCAAGGAATTTCTAGAATCATAATCAAAATCTGGTACTTCTTGTCCAATCTGCTTACTGAAGCACATTTTGATATAGTCTTCTAGTCAAAGACTAAAGCACATTTTGATTGAAACTAAGAAATGTCCTTCCACAGTCTTCAATATAGGGTTCCTTTAGATTACGGGGGCCCAGAACATGGCTTTTCAGAAAATTTACAACCTTTATGTACTTCTAGTCCAACCTGCAGAAGGATCAAACGTTAAATCAGAAGCCAAATCAACTCTAGAGTGACTTGCCCTGGGACAAGGCCTTAGAGGTAATCACAATCCAACTAAAACTTCAGGCACAATCAAGGAATTAAGACAGAAGCTCCAGTGGGGGCACAACATGGAGGCCTTTAAACAGTTTGCTCCCTCATGCCAAGTTCTAAAGAGAACGTGCATCTATATCATTATAGCCTCATGTATTTTCCAACAGTCAGCAGAATTTAAGACGAAAAGCTTACTGAATAGCAAAAATCTGAATCAGGATCAATGATTAATATCAAAGCACTGATCACATACAAGGTAACATGCTTATCATACGGCATACAGTTCTTAGTATCAATCCACCAAGTGGAAGACACTATCCTGATCGCTTTGCGCACTATTTGGTATCACCAGCACCAAAAAGTTCCCGTAAGGTGAATCAAAGCTTCTAAAACTTCCCTTGCAACCGTCTTGCTGCGCTTGTAGTATTGCATGTTTCTTTGCCTGTTGGACTGAAAGAGGAATTCCACTAGTTTGGCCTGTCACAAACTGCAAAATCATTTCCAAGGAAGTCATCAAGTAGATAATTCAAATACCTACCTAACTTGTCAACAAATAACTGCCTAATGACTCCGTGTTACTAGCTGCTTAGAACCAAATGAATTCCACAAAGATTACAAAGTTCAATACCAAATTCCAATTTTAGCGGTTTAGAAACCAAAAAATAATGTGGGCTTTAATCTCAACTCTGTAAAAAGTCTGAATTTGTAAATTATTATTATTTTTTTTTTAAAAAAAAGAGGGATTTGCAAATGAACTCTGCACAAGTTTGTGGTCCCACAATTACTTCATAGTCACCAAATAAATAACAAATTTTACTATGGAACTCACATATTGTTTTGGTGTTTCAAGCAAAGAAATACAACTCTGGTCCTTGTTTTAGTTTTAAATTCAATTTTTGGGGAGATTTTATTTTTAATTCCAAGCTTAGCCCTTTTTAAGAAACATGATAATAAACAATTCATTAATCAAAGTTAGTAGTACGAATAATAAGATCAACAATAAAAATTAATGTAGATTTTGAGAAAGCAATTCAATTAAAAAGCAGACCCAATATAAAAACATAAACAGAGCCAATAGCATACTGTTGAAGTATTCAGAGATTTAGTATTTGGGTCCTTTGCAGCTGGTGATGCTATTACCATACAAAAAATGAAGGAGCAACAAGTATGAAAAATGTAATGCACTGGCATAGAGAGAGAGAGACATGGGAAATAAAACCCTGAAGTTTTAAAGCTTCTCTTTTCATAAGAAACTGACATTCTACGAGATATTAAGATCTAGTATACTTTTGGTAGTTTGTCCACCTTAAATGCAACAAATGGCCTATAAACAAAATTTTGAATATTCTTTTCTAGCAAACTTTGCATGATTAGTCTTTGCACTTCCATGATTTGTTCAACTTACTCTCTTTTTCTTTATTTGGCATGACATGTCTGCCTTTCAAGGAACTCATCTCCTTCAACTCTTGGTGTTATTTCATGTACATTCTGTATGCATGTTCGGCTTTTCATTCACTCACCCCCATAATTTTCTACCCCCTCGAAGGTTGACATGTGGGGCCGTACGCGATGTGGGTGATGAAACCGAGCAAATGTGGTACGTGAAAAAATAAAAAACATAAGGTATGCACACATGCCTTGGTGTTTACGTGTGTTTGATCTTTGTTAGCCTTAATTTTGGTCCCAGATGTAGTCGGATATGCATGCAAACATTTGGGGGGGGGGGGGGAGGGGGAGAGAGTGAGAGAGAGAGATTGACTTGCTTAGCATGAATTTTTGCCTACCTGTCCCTTGTACAATGGCCTTTCAATTGTGAGTATCAGAAAATATCTTTTGAAAATATTTATAAAATATTATATATAAAATTCGTATACATGATTTGTAATAATGAATTTTTCCATATTTATAATGAATTTTTTATTTCTATATTTATAATATTTATTTTTATATTTGTAACAATTAATTTTTTATATAAATCCAACATATTATTATATTTTATTGAAGTTGTCTCCAAGAGCACAATTCAATGGTAACAGTTCTCCTCCCTCGATCTCATGATCTGAGGTTTAATTTTTGTTGTAACAAAATATATATATATTTTATTGAAGTAATGAAATATTAGTGAAAACCCCACAAGTGTTCTCTCCCTCTCTCATTCACACCATCACGTTACACAAGTTCTCTCTCTCTCTCACGCTCAAGTGTTTTACAATAAATATGTCTACTAAATAATAAAAATAATAAAAGAAAGGAGCGTAATTTAAGAGGATGGTTGGGGATGAAAGGGCTATTCATTTCACTCCAAATTTTTAATTTTAATTGATGAATTTTGATAATCAAATGCTTTCTTGAGTACTCATTCTATACATTCAATTAACTCAATATCCAAATATGCATTTTTTTTTTCTACTTCAATACCTCATTAAACAAAATTAGAACACCATCCATGATTCACACTAACTATCAACTTTGTTTTCACTGAATTCATATTTTAAAATTTTAAATTCATTTGAATTTATAAATTCTACCGAGATAGAAAAAAATTTAATTTTTATTCGCATTTAGATTTGTAGCCTCATTTTTACCAATATTATAAATTAAATTATAATTAAGAATATCTTAACTAATTTATTATATAAATAAAGAAAAATAAATAATATAGTAGGCAGTAAATATTTCCATGTTAATAATCCTATAAAATAATCGTTCGATTGTGAAAAATAATAATTTCATAAATAATGTTATTGAGAGTTTAATTTGATTTACTGAAAAATAAATAACTAAACATAGATATTGACTTATTTTTTTGTGCAATTTAAGTTATGATTATTATCAAATTAAATTTTGGTGATGACTTATGAAAAAAAGAATATATCATTAATTAATTTAACATTTATAAGTTTAATATATACTCTAAAAGTATAAAAAACAATTAAAATGACTTCCCGAGACCTAACAAATATTGCAAATTGTTGAATCACTTGACAACAAAAAAAGCAAACAAACAAAAGCAAATCTCTATATATTTTGTCTTTTTTGCTTCTTGCTATATTGCTTAAAACAATAACCATAAGATATTCAACCAGAATATTTTAAAATGATGAAACATAAATTAAATTTTTCTATAATCAAAACAATTAATTATCATTTTATCTAATTAAAAAACAAATTTGAAATAGAGCATTAAGCCCCCACATGTATCGTTTCGTGTTCCTCCAATAGCACTCGTGACAACGGCTCGAAAGGTACTGTTAAAGCTATAGACAATAAATATAAATAAAAATATAAAATTTATTATCTTACGATTTCATCTAATAAAAAAAAAAACTTATGTCAATAAATTTTTTAATTAATAATGACTAAAATTGTGCTCCATAACAATAGTAGTAAAAAAATTAAAAAAAAAAAAATCTCTCTTTCCAAACAAGTTATAAGCTCTATAAAATAGTTTTTCAACAAAATAATTTTAAATTTTAATAATAATTATAAATTATTTAATAATTTTATGAAAAAATTCACTTTTATTGGTAACACTGTACCTATATACTTTACTAATGAATTATAACTCGAATGACACTGTGCCCTTTTTCTTAGAGGCTTTAAATTCAATCCTCTCCCTATGTACTAAAAAAATAGACTTTCCAATTGAAAAAAAAAATTAAATTTTACAAAAAAATTTCAATAAAAATAACTTAAAAATTAAGATATATAATAAATTTATCAAAACATGCTTAAATGTCAATAATTTTTAAAAAAAAAATCTAAAGTTATTAAATATATATAATATATTATTTGATTCACAGATAAAAAATAAATTAAGTCCACGAAAAAACAAAATTAGTTTACCGGGAAGAGATTAAAACACGCTTGCAATCAATAAAAAAATTTTGATAAGAATTATATTTTTTTGTTACGCAGAAATTTGAACAGATTTTAACACTAGACTGTCCCCTTGAGGACTCTTGATAGGAATTATAAATGATATCTAATTGTATAAAATTAATTATAATTAATGATGTATTATATAAATTGAAAACTTAATTATTTATTGGGCCTAAATAAAGATAGTAAAAAAATTTCAAAATTTTTTGAGCCTTGGCCGCACCTTGTGCGGCCAAATCCCACCTAGTGTGTGTATATATATATGTGTGTGTGTGTGTGTGTGTGTGTGTATAAGCTCAATGTAGAAGACCCATGAATTAAGAGAGAGAGAGAGAGAGAGAGAGATCATTTTGCAGGTCTATTCTTGAATCAAGTCAACTTTACTAGGAACATTGGAAGATATTCCTATTCTAAATTTCCAAAATCATACTATCATTTCATGTTTCTCCATCTAATAATTAATCACTTTAATACTTATGCTGAAGGATTAATGCAGAAATTGTTGCACTTAGATGGTAGTTAACATTAAGTAACTACGATTAGACTGGTTGGTGTTATTATTTATTTTTTCTTTTTCTCTATACTAAACTTTTAAGAATGGGTATCTTAATGTCCTCCTGGTAGGTCAGTCAACCTTAAAAGCCCGTATACTGTTTTGGGTTGGCAACCGATTTCTGGGCTTCCATCACGTCATTCGAGAAGCCTTGTCATTGTGGCCAACCCCTCCTATCTCGAAAATGGGCCTCCAAATCAGAAAGGCATCCTTAATTTGAGTCGCAAAATCCAGAAACACTATTTCAGGGTATCTTACCAGCCACTGATGTGTATGATTAGAACAACGTCCGTCATCAGAACAGGCCCTACCAAGAAGGGAAGGCCACAGAAAAGGAGAGCGATGTAGTCTTTTGGGTCTTGGTCTCCTATTCAAGCTCACTCCCCTTATCGAGATCCTAGATCCAAACTAGGGAAACCCATCTTTACTGGCCCGTTTATTATATGCCATTGATTTTTTTTTTTTTTTTAGGATTCAAAAATCTAATTAATCTAATTTTAATTTGAATAACCGCAGAATCCAATAGGACGTTGGCATTATATACCATTGTTATTGAATTTATGTCCATTTATGAAAGTTGGATGGAATTTTTATTAATATAATGCTGATTTTATACTTTTTTTATAAAAATAAATATATAAATTTTGTTTACAAAATTTTATTTTATTATTTACAGAAGATTTTTTTTTTAGTTGAACAATACGATACATAAAATAAGATCAAGATAGAAATTAACTGATGCTGCTAAGTTAAGATGAGAGTCCCAGATTGCGGAGACCAAAAATTCTGAAAATACGAAAACCCAGAAATAGAAAAGAAAGATGAGAAAGAGTCACAGTCTTGGGATTTGATGAGGGTCGGTGGTACCAAGAAGACCCATGTTAATCAAGCAAAATGAAATTGACTGAACGATTAGGGGTCATCACACGATCACCATCACCCTCATCAATGAAGGCAAGTCCTGCACCTAAGAGACTATACTCTCAAATTAGACCGCTCATTGCTAGCAATCAATTCCTTAAGGGCCCCGAGATATTTCATTTTCATTCTCCTTTTTATATGAAAGAAATTCAATGTCTTTCCTTTTTCGTGACTCGATCAAATTTGACAAAATTTTTAAAGAAAAAATGGAAATACACATGAAATGAACAAGAAGGGTTGACAATCAGTTGGTCACCGGCCGTGGCCACTGCTAACCACAAAATGGATCGGCGGATCTCATCGGGCTATTGAGTTTTTTCTTTTTTGTTCTCGTCTTCGGTACCCATAGCCATATTTTAGTAAATTTAATTTGAGCATCTATATCAACTCTATTTAAAAAGTGACTCTTTTAATATAGTCATTTTCATTTTTAAATTTTAAATTTAAGATTTATTATAAAATCTAATATTTCATTCCATTAAATTAATTATATATTGATATTGAACTATCAAGTTCAATATAGAATAAAGACAGACATAAATTGTGGATGAAGTAGATAGTCGGCTTAATACCAATTTTAAGAGGGTTTAACAAATTCTCATTAAGGTAATGTCCCTGATAGATGTCTATTCTTTACCATTCATGAGGCTTTAACAGTGCTCTTCAAGCTAGCGTGTCCCTAGCAGCCATGCTGGTTTAACCTTTTGCATTAAAATTGATAATTCGAGAATGCTTTGTTTAGAACCGACTTTGGGTTGTCCAATGTTTAGGATATGATGGATCCATTCATAGTACTCACTATGAAATGTGTTCAAAGATCATGATCCCAAAAGACACGTATGCCTAGACGTGTCAAAAAACAGAGATCAATCTTCTCAAAGGGTAAACACAATTCAACACATTTAGGAACTGCTATCGACACTACACTAACTGATTTGCAACCTTCAAACACTTTTTACATTCCAAAAGATGACATTGCTCTCACCCCATTGGTCACAGAATGATAGCACTCTCATGTTGGTAAGAAGTTATAGGCATATTTCCCAAATAAGGAAGAAAACTTTTTGAATCTAATCAATAAAGAAAGAAATCTTCCCGCTTTGAAAATTTTCCTAAGAGATAACGATTATAAATTTTCTAAAAATATTTCACTAATGAAATCCTAAAATTTTCGGATTTTCTTGAAAGAAAACTAAAATTATAACACGTCGGGTACACACGGCTCTTGCGGCATCCATACATAAAAGTCTTCATATTACCGAAACTCAGGTACGTCCTCTAAGACCCAACACTTAACACACACGTGACAATGAGATCAACTCTCTCTAGGGATGTTCATTCGGATAGGTTAATGATTTTTCGGATTATTTGGGTTTTGGGAGCTGCTCAATCCAATTGAAAACCGAATCAAATAAAATGAAATCTGAACCAATTTACCCGAATTAAATTCGGGTTATTCGATTTGAGTTATTTGGGTTTCATTTACCCAAATAACCACATAACATGAAAAATTCCTTTAATAATTTGGGTTAAACGGTTTGGATTTTAATCGGATTGGACATGAAATGTTATGTGAGAATATGTTATTTGGGTTTCGGGTGGATCCCGAAAAAACATCTTAATTTTTATATCTGAACCATTCACCCGAATTTTTAATCGGCCGAAACCATTCATCCGATTCGATTTTTATTTACCCAAACTGAATAATCTGAGTTTAATTTGGATCGGACGGGTGAATGGATTCACCCGAATAGTGAACACCCCTAGCTCTCTCCCTCTTAATCTCTTGCTCTTAATCTGTTTCATTCTATTCGAAAATCATTTTTTCTTACATGAGTATCGGGGTCTCCTCTGTCAGAACATCCTCCGGCAATTTTTTGCAGATTTCAAGTTATTTCCTTAAGCAACCAATCAAGTCAAAAAAAAAAAAAAAAAAACCGGTATCTGTAAAGTCGAAACTCATCTCCAACAAATTGGTGCCGTTCGTGAGAAATAAACTAGAGCAACTTTATTTAACTTCCCGAATTATCAAATAGCCATACCTCCGAAGAGGAGAACCAGAACAATCTCGAAAGCTGCATCCGTCGCAAATGGGCATGTCATTACCCTGACTGATGCCGCTCTCCCCGTTGCGCCCGCCCACTCTATTGATAATCATGTCGCTCATTCTCAACTTCCTCACCCAAAGCAAGCTCTGCAACCCGTGCCTCAAGATCATCCAATCGTACCCCCATGCTGGTATCCCAGGGTCGAGCCAATCATCCTCAACTGGAAAGACTAGAGTCAAAAATACAAAATATAAATAAACAGCTGGAAGGACTCCGCTGTGCGATCAAACTAGAAGAACAATCCTCTTTGGGAGGATTTGGGCAGGCACGCTTGCGACGGTTTGCACCTTGACTAAACTATGAAGCATCAGTGACCTCCTACCATAACCCTGATAACTTAAGAAAGTAGGTTGAACAACTTATCGTAGATGAACTTAAATGAGCTAATACAAGAAGAAACGATGCCCCTCTTTATCCCTCTGGTATGTCACCCTTTGATCCCAAAATTTCCTCAGAACCAATACCCCGAGACATACTTCTACCTCCCATGGAGAGATACAACAGTATGACCGACTCTCGCGATCACGCGGCTCATTTTATAACGGTGATGATTTCAAGAGACATGATAAATGTCGTCATGTGTAAACACTTCTCTACTACTCTCAATGGTAATGCACTAATGTGGTTTAATTCACTCTCCCCGCTCAACATCAAAAGTTTCTCTCAGTTTCTGTAGCAATTCGATACTCATTTCGTGATCAGTCGAGAGGTCATGAGAAAGTCCACCTTTTTACTCTCACTGCGGCAAATGGACGATAAGTACCTGAGAGACTTCCTAGAAAAATTTAAGACAGAGATGATGAAGGTTCCAGTTTCAGACCATTTTATCACGCTGGCCACGTTGCTCACTGGGTTACGCCATTCAAGCATGAAAACCTTGATCACAAAGAATCCCCTTTTACTATCCAAGAGTTCTATTCCCGTGTTAAAAAATATATTATAGCTGAAGACGCTGAAACATTTGATCAGTGAAAGAACCGATCGTTCTGAAGACAACACAGCAATCATCCCGACAGTCATCACCAAAAAAAGAATCAATTTGATCCTTCACCCCAACGAAGGTTCAACACTTACATTTCCTTGAATGAATCTCCCAGTGAAGTATTACTTTAGATCAAGAATAAGCTATACATCATGTGGCCTCCTCGTTTTACATAGAACAACCCTAAGAAGGATAGATCCAAATATTGTCATTTCTATCAAGACTATGGCCACGTGACTGACGACTGTAGAAAACTCAAAGACAAATTGAAATTCCTGATCTGAAGCGGAAAGTTACAAAATTCATCAGTATATAATGGAGAAACATACCCTCCCCCGATCGACATGATCCGCCACGAGAGAATGGACCAAATGGATAGCCAATCGATCAACCACTATACAATAGATCAGATAGAGTAATCGTCCAGATTTATGACGAACAATCTATACACGAGTCTTACATCCCTATTAGTATTTTTTCAACTTATGATCCGGAGTTTCTTACGTTCTCGCCTAAGTAAACTCTGAACTTTTATCTTTTGGCGAACATTTTTACTTTATCCCCTAGCGGGTGGTTCTTGTCTCTCTGTGTTTACCTTCCATTTATTCGTTACCAATTTCCTCTCGTGATAATGCATACTAATGAACCAATTGTGCTCAATTAAATCATCAAACGAGACTGTGTCGCCCTGACCTATTATTGGAATCTATCTCCCCAAACGGGTCTATGTCATCCTGATCTATCGTTGGGATCTATCTTCCTAAACGAATCTATGTCGTCATGACCTATCATTGGAAACTATCTACTCAAACGGTTTTATGTCATCCTAACCTATCATTAGGATTTATCTCTCCAAACTGATCTATATCGCCTTAACCTATCATTGGGATCTATCTCCCCAAATAGATTTGTGTTGCCCTGAGCTATCATTGGGATCTATCTTCCCAAATGAGTTTGTGTCACCCTGATCTATCGTTGGCATCTATTTTTCCAAGCGGGTCTATGTCGCCCTGATGTATCATAAGGATCTATCTTCCGAAATGGGCTCATGTCGCTCGGACTTATCGTTGGGATTTATCTCCATGAACGAGACTATATCGCCCTGACCTATCATTGAGATTTATCTCCCTAAACGGGTCTATATCGTCTTGACCTATCATTGGATCTATCTCTCTGAACAGGGTTATATCACCCTAACCTATTGTTAGGATCTATTTTCCCAAATTGACCTATGTCGCATTAATATAACACTGACACCTCAGTGTACTCATATTTTATTTCTCCTCACATTTATATATAATGTTCTTTATATTTCATAGAACGACATTCACTCAGAAAATTCATCAAATATTTGATCGGCTGATGTTTTAAATTTTAGGTGATCGGTTAGTAGAGTATTGGTTTGTTCGGTAGTGACTGCTCCTTAGAGATTGTTATCTTTAGACCAATTATTTGTTTCTATCGTTTGATATATTTTGAATTCCCAATCGGTATCTTTACCTCACTGATATGTTTAAATAATTATTTTTCATCGGCCCGTTGACCGAATAGCATTTTCAATCTCTAATCGGCATCTTCCGATTCTCTTCGGCACTATTGGGGAATTTCTATTCGGCACTTGAAATTGAAAATTTTAAATAATTCTTATCGGTGCCTTCTAGTTTTGCTCCTGCACCCGTTTGGCATAATTTTCTTCATTGACCGGATAGTCCGTTTCATTTCCCTTCAGGTATTTACCAATTCATTCGGTCATAAATTTTCTCCAATATTTCTTCGTTCGGTATTGACCGAACGGTATCCATTACATTTCCCTTCGGATATTTATAAATCCTATTCGATACTGTTGACAATAAATTCTTAGTGTTGTCAAGAGCCTGTCGGTATACACTTGTAAATTTGAAAAACATGTGTCCCTCTATTTACTGATCGACTAGCCACAAGAAAGCATTCTCATTTGGTTGGTCGATTAGCCTTCCTGATCAGCCATCCCGGTCAATCTTTCTGATCAGTCTTCCAGGTCAGTCTTCCTAATCAGTCTTCCCGATCGGCCATCCCGATCAGTCTTCCTGATCAGTCTTCCCGAACGGCCTATATGGTCAACCTTCCCAAATGGTTTTCTCGATCGGCCTTCTTGATCAGTCTTCCCGAACAACATTCCTAGACAATATTCCTTGACAATATTTCTGGGCAACATCCCGAACAGTCTTCCTGAACAGCAATTTTTCTCTTTAACTAATGATCGAGACTTGACCCAAACACATCACAAATCACACTTTTCCTTAATAAATATTTTAAGTATTTAATCTCATTATATTGAGATTCAAATTTACCAAAAATGGACATATTGGGCACCTGGGTCCATTGAAAGTGGAGGGTAACTAAATAAATTCAAGAAATGAGTTTATAAGTAAAGAGAAGGGGTGAGACATTAGAACCCACGAAGAGCCAAACTCCATTTTTTTCTTCTTCTTCCTTTTCTCTCTCGGTTCACGCCCTCTATCTCTCTTTCTTCTTGTTTCTTTCAAAGATCAATCAAAACACCTCTAGACCTATACTCTAAAAGTTTCAAAACCCATGACCCAACCTCTAGTAAGTTAAAACTAGTTAGAGAGTTGAGATTTCTAGTGAGAGAAAATCTAGAGTTTGATCGTGACTCGACTTGAAGCGAAATCAAAAACTGAAATTTAGGTAATATTTTATTCTCAACTTGGGTTTATTTTTCCTCTTTCGTGACTCTGGAGTTATGCTGAAATTTGAAGAAATATATTTAGTGGGTTTTGAGTCACCGTAAGTGAGAGAAAATTTGGGTATTCAATGTTAGGGTTTTGAGTCTTCTTGAAAGAATTGATATTAATGATGATGGGTACTTTGTTATGTCCCTTAGGAGTTGCCGAAAGCTGAACAAAACAGTACATTCACTGCAGAGACATCCGAGAGTGACTATCGTTCCTAGTACTGTGAGTGAGATTTTGATGTTATGTTTTTGATTGACCCAAACTCATGGTTTATAGCTTTCCAAATAACATGTTTCGTGGCATTGTGAGTACAGATGCTTTGAACTATATTTTATAAATATTTTTTTCCGATTCACTGGAGTGTCCCAAATGATTAAATTTGAATGATTATGCATCCACGGTTTGAAATGAAATAATATTGTGCCACTATTTGAAATCTTGATATGATTTATATGCCACCATTGCATTGACACTGATTTGAAATATTTTGATGAAACATATTGGTATACAGATTTGATATGAATTAATGATATATGTAGGTCAGATGTCTACTTGTGATGTATTTGATGATATTAGATGATATATATATGTACATTTGAGATCTATAGTATGACCATTGTATACATTTATTAGGATGACTGTAATGTTGTTATGTAATGTAATTGAAATTTTCACCAATATTGTATAATTATGCATTGAGATATCGTCTTGTATTTTATATTCTTTACTTGGGAAATTATATTTTTGAGGAAAAACAGATTTTAAACAGTTTTGAGCAGGTGATTGTTTTAGCCTTTGTTGCCTTGGTATGTGTATCTGTGATGGGCAGCATACGAGATAACGGGTGGCTGTTCACGGCCTCATATCTAGGATCGGGGCGTGACATTAACCTATCGTTGGAATCTATCTCCCCGAACTGGTTTCCCGAGAGATGACTACATTTCGATTGATAAGACTTCCAAACGAAGACGCTGAAATCCTGGGTAAGCTATTGATCTCCCTCAGACCGATTGGTTCAGGAGTTATTAGAGACAACAAGTCACATGAGAGCATGCAAATGAAACCCATTTTTACTTAAGAAAAATCTATTGCAAAGATTAATACATGATGCAATGATACAAAAGGCTTCTCGATTAGAAAATTTCACAGCACAAAAGTTACACAGAGTCATGAGGAATAAAGGGAAGTGCTAAAACCTCTCGAGAAGAGAGCTCCATAGTCGTTTAAGTTATGACCGATCCAGTATGTCCATCGACCGAAGGTGTAGGGACCGAATCCTAGTCCATCACCACCTAACCTATTACCTCTTTAAGAGAAAGCAAAACGTCATACATCCTGACCCAGCGAGCTATCATCTCAGCACATTTCAACCTTTCCAGCAACCTGTGTTGAAAATGCCTGATAACCACAGCATCCTTAATGATAGATTCCTCAAGATCGGATATCTTCTGCTCAACCTCCCGAAGGGACTCCTCCCATGATCAAACTAATGTTTCGGTGGTTGCCAGGCTTGCTATACGGAGTCGCGCCTCAACTTCTAACTCTTTGTAACGCTTCTAGGACAGGGCCAAATCCTCCTACAAACGCTTGATTTGTTTGTCTTACTCAGCAAGCAAAGCGCCTGAGGCTTTCCCTATCTCGGCATCCTCTCCCTTCTGCTCCAGAGTGTCCCGCAATGCTATGACCTGGTTACCCAAATGATTGACATGTTTCTCCGATTACTTCTTCCATTGTCTCTGGAGTTCCGTTAAGGCTGCAATCTGGAAAAAAGAACACAAGTCAGCTAAGATCAAATGAAAGTAAAGCAAAACAAGTCCTAGTGGGAAATAATACCGTCAAGCAAAGAGATTGGAGAGCTTTGTCGATCTGCTCCTGAGATATTCTTGACAACTCCAAATCAGGATCACGAAAGTCAAATCATTTGGCTAACCGAAGTGCCTCTTTAGCGTTGATACAATTATACCGATAACCCCCCACACAGATAGTGACCGCTCCTCCCTCCTGCCAATCCTTTTGATTATCAAACAATCAATAGGAATGGGCAGTGGGAGCCAAGCCCCATCTATTCTTTTGCAAAGAGAGCACTGTGGCTCCGCGAGGACTATACGGATGTCTCAGCCACAGGTGCAACAGGAATATGCAACTTTGATAATGGGCCCTCTTGCATTGCTGGAATAGCATCACCTATTGGTCCTTCTGTTTTTGGAGCTTCCTCTATCGAGATGCCTTCTTTAGCACCCCCTGTTAAAGAAGATGCATCTAGCGACAGACTATCGGCCCCCTCTGATTCTACCCTTATCGATTCAGAATACCTTGATGCAGCAAGAGATGTGTGCTCCCCGACCTCCTCAGGTCTCTCCTCTTCTTTGGACGACTTGGATAGTTAGATTTTTCTCCTCTTCGGCAAAGAGGATGAGACCTTCGAGGACCAAAGCTTAGAAGGCCTATCGACTCCCTCTAATGGCCTTTTGGCATTCGGCCTCACCTACTTGTCGGTTAAAATTTCCTCCAGGATGGTGTCCTCCATAGATGTCAGAACGTCAACCAATTCTTTTTCTCTTTGTTTCAGTAGAGTAGGTCTATTGATTTTTCTTATCTCATTGATTAACAAGCTCGCCAAAAGTAACATCTGGTCCACTATGAGTGAGTCCACCCAGATGTTTCGCTAAGTAAACTAACAATAATACCTAAAAAATTGCAAAAAATGAAAATGACAAGTAGGGGTCGAAGGTCTCACCTTTAACAATGGCGCTTGATCGATATTCAGTAACACGGTTAAGAGGTTCCTATTCAAAACTTCACAAAGAAATACTTGTGCATTCAATGTTTGTCTTTCGATTCACTATAGTAGAACTTCCAGTGGGATTCTCGAAGAGTCTGCAACTTGTACCAACCTTGGGTAGAACCATGACCTCCACATCTTACCAACGTAAAAATGATCGCCAAAATCTCTAAGTCAAAGCGGAGACGACAAAACCCAAATGGGGAAATTACCATGACCACAAAGCGCCAAACACTAGGAATAAACAACATGAGGTAAATATTCCAATAATGTATTACTTCCCCAAGCAGGCCCGTATACGAGGCTTTCAGCCATATTTTACAGATTGCTTGTAAATTGGAACACAACGCTCAGGCGCCTTGTTTACCCTATCCTTATCGATGGTTAACACCAAAGTGTAATCGCTTCCGAGCGATATATCAGCCTGGATTTCTTAAAGTTCCTCTTTAGTTATTGAGCTCGGAATATCGTTAATACTCTGGTGAGAAAAAGAAGAGGAATCATTTGGTATTTTTTCAGAGAAAAGTTGTCGTACGAAAGGAGTGATCCGAAATGAAAAGAGAAAGGAGGATATGGAAGCGTATGATACACCCAAACGCTTGGCTTTATGAAGAATACTGAAGACGATTTGTGAGAATCGAAACGGCATATGTTGTATTAAAAGTTTCACGCCTTTTTGATAGTCATCAGTCATGGCACATTTCTCACAAAATGACACCACGAATCGAGAGCAAATGATGGACCCATTTAGAGGACCCACTACGAAATGTGTTTAATCTTACAAAAGGCACATAAATGTGTTAATATATAGGGATCAATCTCTACGAAGGGTAAACAAAGCTCGACACATTCAGGAACTGACATTGGCACTACGCTAACCGATTGACGATCTTCTGATGCCTTTGACATTCCAAAAGATGACATTACTCTCACCCCATTAGTCAGAGAACGATAGCACTCTCATGTCGGTAAGAAGTTACAAGTACATTTCCCAGATAAGGAAGAAAACTTTTTAAATCTAATCGATAAGAGAAAAAATCTTCTCGCATTAGAAAATTTCCTAAGAGATAACGATTACAAATCTCTCAAAAATATTTGACTAATGAAATTTCAAAATTTTCGGATATTCTTAAAAGAAAACTATAATTGTAACACTTCGAGTACACATGACTCTTGCGGTACCCAAACATAAAAGTCTTCATATTATCGAAACCTAGATATATCCTCTAGAACCCAACACTTAACACAAGCGATAAGGAGACCAGCTCTCTTCCTCTTTCTCTCTTACTCTTAGTTTGTTTCATTCTATTTGAAAACCGCTATTTCTGACTTGAGCGTCAGAATCTCATCCGCCAGAGGTGACTTGAGCGTTGGGACACCTCTGCCGGAGCACTCACCGACGGTATTTTACAAATTTCAAGCTATTCCCTCAAGTAACTGATCAAGTCAAAAGAAGCTGGTATTTGTGAACTCAAAATCCACCTCCAACAGGATATATTCTCTGCTATAATGAAAATAAATAAATAAAAATTGGGGGAGAAAGACAATGAGAGTACCACTAACATTTGTAGTGGAAGATATATATAAGTAGGTTTGAAGGGAGTGAATTGAAGAAGTCCTACGCCAAATGCACAACCAATCGATTTCTTGTCAATTTTCTTTAATTCTTTCAATTCGACTAATTACTCAGTTCAGTTCACAATGTTATTGATAATCACCTTTTTTATTTCTCACGTTAGTGAAGAATTTAAGCGAACCTTCTCACTACAAGCTTTCTTTAGTTATCTAAAGTATCTATTTGTCTCCCAAAAAAATCATTTTCTTAATCAATCGTCAAAACAGAAGGAAAATCGAAAAAATAATTTACTCGATCACACGGACGAACAAAATTTAGATTAATTTTAATTGATCACTTGCATAATTTAAAAAAAAAATACCAACAATAATTTTTTTATTTAATTTAGGTTAAAAGCAATCACGAATGAAACCGCCTAATGCATGGCCTGTTTATTGAAATAATTCAACTTTCATGATTCCATTTTTTGGGTTGGGAGTAGATTTGCTCCAATTGAACCTGTCATTCGGAGTCAGTCGAACGTTGGCACCACAAGGTGCAAGAGGTTTCCACCGGAAGGCGGCGCCCTCCCCTGGGCTTGCCCCCCACAGAGAGAGAGACAGAGAAAGAGAGAGAGGAGAGGAGAGGTACAAATCCGTAATTTTACAACAAATGCGATTAGGCAAATCTTCTCCGGCTCATGTCTCAAAGCCCAAAGGCGGGGCTGGAAGCACGACACCTCGTGATCAGTCCGTACATGTGCCGACGGAAATAAGCCAAGTTTTGCTGCGCTCTGTTGCCGGGTTCTCTTAAATTTAGAAAAGGCCAAAAACAAAAGGAAGGGTATTTCCGTAAATAGGAAAATTACGTTAGATGGGTCGTTCAGATCTGTGAATTTCGTCAGCCAAGATACGCCGTCGTACAAATGAACGACTTCTAAGGAATCGATGCTGCGGTCGGTGTCAACTTGAATTTACCATTTTGTCCCATTCTTTCTCTCTCTCCTCTCCTCTCCTCTCAGGTTTTCTCCCCTGCAGTAACAAGGAAATTGCAGTGTGCGGTAAAATCCAGTAGATATATTCTCGAAATTCTGATGGCATCTGTAGGGACAGTTTTGACACACACAGAGCGAGAGAAAGAGAGAGAGAGAGAGAGAGAGAGAGAGGCCTCGATGCAAATGTTGCATCAAAAAAATATTTGTTGAAGGGGACAGAACAAATAAGAATATTGTCTTAATCAACTCTCACAAATTTGTATGCTTTTGATTGTTGATACTGCCTCATCGCATCTGCATGTCCGAGCATAAAAATTTTGCAGATTTTTCCCCTTTTTTTTAAGAATAACGTTAAAAAATAACAAATGCTAGTGAATCACTTTATGTTTTACTTAATATATACATAATTAAGAGGTTAACATACCCTTTGCCATATCATTTAACATTAAATTAACTGACTTCGATTAATGGATAATCGGTTTAGTGGGATATAGTATTAGAACTTTTAATCAAGATCTTGGATTCAAATTTTGAGAATGAAAAAAATTATACTGAAAAGATAACCCCTAAAATTAATTACTGTAAGTTTCGAATCAGATTAATCAAAAAGTGATTCCGAATACTAATTGATTTAACACAAAAAAAATACACGTGAGTTATATGTCTTCCAAATACGATGTTTTTATTTCACAACCCCTGTAATCATCTACCTATGAAATATAATTTCCATCTTTTTGGTGAGGAGAAAAGGGTCTAAACAACGAAGAACCCGAAATTGTTTATGATTTGTATACAGATACTGTTTGATATTTAATGTCCTTGGAGAATTTTTTTTTTATTTTTCCTTTTATACCGATTTAACCATTCAAAACTTATCAATTTTACGCATACAACAATCTAAATTTTAATCTCAGACTCCGGATCAGCTTATCAATTCCACACATAAACTTAATAATTTTATTAGTTACTTTTTACAGGTTAAAAGAAATTTTTACTGAAAGGCCATCAATTATAAAAATATGCTTTAAAAAAAAAAAAAAAAAAAAAAAAAAAAAAAAGAACCTTTCTTCCTTCCAAAGTGGTTTTGTAACCATGCATCAACCAACTAGTTCTGCTTATAAAGGAAGAAGTGTGAACACTAAAGCTTTTATGCATGCATACACACACACACACACACACAAGAGAGAGACTCAAACTAGAACCTTCAAGGGAAAATATATGATATCAATTGAGTTATATCTCATTCGCATAATTTGGAAGGCTTCAATTAATAGTTTAGCACGTTCTTTATTATAATCATGGGGATTTAAAGTACAAAGAGGTTTTATTTGTTGGTGCTAATTAGATGTTTTTGTGAATTTTTATTGTATTTACTAATTCTTTTATCCAATAAACTTTATATTATGTCAGTTGATTCTTTCTTGATTTACAAAATTACAAAAAATCCTATAATTAACGCGGTGCAACCCAATAGTTTTTTCTCCATTAATAATTTTTTTTTTTTTTTGAAATGGATAAGACCATCTTTTTAGAATTAACCAAACGTAAACAACCTTAGCAGGACCCCTAAAAGCTTCCTTGATTGACAAGTATTGCCTATTGGATTTTTTTTTTTTAATAGATCCTTTGCAAGGTGCAATGGAAGGATGTTTCCCAAAGTTCCATCACTTTTTTTTTGCTCTTTCCTCTCTTATTTCAAATTTTACAGCATCGAAGAAACTTTTAGCACAAATCCTCGAATCAGGATACACATCTCTGCTTAAATCCAAAATGAATTAACAGTTTAGAGACAAAAGTCATCATTCTTCTTTTGCGAGCAGAGAAGAATAAAAATTATGATTAGTTTCTATTTTAATTATACAAAAAAGTAATAATATTTCTTTTCTTTTTGCAGAAGGAGAACAAAATGGTGAAACATGGTTTCATTCTATTCTATTGTAATAGTGATTGATAGCGAAAATGAGGAAACAAAACAGTTGCAGAGTAATGAGAATAGATAGAAGGCCTATCGGAGGGGGGGAAAAAATTGGAAAGAGATTCACGAGACTGTCAGAGGCCGTGAACACTGAGGTTTCTTTCTTTCTGATAGACACGTTGCTCTATAAAGAAAGGGGAGAGAGAGAGAGAGAGAGAGAATAGGGTGTTTCCTTCTTTGGCTTTCTTTAGCTCCTCATTGGATGAAGCAAACCTTGAGCATTTTGGTTTCCTTCCCCACGTTCCCACTAGTAGGGTGATAGATTAATTCATAAAGGTTTTAATTGTTTTTATTAAACTTATTTATGTTCATATTACATAAATTAAATATTATTAAGGAAAATTTTATAACTAATCATTCGTTATCATAGTTTATGATCATATTTTGATTTCATTATTTATCATAAATTAATTGAACAATTGTAGTTGAATATAAATATTATATAAATACAAAATAAAAGCTTATGGCAATCTGTTTCTCCTTTTTCCTTAATAAATACTACAAAATAAAATAAAATGATCAAGCTTTATTTTTTTATTGGGATGGTGGGTCGATTGGCTGTTTAATTCTATTAAGATTATACAATTTTAAAAATCTACTGTGCACTTTTTGGAGGCATCTTTTTTTGTCTTGTCATAACATTTTATTACGAGGTCTAACTCCACTTTACAGCTCTTTTATTCCTCTCTCTCTCTCTCTCTCTCTCTCTCTCTCTCTCCCCCCCCCCCATCCTTCGATCTTTAGCTCAAATTGCTTTATTTTATACCTTTTGATTTTTCTTTTCCATCTTCCAAAGTTCCTTACATGCATTAAATCAAGCCCATGTGTTAGCAATTTTCCATAATTATACAAAGCCCCTTGTGATTCTTAGCTGTAAAGACATTTAGAACTCCCAATTTCTACAAACAACAAACTCCTCATTCAAGCTCAACTCTCTGTCTCTCTCTCTCTCTGTCGGAATTGTGACCATGGGGAAAGCAACAAGATGGTTGAGAGGCTTGTTTGGATTGAAGAAAGACAGAAAAAACAAAGACAATTCATCAAATGCCAGTCTTAGTGGTGGTAGTGAAAGAAAAAATGAGAAAAAAAGATGGAGTTTTGGTCACTCAAACAGAGACTCGTTTGTATTATCATCGTCTCAAAATCCTGAATCAACCCCATTAACAACTTCTGGCACAGATTGGACTGATAGGTCATACCATACAGCCACAGAAAGCGAAAAGGAGCAGCACAAGCATGCAATCGCGGTGGCTGCAGCCACTGCCGCAGCAGCCGACGCTGCCGTAGCCGCCGCACAAGCCGCCGTGGCTGTTGTTAGGCTCACTAGCCATGGAATAGACTCCATGTTTGGTAATGGGCGTGAGAAATTGGCTGCTGTCAAAATTCAGACCGTTTTTAGAGGGTTTTTGGTAAGTTGGTTTGTCTTGTCATGAAAGTTTGTGAACTTAAAGTTTTGGGGAATTTTTTATTTGATTACTGTTTTTTTTGGGTGAAATGAGAATTTGGGTTTTTAAAGGTTTCTCTTAATTTGTGAAAAGATTTAGTAAATTAGAAGCTTTGAAGAAAATTGAACAGTTGAAAATTTATGGATCTCTTTCCTTTCATTTCTCTGTTTTCTTGAATCTGAACTTGGGTTTTTAAGGGATTTTTGGTAACTGAGTTTCTTTTAATTTGTCAGAAAAAATTTAAAAATTCGGAGTTCTTGTAATTTTTTCTTCTTTTTCCCTAATTGCTCTGTTTTTGGTATAGGCTAGAAAAGCACTTAGAGCACTAAAAGGACTAGTGAAGCTCCAAGCACTCGTGAGAGGCTATTTGGTGCGAAAACAAGCAACTGCAACACTTCATTGTATGCAAGCACTTATGAGAGCTCAAACGACTATTCGATCCAAGAAAACTCGTGCCTTCATCCCCAATGACAACATCAACAAATTCAACTCCCAAATTCAAGCTCGAATGTCAATTGTAAGACCCACACATTTCTCAAAATTCATTTTTTTTTTATTACAAAATCTGATAAAGCAGCACGTCTTTTATGACCCCCCCCCCATTTCTCAATTTTGCCGATCCTATCTTGTAGCAGCATTACACTTCCCTTTCTATAATAACAATTAAAAAAAAAAACTTCAATTTCAAGTAAATAGTGATTTGGGATTTTGCAGGAGAGGTTTGATGATACAAGAAGTGAGCACACGCAGTCGATTCACAGCAGAAGAATATCAGCATCATTTGACAATTCAATTGCAAATCACTCATTTGATGAAATTCCTAAAATTGTAGAAGTTGACACGGGAAGACCCAAATCCAGATCCAGGAGAGCCAACACATGGGTTTTGGAATCCAGAGAAATCCCAAATTGTTCCCAATCTCCCTCCTCTCCTCTTCCATGCCAAATTCCATCCAAGTTGTCAATACCCACTTGCAGAAATTGCCAGGACAGCATAGGTTTTGGACTTTTAGGCAACGAAGAATGTCGGTTTTCTACGGCACAAAGCACTCCAAGATTTGTGAATTCAAATGGATCTAATGCAGCTCCAGTGACTCCAGCAAAGAGTGTTTGCGCAGAAAGCTTTTTCAGGCAAGCTTTTCTATGCAGTTCAATTTATTTTGTGGTCATGTCAAATATTAACCTTTACTTATCGTCATTTCTTAGTCAAATTTTCTCCTCTCGTTTTTTGGTCATATGGTAGGCAAATGCGAGAAGGTTATTTGAGTGATATCTTGGCCTAGATGAGTACACTATTTTTCAAAATATAAATATTAACCTTCTCTTAATTGTTAATTTTTATAATTAATATTCTTTTTGATATCACTCATATTCTTCTTTACTTTTTCAATTTTCTAAAATCACATTTCATATTGATATCATTATTATTTGCTACCATTATTTTGGCAAAATCTAACTCTTTTATCTTTCACTCTATGGTGTTTTTTAAGGCAAGATTCGAGTTTTCCAAATTACATGGCTAACACGATGTCGTTTAAGGCAAAATTGAGGTCACAGAGTGCACCAAGAGGGAGGCCAGAAACAGGGGTTAGTAGTAACAAAAGAAGGGTTTCATTGAATGAGCTTATGGAATCAAGAAGCAGTTTAAGTGGAGTTAGAATGCAAAAATCTTGTTCCCAAGTTCAAGAAGCCATTAATTTTAAGAATGCAATTATGGGCAAGCTTGATAGGTCTTCTGATACCACTAGAGGGCTTGAGACGCAGAGTTTGCAGAGGAGATTGTGAATGCTTGTTTTGTGGTGGGAATAGAAGAAGAAAGTTTATTTTTTTTTAGTGTATTGTATTTTCTATGACTGGAAAACAAGAATGAGATTGACAGAAAAAGAAGGGATTGCAAGTGTATATTCAAAATGAAGATCTGATTTAGATTGCAAATGGATCCAATTGTATTAGTGTTGATGTTTAGTAATGAAATTGTTTTTTCTTAAAAAAATAGTTTATTATTTAATTAATTCATAACTTAACAAGTAGACCAATTTGCTGGTCCATAAATATTTCATCAATGGAGACCCAGAGATAAAGAGTTCAAAATCTTTAAATATCTCATTAATTAGAACAATTTTACAAGATGGCGAGTTCAAAACTCTACATTAACTATGATTATTACTAAAATCCATGAAAAATGAAGTATTCTAAAAATCACATAGTCATAGGAATAAATGAAATAAATCCCTTTTACCCATGACAATTAGGTTTGAAAACCTTTCCCAAAAAGGCATTTCCTTCTTTATAAAACCATAAAAAAATGTGCCAAGATACATATAATTAGTAAAAGAAATTACTCCCTTCATTGTCTTTCAAGTGTTCACAAAAAAAATAAAGAAATGTATTTAATAGCTTTAATTATATATATTTTTAACTAAATTATCTTTTAAAAAATATTAGTTCGCAGTCGAGTTTAAGAAATTTTTTAAGAAACTATAAAATTTATTTATCGGTGAACAACATGTGATTAATTTGTTATTGAAACATGAGAATACACTTAAAATGGAATAAAATTTCCTCTTTAAAATGACACCTAAAAAATGAAGGGAGGGAGTAGAAGAGACAGATTTATAATTGAAAAAGTTTTGCAAGTCATTTTCTTGAAATTTGTTTTTTTTTTTTCTTCAAATAAGGATGAAACGAAATAACATATTATTTTTAATACAACTTTGTTACGAAGAATGATTTTTTTTTTGGGTTGGCTAATGATTTCTCCAATCATTAGCATATACTTATAATGATGAGATCACTTTTTAAATGAACCTTCCAAAGAGAAAACGATGAGGTTGCGGAAATAGTGTAACCCTTTTTGCCACGTGTACTGATTTGGGTTGGTGGGTTGCTTTTTTTTCAAGAAAATTTTCAAAACAGTTGTACCAGAAGCATGACAAGCCTTAATTTTTCAAACTTAATGGGACCCCTAACGGGTTGTAGTCTTAGTTTGTGTGACCTACGCCTAGCATCGCAATTGCTCTCTTGTCTCATCAACCATCTTAATTTGGGTGAATGGCTTTATGGTTATGCTCCATCGATTGACAGCTCAAGATTGATGAAACACATCTTACGTTGTAATGGTCTTTCAATTGAAACAGAACAGATTATTGGGGGGGGGGGGGAAAAGAGAGATTCCTTTGTATCATTGGATCACATTTTGGTTTGTTGTATGGGTGAAAGATGACATAAAATATTTTTGATTTTATACGAGAATAAAAAAAGTAAAAAAAAAAAAAAAAAATTTTTTTAAATATTTTAAAAAAAAAATATTTTAAAAAAAAAAAAAAAAAAAAAAAAAAAAAAAAAAAAAAAAAAAAGAGTCAAGAAATTTTCATTGTTTAAATCTTTATCAATTTTACCTATATAACAAACCAAAATGTTATCCAATGATACAAAGGAATCTCTCTCTCTCTCTCTCTCTCTCTCTCTCTCTCTTGCACACACACATTACGTCCAGCATTTCATTTCACACCCACGAATCAAATCAAATCAAAGCAGAAGACAAAGAACTTAATGAGATAATCCAATATGTGCTCCCTTCTCCATTCACACATCATAATCAAATTACCTAACAAAATGATTAAAGAAAACCCTAAAAAATCACCTTACCCAAGTTCGGAATGTGACATTTCATTACTCTATACCTATGGTACATGTACCCCATTAACCATGGGCCCTATGCCCTACGTAGGAGATGGTCCCCAAAAAGCTTAGGAGCCCAGTTTGGGCACCGAACCCCAAATTTCTCTCCTTAACTCTGATGGGCCAATTTCAGTCTTTTGATTGTAATCACCCAACACCCTTTTTTTCCTTTTTGGTGGAAGTCACCCAACACACTAACAACTAATGGTGGCCTAGTTGTCTTAATCTGTCATCCTTCTCCTACCAGAAAACATTCAAGGACTGCCATTTTCAGTACCTTTGCACTTATAGACCTAAACCAATTTATAAGACAATTATGTTCCACATTGGATTTGGTCATTGCGATAGAAAATGAAGACCTTCCATTAGGATGAGAAATGATGGTTCTTGTTGAGTTGTTGAATAAAAAACATATTTTTTTCATTGGTTTCCCATTTTGAAACAAATAATTATTTCACAAAATTTCAAATAAAGTTAGACTTGACGGCCTGGAATTGGAATTGCCTAGATTGGAACTGGCTAGTCAGTTCTTTTTTTTTTGTTACACAAGATTTGAAGTCTGGATTATAGGATTGAGAAAGGGAAGTTGTAATCATTAGATTGTCCTTTTGGAGAGATTTGAACCCCGGCTATTCAGTTCATGGTTACAAAATATATGGTTGCCACTCTTGAATTATCCATGGGCTTCAAGGTAGGGGTTATTGAACCGACACATAAGGGCAAGTTCATGACCCTTGAACCGGCTGACACTTGAGCATTGATTCAAGGTCTGAACCCCTTTTTTGGAAGGGGTTCATGGGTTCAAGGGTCGAATTGGTGATTCCAATCCCTGAACTTTCATGGTTCGTTAGACCGGTTCAACCATTAATTTTTTGATGGCCGATTTTAAAAAATGTAATTTTTTTTTACTTGTGTCCGTATGATTCATTGAACCGGCTCTGAATAGTCTGCACAGGCAAGATTGGGTCTTTAAAAGCTCAACCGACTGATGGCCAAGTTCAGTAAGAATTGAAAATTTTGAATTTAAATTTATCAAAATTATTTATTAAACCCATTTAATTTACATCTTGTTGCCACCCAAGTTGTCATGGTTACACATGAACAAAAGTGTAAATTTCTAAAATAGAAAAACATCGTTCTGCATTAGTTTGAGTTTCAGGGTACACATGAATCTTAACATAAAGCAACATATCATTTTGTTTGTGACACTACAAGGTCTGTTGTTTCTTAGTTCAAGGCAAATTTTGTTTCTCTTATTTGAACCAAAAAGAAAAAAAAAAAAAAAGGAATTAACTCATTCTTAATTAACCATGTGAATTGTGCTCAAAGCTTCTTTGAGAGAAAATCATCTTTTGATTTTGAACCCTAAAATTTAAGTTGCTAAGTTAGTCTCTTGATGTCTAATGTAAGACTAGAGTCTTAGGTCCCTTGGGACAGCTCAAGCGGTAAAACCTCCTCACTTTCATCCTTTCTTTCTCGATTCGATCCCGTTTAGTTGCATTTCGATATACCAAAAAAAAAAAAAACATCTATAGGCCACTAAGCTATAATTCAACTAGGATTGTTTCCCTTCCCCATTTCAAGTTTAAGTCTTTTTGTGTACCAAAAAAATAAAGTCTTTTAATATCTATAGCTCCAAATGGAGTTGAGCGTTTTTGAGAAACAAAAAATATGATTGAACTCACCTGATTCCGCTATAGCTGTTGGTTTGATATGCCTAGGGGGCATTTTGTAATTGTGAGGGGTTAGTGGGATAATTCCCACTAACCCATAACTACCATAAAATTATTTTTCCTTAATTCTCTCCACGATTAAGGTAACACAATTGGGGAAGAAGAAAAACTCTCTCAATAGCCCTTTTGAGTGTTGAAGCCATTCTAGAGTTTTCGAATGATGGCTTGAGAAAAATAAATTCTCTAGAGTAAGAATAAAATGAGAGATTGAGAAAAATTACAAGTGGAAAATTTTTTCTGTCGTAATGATCGTCAGACTGAAAGTTGCGGCGTCATGTTCTGAAGCCCTCAATGTTCTCTCTCAAGCAACTCACATAATTGCTCTCTTAATTGAATAGGATATCTCACATTAGATATTTCCTATATTGAAAAAAAGAGAAAGAATAAGAGATCTCAGAAGTTAGTTATATTTTTATTATGTGGGGATAATGGGTTAACCACCCATTATCCCCTCATCCAAAATCTTAATTTCAAAAATGCCACGGGGGGCATATCTTCAAACCAACAATAGCAAATCCATTCCAATTTTTGTATTGGAAATGCTTTACAACTGTACTACAATCCACACAAAATGCAGTGCAGGTATCTTACTTCATCAACCATTTTCTTTCTCCCAAGAATGCAAGTACCCGTCATTTTCCCTACATTTACATTAGTGTGAACCAAATATTATGTAATAAATCTTCCCCCATATCCAAAAAGTGCAAAAGTTATCTGGCAATTCAAACATCTCACTAACAACTGCAGTCTCAAAAATTTCACCTGTTTTTTCTCAACTTTGTCGGGGGTTCATATCAAATCACCTTTCCCAATAGAGCCCCGTGATTAAGTTATGTACCAAAAAAGGAGAGTAAACACAACCATGTGACATTACTTTGTATAAATGACTACTACCAATGCGGTAGAAATGACTCATGTAGCTCAAATTTACCAGCGAAAGCACTTCTAGCCATATCCATCAAGAGGATAAATTCTGAGGTAAAGGGAAAAAAAAAAAAAAAAAATCAAGTTTGTTACAATTTGATCCATTCAGACCCATCAATGAAGGTAAGTGTAATAAAAGGCATAGCTTCTGCATCTGTTAATTCTCTTGACCATGGCACTCTTCCAGCGAAATCCGCTCCTGGTCCTGTGCACTTGTATTGCCCATAAAATACAGTGCTAACATCACAAGACAACCATGTTCAATAAAATCAATATGGAAAGCTTCACAATCATGTTATAATCTTATAATACAACTATGAATAGATCTCAGTATGAGCAGTCCTGGCCAAGCCTCTAAGAAATATCACAAAATAAAAGCCCGGTCTGGTAGAAATTAAGAGTCAATCGGGCTTTTATAATGTATTTTCGGCTGGACCAAATTTCTAAAATAGTCCTACAAAATTTTATGGCGAGGTTGAGCTTGTCCATCTTTTTAAAAAAGCGAAAAACGCTAGGCCTCGATGGGCCGTTCCGCCTATGTTTATGTCTAATTAGTGAAAACGAAAATTAATCTTAGTTGATTAAAAATAATTTTCTGAGTTATGTCGAGTCTCAATCTTATTTTCTAACTCTGTCCATTTATGTGATTGAATGGCAAATGATTAGGTAGGGAAATGGAGATGGGGCGAATATGCTGGTATTGTCAAATCTAAATATGCCAATACAAACAACTAAAAGGTCAGCAGATACAGGTAGGTTTATCTTATGCAATATTTTGGTGCATTACACGTAAGTTTTGATACAAAAGTAAAGGAAAAATATGCATACATGAGTTAGGTCTAATGTCCACTTTTTGTATAGTGTGCAAGACGAAAGTACTAGATTTTATAAGAATAATGGCCTTTTTCATCACATTAAAAAAGAAAAAAGATGATAAGGATGATAACGTTAAAAAATATGGTATAGTACCAAAGTCATATCTTTTTTTTTTTTTGGTGCATACCAAAGTCATATCTATGCAAAAGCTAGTATACGGTGCCTTTTGATTTTGTGCAGAGATATATTAGCATGACCAAACCTACTAAGGTCCATACAGAAAGGGTAATGGGGTAGGCAACAGGATGGCACCGTCTCATCCAAGGTAGAGATAAGAAAAGGTTAAAATTATGACCGGATCTGATTACTAGAACATCTATGTTATCAATATTTTCTTTATATAAGAAGGGGGGGGGGGACTTACAGTTCTCTATTAGGGTCACCCCAGTTATACCAGCCCTTAGGAATGATAATGTTGTCCATGTAAGTGTAGGAAAAGACGACTCTAGAAAAGGGTCCCCATGCCCTCCCAAGATACAGCGCTCCGGAGCCCGTGACCTTACAGTTGACAAATGAGAAGCCTGTGTCGTCCAATAGACTACTTCTACCTTGTGCTGTCAATGCCCCCATATTTTGTGCTATTGCGTGCACATGACACCCCTACGCCATCAAAGACAGATACCAAATTTTACAATTTAATCGAGACTAGACTGTATAACAACAGAAACCCATATCACTCTCAACTATAAAATAATGTAGGAAATTTCTGGTGGACGTTTCTTCTTTTCATGGAACAATCCCTTTCACTAGTCTAGTTACAACAGAACCATATATTACTTTGGCAGCTTAGCCAATGTCACATCCCACTCTCATGTTTTTCAAAATTCAAAAATAAGAAATACTATTCCTTGTTAACAAACTTCTCAGAACAAATTTAAAAAAAAATGAGTAAACTACTAATTGTCCGGATTTTTTTAGATATAACTTCAAAAATCTGATATTAGAAAATTTATACAATATTTGTATAATACTCTTCTCCAAAATGTCATGATTATTTCTTTGAATAAAAAAAAGCATTTTTTTTCCTCATATTTTGACTTAGATACTCAAAAAGCTTGTCAGATTTGAAAGGACATATTTCCAATGTTTTACACGAGAGAGAGAGAGAGAGAGAGAGAGAGAGAGAGAGAGGATCATGCTTCAAAATGGATCTGAAAACTTTACCTCAAATAGAGAGAGGCCATTCCCAAAGATGAAATCCACGGAGCCTTCAATGTAGCAGTCTTTATAATAATGCCTACCCACATGATCATATAGTGTATCCTGTGCTCCCAAGAATTTACACCCAAAAAATGATGCCGTATCTCCTGATATCCTAAATGCCACTGCTTGCACTCCTACCCCTCCTGGTTGTGGCAGTGGTGTTGTATTCTACAACATAAACGATACCATAATTACCTCAAATTTTCAAATTAAATAGACAGAAAAATACTGTTTGTATCGATAAATTGCCTACACTGGTACCACCATTTTTCGCATTACAGAGAGAGAGAGAGATATGACAAAGAGGTTAGAGCATTGTAGGACCTTGAAGGTGATGTTTCTGGCAATGAAATAAGCTGAATTAACTGCAAAAGTTGCCGAATTATAAGTCCCAATAGGTTGTCCTTTGGGTCCAATAGTCTTAGCAGTGTCACCCCATTGTACAATTGTGTTATCTGCTCCAGCTCCTTCTATTGTTATGAATTGTTTCAATTGTGGTATGTTAACCTTTTCCCTGCAAAAATTTTCACGTCTTACAATCAATACCCACTTGGCATTTTTATTTAATTCCACAAAGTATCCCAAGAAACACTCCCCCAGAAAGTGCAAAAAGACATCCATGAACTACATTGTAGTTCTCAATCAAGAAACAAAAACCAAAACAAAACGAAAGGTCATAAAAACATTTCAGCAAAGAAAAAAAAAATCATAAAATATGTTGATCAGAGGTAAAAGGACTGAGAAAAAAATATGAAATTCAACAACAAAAACTTCTCCCCACAAAATTTTACATATTATCATTAATGCCCACATGACATTTTCTACAATTCTATAACAAACACAAAGAGACAATGATAGAAATTAATTATTGCCCTGATTTTATTTTAAGATTAACATGACGCATTATAATTAGCTGATTTGTTTCATGAAAAAATGGGCAACAAAATTTTTTACAGTTTCTATAATATCCCTTTATTAAACAGAGAAATAACATTTCTCAAGTAAGAAATCAGAAAGAATTGAAACAAAACACGAATTGCATTGTATTTGATAATCAAAACGACAACACTAGAAACCCAAACATCAGTTTTGAGAAATTCTAACAGCCACATGATACCAGAATGAGTCTCATACAATAAAAACCAAGAACAAAAAAACAGTGATTTATGACTTTATGAGAAGCAAAAGGATGAGAAATACTCACGTGTAAACTCCCGCATTTACTTTGATAACAACTCTAACAAGATTAATAGAAGGAAGAGAATCAATGGCATCTTGTACGGAGGTAAAATCTCCGGTTGCCGGATTTTTGCTGACTGTGAGAGTGTAGGAAGGGAAGAGCTTGTTTTTAGCTGTAGAGAAAACCGAGTGTTTAAGCTTCCCAACAAATGTCACCCACTTCATATATTGCTGTTCTGCCAATTGGGTTTGGGTCATATTTGTGCTTAGCTGCTTTGTTAGTGACTTTTTGGGTCGAATTCCTTTTGTATGACATTGAACTTGTGTGCAGTTCAATAGAAGAAGAACAAGTATGATACAAAAACTGTGTCGAAATTTAAAATTTGACATGGGAGAGAGAGGGAGAGAAGAGAATGGCAATGGAATGCTGTTGACTGAAACGGTTGGAGGAACTTGGTTTATATATATATACATAAGTTGGGTATGGTGTATTAGGTGAGAAAGAGAAGTCGGAGAAAGAAGAGAATCATTGGAATGAAAACGTTAGAGCTCACGGGCTAGTTTGAGGCTGACATCAGAGAGAAAGAGAGAGAGAGAGATGGGGTCACAGGCGGACAATGTAAGCCACAAAGACACCTTCCAAAGAATGCACTTTTCAGCTCAATAAAACGTTTGTTTGTTCCTAAAGGAAAGAAAATTTTGCGGACTTCTGAGTTGTTGTTCCTTCCTGGTGCCCGTGAATGTCTTTCTTCATGCTTATGTATTGTTTTTTTTATTATACATATATAATAATTTTATTTTCTTTTTGACAAAAAAGGACACGAGTTTATTTAAAATAATATAAAGATAAATTGCCAGTTTTCTGCTTTTATCAAAGATAAAAAGAAAGTTTTTAAAATTTTTAGAACGACAAAAGTTTTTGAATTATGCATTAGATCAAACCCTGTAATCAAAACATAGTCAAGTACTTGAACATGCCTGGTTCTATGTGATCATACATTTTAAAATTAATCTCTGCCGTTAAATTTAGTTGAGGACTTCATATATATATATATATATATATATATATATAAGAGATATTCGAATTCGAGATCTAAGATAAGAAAATGGTGAAAATTAATTTGACTGCAAACGACAGCATCCAGATAAAGTTCACAGCTCCCATTAGGATACTAGAGAAAGTAATTATTGTTGAGTATTACTAGATCCGTTGTTAAATAGGAATGACAATTCTTAATTACATAATTAAGAAATTTCACATATAACAGCCATGAATGGTTTTTCCGGCCATTGTGTGAAACTCATTTTCCCACATAAAAAGGGCTGCATTGCATTGGAACATGGTAAATGAATTATTGGTTCCCAATGAATATCTTAATTATTAATTTGAGAAAATTACTTGTTTAGTTCCTAAATTTTATCTTCCATTCATAAATTAGTCTATAAACTCTAAAATACAACGGTTAATGATCTAAATTTCACAATTGATAATGAATTGAGCCCTTCGTTAGTAACAACATCAACCTAGCCGTTAAATATTAACATGTCACCACGTGACAAATGACGTGGAGAGGGTTCCATCTGGGCAAGAATTGCTAACATGTCACAGCACCGTGCACACACAACATGCCATGTCAAGAACAAGGGAAAAAAAAATCCTTACTCTTTCCTTCCCTCCCCTTTCTCTCTTTCCTCTCTCTCACTGAAAAAAAAAAAAAAACACTCCTCTCTCCTCTTCCCTCGCCCTCTCTCCTCTCTCTCTCACCGGGTTGTAAATTTATCAAATATGCTGAATTATAGCCTACTTTAATTCAAATCAATTTAAAAGTTTTTAAAAATAATAATCAAAATAAACTTAATTTCCAGTTTTAGGTCGAATCCAGGTTCTTTTTTTTTGGGGGGTGGGGGGGGGGGGTTCAGACCCAACAAGGATTATCCTAAACCCATCTAAACCATCAAAAGCTCACGCTCACCCTACAACCTCCACTTGTTTAAGCTATAAGGCATCTCTCTCTCTCTCTCTCTCTCTCTCCCCCCATCATGCTACTTGACCTAGAAGCTGACCACAGCAAAGCAAATGAATACGAAAATGACTCCGGCAGAAAATCCAGGTGTATTTGGATAACAACAATTCGTTGCAATTATAAAAATCACATACACACATCAAATTATTCCTCCTATCCTTCCTAAGTAGTTGTCCAAAAGACAAAACGAAGAATAAACAACGGAAACGCCAACAACACCACTTACGATGTTGTAACATCGTTGTTTTTAAGAAGAATTCTGGCATTAGTGTTCAAGGTAGCATTATACCTTTTAATAAATAATACTAAATTAGTGGCTCAAATTAATGGCCACCGATCCCCACCATCAAAATGTCCATTATGGTGTCCAAATTGGTTTATGAGGCACAGAGTGAGCCTAGTGGTACATCAGCCTAGCAAAATGTACCAAATTAAATAATCAGGGAAAAAGATGAGGGAAGGAAACTCAATTGGGTTAAGCGGGCCTGATGGGCTTGGAAATTTATAATATAATAAAAAGGTTTAACTTATTCTATTATTTCCCTTGGGGAGAAAAAATGGAGGCTCGACTAGGTATTGGAGTGGGGTTGGGCAATTACAGTAAGTCCTGATCATTAAACTGCGTCTTGTGCCCCTTCACCCAGGTTCAATTCCAGTTAAATTGGTTATTTATCCTGGCCTGGAGCCCATTACTAAGCCCACATGTTTTGACCCCATAATTTTAAGAGCAATATCAAGCAACCCATTTATTTATTTATTTATTTATTTAACTATCGGATCAACTGACATTCAAAATCATATTTCAATTAATTCGATCTAAACTACTATTGAGACCTTTTTTGGAGGAGAATTCTCTTAATATAGTTTTTTCTATTCTCAAGATTCTGAGGAATAGGTAGGATTTAGAATACCTAACCAAATAATCTTCATTTTATTCATAAAAGATAATGTGCTTCGTATATATACAATTAGATTGAGAAGAGAATGGAATAGAAAATTAACTCCTAATTTACTCCTAATTTACAGCTATAAAATAGGAACTAAATTAATCATACAAATCAATCATAATTACAATTATTTTCCTAAAATAAACATTCATAATAAACATTTCAACACTCCCCCTCAAGTTAGAACATAGATATCAATCATATTTAACTTGGATAAGTGTTCTTCAAATCTGACTCGTGGTAAGCCTTTGATTAAGAAATCCGTAAGTTGTCCCTTGGATGTAATGTAGGGTATACACACAAGTCCTTCTTCAATCTTCTCTTTAATGAAATGCCTATCCACTTCTATGTGTTTAGTACGGTCATAGTTAGTTAAATTGTGAGCAATACTGATTGCTTATTTGTTGTCACAGTACAGCAGTATAGGATTCTCATCTAGAAGTGAAAACTCATTTATAATTCTTCTTAACCATAAAAGTTCACAGATTCCTTGTGCAAGAACTCGAAGTTCAGTCTCAGCACTACTTCTTGCTACCACTTGTTGCTTTTTGGTCCTCCAAGTCACTAGATTGCCCCATATAAATGTATAATACCCAATAGTAGACCTTCTATCACTAACTGACCCAGCCCAATCAGCATCAGTGAATGCCTCTATCTTCCTTGAATCATTTTTCTTGAAAAAAACAGTCCCTTCCCAGGAGTTCCCTTAAGGTATCTCAAAATACGATGAACTGCTCCTAGATGTTCCTTATAAGGCTCATGCATAAATTGGTTTACCACACTGATGGCATAGGCAATATCGGATCGTGTATGAGACAGATAAATTAAATGTCTCACTAACCTTTAATATTTACCTTTATCAACAGAGACCTCTCCCTTCTTATACCCCAACTTGTGATTTTTTTCAATTGGTGTATCAGCCAGTTTACTTCCCAGAAAACCTGTCTTTCTGAGCAGATCAATGATATATTTCCTTTGTGACACATAAATCCCTTTCTTTGATCTTGCAACTTCCATACCAAGAAAGTATTTCATAGCCCGAGATCCTTGATTTCAAATTCTTTAGCTAGAACCTTCTTCATTCTTTCTCTTTCGGTTGTATCATCCCCTATAAGTAAAATATCATCAATGTACACAATTAGCACTGAAATCTTCCCATCTTAAGACTTTCTGAAAAACAAAGTATGATCAGTTTGAGTTGAGTGTAGCCATATTTCTTCACCTTTTTTTAAAAACAATCAAACCAAGCTATAGGAGATTGTTTCAATCCATAGAGAGATTTCTTCAGTCTGCAAACTGTATCAGTGCCATAGACATCTTCAAAACCAGGAGGAATATCCATAAAAACTTCTTCTGTCAATTCCCCATTTAGAAAGGCATTCTAAATATCCAGTTGTGAAATATTCCAGTCTAAATTAGCTGCAACAGAGAGAAGAACACGAATAGTATTGAGCTTTTCTACCGGGGCAAATGTTTCTTGGTAGTCTATCCCATAAGACTATGTGAATCCTTTTGCAACCAAACGAGTCTTGAACCTTTCGATTGAACCATCCGAATTATATTTTACTGTGAATACCCACTTGCACCCCACTGTTTTCTTTTCCTTTGGTATTGATACACACTCCCAGATTTCATTTTTCTCCAACGCTTTGATCTCCTCCATAACTGACGTTCTCCATTCTAGAATACTCAATGTTTCTTGGATTGACATGGGAATTGTTATATTAGTCAGATTAGTAGCAAAAACCCGATAGGAAGGAGACAAACTACTATAGCACATGTAGTTTGAAAAACGGTGAGAAGTACAAGTTCTTTTTCCTTTTCTAAGAGCAATGGAATATCTAAATCCTCAACAGGTGTTGAATTATTTGGATTTTCACATGGGGCATGATGTGTAGGAAAACTCTGATTTGATGCATCATCAAGAACTAGTGGATCCAATGACTGGTTCTGCTCAAGTATGTGAATTCCTTCATTTTTCTTTCTTTTTTGTCGCTCATAAACAAGTAATTTTGGACTTTGGAGTTCTAATTCTGTTTTTTTAGTAATTATAGTGGGTATTTCTTGGTCTGAAAGAGTAATAGGAGTAGGAACGGGTGCCAAAAAGGGAGCTGAGTAAGAGTTGACAAGATTGACCGAGTTTGATTTGTTTGAAGGAAGAGTAGGAGTGGCAAATGTGAAACTTTCAGAGATAGGAAGTGTATCCCAAAAATTCCAAAAACTCTCTTCTATGGTCACATTCTCCCCCTGAAGTGAGTTTTTGGTGAAATAAAGCTGATTTTCAAATAAGGAAACATCCATACTAACAAACATCTTCTTAATTTTTGGATCAAAGCACTTATATCCTTTCTTTGTTGATGAATATCCTAGGAAAACACACTTGATAACTCTTGGATCAAATTTGCTTCAGTTGTGAGAATGGATATAAACAAAGGAGGTACACCCAAATATCTTAAGTGGTAAATTTGTAATTAGGCGGTTTGTTGGATGGACACTTTGAAACACTTCTAAAGGAGTCTTGTATCCTAGAACCCGGGTAGGCATCCTATTAATGAGAAATAAGGCAGTGAGAATAGCTTCCCCTAAAAGGTTTTTGGCACATTGGTAGTGAACATTAAGGATCTAGCAACTTCAAGTAAGTGTTTGTTTTTTCTTTCCACCAACCCATTTTGTTGTGGAGTATTTATGCAACTACTTTGATGAATGATTCCCTCTCCTTGAAGAAATACCCCAAGAACATTTTTGAAATACTCACTCTCATTGTCTGTTCTAAGAATTTGGATTTGGGTTTGAAATTGAGTTTTGACCATTGAGCAAAAGTTTTTAAAGATCTGCTCTATTTCAGATTTTGCCTTCAAGAGATATACCCAACATAGTCTAGTTTGATCATCGATAAAGGTAATAAACTATCTAGCCCCTAAGAAATTTTAACTCGTGAAGGACACCAAATATCACTGTGTATTATTGAGAAAGGGGTGAAATGCTTATATGACTGGGCTGGAAAAGGGACACGATGATGATTAGAAAATTGACAAATCTTACACTAAAAGGAAGAGGGATCTTTATTCTTGAAAAGATATAGAAATAAATTTTTTAAATATGGAAAGTTAGGGTGGCCGAGTCTATAGTGCCACAACATGACATTATTTTTACATAAAAAAATAGAAAATGACTTGTAAACTGAACTTTGTCTACTTGAGTCTTCCTTTTAAAGGTAGTAAAGTCCTCCACACTCTTTAGCATTGCCAATCATCTTCCCCGAAACCAATTCCTGAAATTGACATGAGAAAGAATCAAATTTAGCCTCACAATTTTGATCGTGCGTGAATTTGCTAATGGACAACAGATTACATGTAAGCAAAGAAACATGAAGTACAGATTTTAAGGTCAGATTTCTTGACAAAATAATTGATCATTTCCCTACTACGGTGGCTAATGAACCATCAGCAAGCTTTACTTTCAAGTTACCAGCACAAGGAGTATAAGTGGAGAAGAGTGAAGAACAACCTGTCATATGATCAGAGGCACCAGAATCTAGGATCCATGGAGTTTTATCCTCGGTTAGCACACTGAAGGTCTGAGAAAAATTACCTTTCTGTACAATAGAGGCAGATAGAAAAGAAGTTGAATTCAAGATTTTCATAAGACTTTTCATCTATTCTTTATTGAGGGAAACTAGTGAACTTTCGGGTGTTGATTCTTCTGAAACCGTTTGAAGAGCTCTGCTAATCACTTGATTAGATTGTCCATTTTGCAAATGAAGAGGCTTTCCATGCAACTTCCAGCAAGTCTCGCGAGTATGACCAGGTTTTTTACAATGATCACACTAGAGTTTGTTTCCCTTTTTATTCCAAATATCGTTACCTCCATTTGAGGTATTAGAGAATCGATTGCTTTTGGCTGTTAGTGCTGATGATTCCGTTACAAAAATCTCTCGAGTTTCCTTTCCCAACATAACGTTCCTTCTGCTTTCCTCCCTGCGGACTTCAAAGAAAACTTCCCAAGTAGATGGTAAGACCTCACGTCCACGAATCCTTCCACGAACCTCATCAAGATCGTTATTCAGACCTGCCAAGAAAGCAAAAACATGTTCTTTTTCGATCATTCTCTTAAATATGGCACTGACTTGTGGACAATGTCATTCATAATCATAAAATAAATCCAACTCCTGCCACAAGGTTCTGAGAGTATTATAATATTGTAAGACACTTAGATTACCTTGTTTTGTATTCCGAATTTGCGTAGAAATTTCATAAAGCTGAGCCGAATTTTCCAGATCTGAGAAAGTCTCCTTTGCAGCCTTCCAGATTTCTTGGACGGTGGCAAGAAACATGTACGTCTTGCTGATTGACAGCTCCATTGAATTTATCAACCAGGACATGATTAGGGCATTCTCCGATTCCCAAATCTCAATCACTTTAGGACCTTCCTCCGGTTTCTGCATTGCTCCAGTCAAAAAACCGATCTTTCCTCATCCTCTCATGACTGGGACCATTGGAGATAATTTTCTCCATTGAGTTTGTGGGTGGTGATTGACTAAGTAGAGAGATTATCATGGGTCAAAAGAGTGGTTTTTGAAGAAGAGGATTTCGTTGGACTAGAATCAAGTGTGTGGTCACCCACACTTGATGTGCCGGACATGGTGGATTGTTCTGGAAATAATAAATGAGAAATACTGTAAAAAAATGAAGAAGAAAAACAACAAGAAGAATGCTATGTTTTGGGACCAAAAACAAGGCAAAACAGGGCACAATGAAGATCACATAGGTTGAACAAGATAATGAAAGCTTACGACAGAATTTTGATGCCAGAAACGAGCCTAAAACTCTGATACCATGAGGAATCGGTAGGATTTAGAATATCTAGCCGAATAATCTCCATCTTATTCATAAAAGATGGTGTACTTCGTATATATACAATTAGATAGAGAAAAGAATAGGAAACTAACTCTTAATTTACTCCTAATTTAATTCCTAATTTACAGTCATAAAATAGAAACTAAATCAATCATAATTACAATTATTTTCCTAAAATAAACATTACTAATAAACATTTCAACAGATTCGAATATAATTCTTGATTAAGAGATTTAGTGTCTTTCCCATTAAACCAAATATCCTTTGGTATCAAGCATCCCATTTATATTTTCATGTGTAGCCCGGCCTAATTATTTTGAGGAATTAGACAATGAGTATGCACCATGCCGTGCCCTACCTTTAGCTCTTACAATGCTTGACCGGAGATTGACATTCCATTCCAATTTCCATGCTCAGACCTGGTCTCTACGCGGCATGTCACCTTGAGTAAAATAGAATTGGTAGTCGTTTTCAGGTTATAATTCTTGATCCAAACGTGAGCTACGAAACAAGGACATCTTGCTTGCTGTTTTTGTGTTCCAACCTTAATATTGTCTCGTGATCAAGAAACTATATATATATATATATATATATCTAATCTGTGGATGTGATCAATCATGCGTGGTCAAGAAAAATTTATCAAAAAACAAAACATGAGCCAAGAAATTGCCTCGAAGATAGTCAATCCGTGAACCTGTGGAGAATATTCATGGGATACAGAATTTGAATGAACAGAGGACATGATCAGGAGTGAAATATGGGATCTGTCAGATACTTGTAATTCGAGTCTAATCAGATTTTGTTGATTTCGGTCACCAACTGCTCCATGTAAAAACTAATTAAATCATATTAACAAAAAAAAATTAATGGCATAGCCCTTAAATAACACAAAATTTTAATATTTTAAGTCAATTATGATTTTTTTTTTAAAAAAAAAAAAAGGGCTCGTTGATCATATAAGAAAAGATAACAAATAGACTAAAGGGTGTTGGATTTGGAGGTAGGGGATGAGATTATGCTACTGTTTTGCAACTTGTTGGACCTGTATCATGGCGGAGGTAATTTCATACAGATGTGTTAAAATTGATGACCCTAACCTCGGCCTAAAACAAAGTCTTGACAATGTTAAAATTCCCGATGCAGTTCTCACATTTGTAGTAACCATAAAACGGACTGTCCGAGTATTCCTAATTTATGACTTCTTCCCCCTCCCCGGGTAATAGCATGTACAAATTTTCATTCATAAATAATTCTTTGACAAAAATAGTAAGAAACATGCAAAATCCTCTCAGGACGTTTGATTGTATTTGAAAATCGGAATCAGAATCGAAATAAAAAATTTTAAGAATCGAAATTAAAATCATAATCCGATACCTTTTTTTTTTAAATTCTAAAATAGATATAATTATCAATATTGATATTTGATTTGTATATATTTCAAAATAAGAATCATTTAATTATTCATTTTATCCTGATAAAAAATATAATTTTTTGATAAAAAAACACCAAAAAAAACTACCCATCCACACAAATCCTCCTCCCCTCACCCATGCCCACCAATCTCTGACGAGCCTGGTTTTGGGGAAAAAAAAAAAAGTTGCAATGCACAATTAGGGCAAGGGCAAGAAGACAAAACAAAAACATGAAATCAAAGCACAACGATGGCTTTGGATTCACGATCAGTGGCTTTGGTTGACGTTCCTAAAGAGAATCGGTGCTAATCATGTGGAGGAACGAACGCGCAGCGCTTCATCGATGAGAATGGCAGCGCAGCAGATTCTGATTGCCAGAAACTATTGGTGTCGGAACATGGGAAAAGGGGGAGGGAGGGAGAGAGAGAGAGAGAGAGAGAGAGAGTGAGAGAGAAACCATGGGTGTCAGAGCTTTAGCAAACCACTGATGTTTGCATCTTTGGATTGTGGTTGGGTTTTAAGCAAGAGATCTGGTTTTTAGAAAGAGAAAGGAGAGAGGAGGGGCTAGAATGGAAAAGGACTGCAGTCATGTTTCAAGCGAAATCTCTCAATTTACTTCTAGTTCACAAAATCCATAAATTAAAAGTTTCATACCCATTTCTCCGTTCTCATTTAACTCAAATAATTTATGTAAATTTTAAATCCATTTCTTATTTTTATTATCTTTAACCAAACTCCCCCTTCTCCCTTCCTTTGGGCTTTGGTAGCTCTTCGCTTGGCTGATGACAAAGCCAAGCCTTTTGGGACCAGAGAGGAGTGCAAGTATCTATCGGGTCATTTAAAAAAATCCTAAACACAAAACAGACATCATTCCTCGTTACAGAACATAGTGTGACATTTGGGCTATGCCGTGTTTAGGTACACCTCTAACCCTAACAACTCTTTATCGAAGATCCGCCCTCTTCATCTCTACAAATGTCAAAGTTTAGGCATCTCACCTTAATTCAGTTGCATCTCGCATGTTGTTTTTGGGTTTGAAATCTAAGTTTAGGAATACAGTGAACTTGAGACTAATCTTATTAATATGTGGCTACGAATCCATTACCCATTATCAAAAGTAATCAAAAACAGATTGAAGTGTCGAGGGAGAGAGACAGAGAGATGATGATGATGATGTGTCAAACTCAGAGTCAAAAGGTTAGTGTGATCAATCATCCCTAAAGAAATTTATGAATAGACAAAACACAAAACAAGAAATGGGCACGTGGGAGATTGGATTTGAATGCAGAGAGGAGGGTATGATCAGGAGTGAAACATGGATCTGTCAGATTTTTGTACTCAAGTCTTGTCAAATTTTGTTGATTCCGTCTCTCATTGGTCCATGTTTGAAACATGGACACGTTTCGCTTTAGAATTTAATTAGTTTTCTTTTAAATTATTAATAATAAAAAATATTTAATCAAATATATTATTAGTATCATATAAATACCATATTAATATTACTTTAAAATTACATTTGATTGAGGAAGTTCGACCACGTTACGTATCCCTAACATGATAAATCAAAATTTCTTAAATAAAAACAATTTAAAAATGACTCCAAAATGAGATCCATGTTCTTAATTTCATAATTAGACCTCTTTAAAAATATACTTATTGGACCCTTTAATTCTAAATAAATTCACGAGATAATAATGAAATATAATTTTTTTTACAAAAATCTCCGTTTTTTTACAATTAACACTTATACATTCTAACACCAATATTAAATAATATCAATGGATAGTCAATTTAGTATCATATGACGTTAAATTTCTTTATCGAGCTTTTGAATTCAAGTTTTGAGAATGAAAAAAACTATACCGAAAAGATAGTTTCTGAAATAAATCACTGTAAGTCTCTAATCGAATTAGTCGAAATATGATTTTAAATACCGATAGAGTATATCAAAAAAATCATTGATAAACAATAATAAATAATTTTAAAAAAATCAAAATTTATCAAGACTATCGAAAACAAGGGCCTATGATTTGCTTAAAATTAGCACTACTCACTCACGATCACAATGATCATTCACTCAGGCCCCTGAAAAATCTAAGTTTAGTGGGATAGAGAAATTCCAAGAAAGAACTAAAAAGCAACCTCAATTCAATCGCCTTTGACACCCACCTTGACATTCAACTAAAAGACGGGGGAAAGAAGCAAAGTCGCAAAGAAAGGATCAAGAAATTCACAATTTGTTATTATTAAATTTAAAATGATTGATTGTCTACGTCATGCAGTGCCCTCACTTACCTGCCAGTATGTGCGGAATGTAAATTTCAATAATAAAGTTGAACATGAACACCAAAGAAAGTTGAACATTTGTATGACATAAATAACATAAACCAATCTGCAGTGCAGAGACCAAAACCCTATTCCATTAAATGTTCCGTCACATACCAAAATAGGTCCACCAAAACTAATAACTAGTGGGCTCCAAAAGTAGTCTCCCATCAATCAAGGGGTATTCCTGTTCATCTCCTTCGGTTGACATATTGAGAATCCACAATTCCTCAACTAATTCGGTGGCTTCTCTGTTGATTCCATGATTGTGTAGTAGCATCCTTAAATTTTATATATTCTTCATTCCTATTCACTACATAGGGTAAGGTCTCTCTCTCACACAGATGGAATTGAACTAATAATTAAATAATTTTTCATACCTCCATTCTCCAATAAATTTATTAATATATATAAATGGACCGATATACTTAATTAGTATTTACTGTTCATATCGAATAAGTTTAATACTACGTTCTAAAAAAATAATAGTAAGAAATTGTGCCAAGACCAAAACTTCTATAGAAGTCTCCCCCTTGTCTCCTCCGATAGGTTGCCCATCATCTTTCAACTCCACCCAGTTAATTAACTAGAAGCAATATATCATTCTGTTCCAACTCTCTTTCTCTGCCACAGATTGTCTCTCTAATCAATCAAACCAAAAACCCAAAACCCATTTCAGCGATTACAGTTCAAAACCCTCTCTCTCTCTCTCCCTCCAAAACCCCCCACAAAAATCCTGCGAATCCTGAAAACCCAGAAACCAAACCCCAAAATTTCATTTTTCGATGCTGAAGTCAATTTTTATTATTCTAATCTCCATAACATCTTCACTCATCTTCTTCTTCTTCCCAACCCCACCAAAATCCTTCTACCACTATCTCTTTCTCTCTCCTTCCTTCACAAGTAATGCCTCAATTGCCAATCACCTCTATACCCTCACGCGCCGTCCCCATGTGGCTGGAACACCCCAAAACTCTGAAACCGCTGACTATGTTCTCAATACCCTTTCCTCGTACTCCCTCAAATCCCATATAGTCACTTACCATGTTTCTCTCGCTTACCCACTTTCCCGCTCCTTAATTCTCACCCCCCAACAGCCTAGTCAACCCATCAAATTTGATCTCATCCAAGAAACCTACGAGGGTGATCCTTATGCTGAGGTGGCATCCGAGGTGATGCCAACGTTCCATGGCTTTGCCAAGTCTGGTACTGCCTCAGGTCCTATAGTGTATGTCAATTATGGCAGAGTTGAGGACTATGAGAGACTACAAAACATGGGTGTGAATGTGAGTGGTTCAATAGTGTTGGCCAAGTATGGTCAAATCTATAGAGGGGATATTGTGAGGAATGCTCATGAGGCTGGTGCTTTTGGGGCTGTTTTATACACCGATAGGAAGGATTATGGTAGTGGGAAAAAATGGTTTCCTGAAGGGAGAGGGATGCCCCCAAGTGGGGTTCAAGTCGGGTCAGTTTATACCGGTTTGGGCGACCCGACGACCCCTGGGTGGGCAAGTGTGGAAGAGTGTGAGAGAAAGTCAGATGAGGAAGTAGAGAGTAGTGGGTATGTGCCTTTGATACCGTCATTGCCGGTATCCTGGGCTGATGGTGAGACTATTTTGGGTGCGGTCGGGGGACAGGTGGCGGACGATGATTGGCAGGGAAGTGGGGATTTAACCTATCGAGTCGGTCCGGGTCCCGGGTTTCTCAGTCTCACTTACAACGTGAGTCGCCAAAACTTAACTACCTTGTTTCTAATTTTAGCTAGTATTGTTGATTTTATACTAAAGCCGAGATTTTGGCTTGAATTCATGGAAATAACCTTTTCTGAGTTGAAGCACTTTCTATCCTAGACTACAACACGTTCAGTGGAATGCTTTTGAGTATAATTAATAATGTAGTTTTTGAAGAGTGCGGATTAATGCTGAAATGAGGGTGTTTAATGGTATTTTTACTGGCTCAGGCAGAGAATGTTATAGCCAAAATCCATGACGTTTTTGGTGTGATTGAAGGTGAAGAGGAGCCTGATAGGTATTTATGTTCATAATTGTTCAACAACACTAAGAAGATTTTTAAGTAATCATCACTGATCACCATTTGCTTCACCACAAAATTTTGGAACAGTTCAAAATGGAACTCTTCAATGTATGAGATTGAAGCTTACCACATGTTGGAATTGAATTGACTTCAATGCTTTGTAGATTTGTACTGCTTGGTAATCATCGGGATGCATGGACTTTTGGAGCAGTTGATCCTAACAGCGGCACTGCAGCACTGCTGGAGGTAATTAAACTTCGGAAGTACACCTGAAAAGGACCCTCATTTATAGATTCTCGTATACAATTTTCATTCTTGTTAAGTGTGGAAATATAGATTGCGGAAAGACTCTGGAAACTACAGAAGATAGGATGGAAACCTCGAAGAACAATCATTTTATGCAATTGGGATGCCGAGGAGTATGGTTTGGTCTCTCTCTCTCTCTCTCTCTCTCTCTCTCTCTCTCTCTCCATTATTCTGAGTTTGGACATACTTCATTTGTTTTGCTTAAAACCAATCCTAACTTCATGTAATATGTGCAGATAGGATCAACAGAATGGGTTGAAGAGAACAGAGAAATGCTTGCTTCAAGGGTTGTTGCCTATTTGAATGTTGATTGTGCGGTATCTGGACCTGGATTCCACGCTGCTGCTACTCCCCAACTTGATGAACTACTCAAACAATCTGCCCAAAAGGTATATCAATTATTGAAGGAGCAATACTAGCTCTAACAATCACAGAGATTATTGCTTGCTAAATTAAGGATACTAAAACTTGCAACTATAATTGAAGCAGATGCTGAAGTTGCAAATAATTGTAGGAGCAACACAAGATTAAGAAAGTGCATGCTTTAGTTCTGAAAGTACTTATATGATTATGGTGCATCGATCTCATTTGAATTCCACTTCTAATTTTGAAGGTTCAAGACCCAGATAACTCATCTCAAAATATATATGAATCATGGGCTGGTTCTGCCAAGTCACCTACGGTAAGCAGTTGGCAATTTCTGTTATCATTCCACCTTAATATGATCTTCAAAAATGCTCATTGGAATCCCTTTTGTTCTCATCATTGTTGTTGTTGTTGTCATCATTGTTCTTGCTATTGCTGACAATGCTTGTGCATGAAGATTGAAAGGTTAGGTGGTGGTGGATCAGATTATGCTGCTTTTTTGCAACATGTTGGGATCCCAGCAGCTGACCTATTTTATGGTGGAGGTAGTTGTCTACATATTATGCCACTTTAGTATCCTGTTGTAGACCGTTTTGAAATCACAAGGTCAAGTCCCCTTGAAAACCCGACACAAAATCAGATGTCACAGGCAAGAACATATTAGAACAAATTCTTGATATTGGCAATCCAGTTTCTTGTCTATCATCTGTACACGACCACAGCCTAGAGCAGAAATATTGGCAATGTCAAAATTCGTGATGCTGTTCTAACATTTGTTGTAACCATAAAATGGACTGATTGATGTTGTCTGGGAATTCCTAAATGATAACTTCTTTTTTCCCCATATGCAGGGTATCCTGTCTACCACTCAATGTATGATGACTATGTTTGGATGGAGAAGTTTGGTGATCCTATGTTTCAAAGGCATGTAGCAGGTATGGGCTCTTCGCCCCTATTTTCTTTTTTGAATTAGAAAGGACGTGGCCTATTTTCATTCATAAAGCATCCATTTGCAATTAGAAACATGCAAAATCCCAATCACATTGATAAAGGAAATGTATGCAAATTTTTAGTCTAATTGCTGCTGACTTACAACTACAGTGGGAAGCCTTTGGGGCTTAATAGCTCTTCGCCTCGCGGATGACAAGTTTTTGCCTTTCAACTATCTAGCATATGCAAATGAGCTCCAGGTATGTGTACATGCTATGGATATGAATGCATGAAAAATCTCTTATTGGTATTATCTGAATATGCAATGGATAAGAAGGCAACGTGTATATACTTGAGCAGCAAAGCACAAAGGATTTGGAGGCTGATCTCACTGATACAGGCGTTAGCCTTGTTCCCATGTTCAAGGCTATTGAGAAACTTAGAGATGCAGGCTTTAACATAAATCGTCTGATTAAGGTATTAATCATAACTTACATGTTCAATCCAACAATCAACCCCCCCCCAAAAAAAAAAAATTCAAGCGCTTGCATGCAGCAACTGAAAATTGGATAATTATTTAGGCAATTGATGAAAAGCAAGGCTGGAGATCCATGTGGAAAACTGACAGTTTGCAAGTGAGAGAAGTCAATGACAGACTTATGATGGCCGAGCGAGCATTTACAGACGGAGACGGCCTTTTTGAAAGGCAGTGGTATAAGCATCTGGTATGTCTTCTTGGAGCAAGATTTCTTTCTTTCAATGATGCTATAGCGATTTGTGTGTTCTGCGTGTCTCCATGCCTTATGTGTATTAGATCTGTTCTTTGAGCACAGGACAATGCAACAATTCATGACTTAGAATAGCATTTTAACTTTTTTTCAATATTTTCATGTCATTGTGTCCCTATCACGTTGTGTCCCGAGTCCAGGTGTTTGTGTCCCAAGAAAATAATGACTTGATCCTTTTTTGTTATTTCAGATCTATGGGCCATCGAAGCATAATGATTATGGGTCAAAATCTTTTCCGGGGATAGATGACGCCATCAAGAACGCAAGGAAGTTGAATACCACGGAATCATGGCGTTCTGTACAGCATGAAGTCTATAGAGTTTCCAGGGCTGTTGCTCATGCAGCCCTAGTTCTAAATGGTAAAATGACATGAAAGAGTTTTTTCATGTATAGGTATCTGATAATCACCTTCCATTTGGTCTATAAAACTACAGCTACACATTACAGTAAACTCATCAACAATTTTTCGTCTACACCGTGAACAAAGACCTAAACATGGTTGTGCAGTTTATCCGACATGATAAGCCTGTTTTACTCTTCTTAAGCCCATGGCCCATATGGGTTTGGCAAATCCCCCTACTATTTTTTTTTTTTTTTAAAGAGATGCAAACAAATGAGATCTAATCAGAAAAAAAAAAAAAAGAAATAAGAAAATTTTATCGTTTGAATGTAAACCCCCATCCATACTGAAAGTATGTTTAGGCCTGCATTAATTTAGACCAAGTGACCCATATGTTCTAGTCTAATTAAGACGAGACTAATTCTCGCGTCTTAAGTGGAATTCTGACCTCACAAGAGCCAAATGCACACAAAAGACAATGAATCTTTCAAGAAATCTCTTAGCATATTTCTTATCAAAAAATAAAAATAAAAAAAAGAGCGCACCTTGCACTCTCCAACATCATTGATGTTGATGGGCAAACCATTGTCTAGTAGCCTCATTCACCATGACAAACCAAAACCCTCCATAAAAAGATCATGTTCCACTTGCTAGTGGAATTTAATTTAGTTATCTGCATTTCTAAGAGAACGGCGCATTATAAAAAAAGGCATAGATAAAGAATGATGAATATGTGTTTCTTCAGATCAAGGTTCATAAGGATTAGCGTGACAATAAAGGTAATGCATGCAACATCTGCTCTCTTGCCCGGTAGTGGCGTTGCCTTGTAGTTGTAAAGTGGCCCACTCATAAAAGATCACTCCCACAATCAATCGGGGGTGGGATTTTTTTTCTTTTTTCCTTTTTCTTTTTGGGGGGGGGGGGGGGGGAGGGAGTCAACAGCTCAAGACCTATGAACAAGCTCCGAAGCTCACGAATCAATGGGGGTTCTCTTTCTCTCTCTGTGTGTGTGGCAATTCTATGGAAACCGGTGATCGAGTTTGCGGATTTGATCCTGTGTTGTAAAGCCAAGGTTAAGATAAGTTATCTAGTGATTCGCTTAAATTAATAAAATGTTTGTATGATGGCCTATGGTGTTGTCATGCGATGGTTCACTCGCAAGGTAGTGCTCAACAGAATGCAACTTTCATCAACATTATATGCTTGATGGGACATGCACACCTAATAAGGTTGAAAATTTGTATATCGAACTGGGCAATAACAGTTATGGACATCCATAGAACACGCCCAGATTTATTTTTTATTTATTATTATTTAAAAAAAAAAAAAGAAAAAAAGACATCAGCACTTAACATAAACTAATACAGGCAAATGTAGTACACCACTTATGCCCCCTAAACTACTTGCTTTTATCTCAACATAAACTAATGTACTCAGGTTTGATCAATAATGTTTTGGAATAAAGTCATATACATAAGAGGAAGATGAATCCTATTTGAGAAAGTTGAGAGAGGAGAGAAGAGGTTAAACCAACGAGACAAAATAAAGGTCCCAGGACGAGAAAAAAAAAAGGAAATAATAAGCTTTCTTAACGGGCCTTGAGAATTATTTCTATAAAACGTTATATCACATGCCAAAATAAGTGCACTGAAAATGAATTGCTAGAGGTGTTCTATAATGGTCAATCAAATTTGGCTCACTCAATTCAGCAGAAATGAAATGTTCAGCCTTCATGTCACCTTCTGTTCATCTCCTACATCGATGTTTGGCTTTCCATGATACAAAATTTCCATCACAACATCCGCAGAATAAATTCTCTCTCTCTCTCTCTTCCCTGCCCCCCACCCAATAGGTGATGCTGAGAATTTCCAGTTCCACCCAACTTGAACCCAAACCTATTGCAAAGGGGGAAAGGGGAGGTACCACTTAAGCTAAAGCTGGTTGACTCCGGTTCCGCCCAATTCATTTAACTGCAAGCACTACATTAGCCTATTCCAATAAAATCCTCACCGTCGGTCTTCCAGAAATGATCTCTCTAGTCCATGAAATTAGAAATCCAGAACCTACCTGACAAATCCCATTCCGGAAAGAGAACAAATAAAAATAAATAAAAACCGGCAAAAGCCTCCAAATTCTCAAAACCTAGAAACCAAAGCCCCCCAGAATAAAAACTTTCAATGTTGAACCAATTTTCACAATCCTAATCTCCATAATATCCTCACTCTGCTACATCTTCCCAGCCACCAAAATCCTTCTACCACTGCCTCCTCTCCCCTTCCTTCACAAGCAATGCTTCAATTTCCCTGCAATGCTTCAATTTCCCTTCCTCAATGCCATTTTCAACATGGAGACAAGATTAACATGAAAAATCTCGTACTGGAATCATTCATAAGAAAACCTATGAGAGGACTTGGAAACAGATCTCGCTGATACAGGAGCCACACTTGTTCCCATGTTCACAGCTATTGAGAAACATAATAAGCAAGCTTTAACGTTAGAAATCAGAGAAAGGCACTACTTATGTTTTACACCAATAAAACAACAAAATCATGGAGAACCCTTCAGGCAATAGAAGAAGAACAAGGGTGGAAATCAGTGGAAAATGGACAGTTTGAAAGTGAGGAACTCAACAACAGACTAATGATGGCAGAGAGAGCCTTTACAGGCACACGTGGCTTTCTTGAGAGACATGGGTTTCTTGAGAATTTCCTAGTTTAATCTTTCAGAGCAGGGACAAGATTCAGTTCTTTTCATATTTTTGCAGATTTATGGACCATTAAAGCAAAATGACTATGGATCAAAATCTTTTCCTGGGGTAGATGATGCCATCCAAAATGCAAGGAGTTGAATACTGCAGAATCATGTCATTCTGGGTGTATTAGACTCTCTAGAGCTGTTGCACATGCAGCCCTAGTTCTAAATGGTAAAAGGACATGATTTTTTATGTATATAGTCCATTAAGCTGAACATTAATATTCTCAATGATCTGAATTTCTATATATTGCTATCCACTTGCGTGCTGTACAAAATTTGGAGTGTGTACAAATAGAAGACATGCATTTGTTTAGGAGCGAGAAGACAAACCCTTCTACTGTTCATAAACATGTACAATTTCAACTAAAATTGGGACCAAGTATGAACAATGTATTACCAGAATGTATCAGTCTTTTACTTCCAAACCTTGATGGCCCCATCTCTACTGCTTGAAATTAGACGTCTCTGGTTCAATTTCACAGAAGCTAATGAGAGAACTGAATCATGGTGGCAACCAGCAGAATCAGTGGCAGCTGCTACAAGAACTGCTTTTGCAGTCAACTTCGCTGCGAGAGGGCGTCTCTTTGTCTCCTGTTTGTACTCACATAGTTATAATTGGAAATATAACCTAATACACTTAATTAAGTAGACAAACTTCAGTTTAAAGTGTTCAGAAGACCATATTTGAGAAGATTATTGAGCATACCTGGACAACTTGCACGCCAAAGCTAGATCTTGTTTCATAGAAGTCATCATTTCCAACACCCTTTACCGTTGGCCCGCATATACAGTAACTTCTATCAGGACTGCAATATAAAAGAAACTATGTCAATTAATACAGGAGAACAGTTACAAGGCTATTGAGAAAGTATGTGTAGATTAAAGACCAACCTGGAATGGGCCCAGCGACGTATCTTCAAGTCAGTTCCCCCAGTTAAGAGATCCCCACCAGGGAGGGGAAGCAAAGAGCGGATTCCAGGCAAACGTTGAGGAGGATCATTCAGTTCATCAGCTCTGTATTTCGGATTGATATGAAGCCTCATATCTGTTCTAGAATTCGCCTTACTGGATGGTCTAGACAAGGCCCAAGGCACTTCAGATGTTTCACTATCACCATCAATATTTGCCACCCTAAATACCTGCCAACAGAAATGAATGATTTTCTTAGAGCCTTTTAAGGAAGGTGGAGGGATGGAACTCAAGTGAATTAAATATACACAAAATAGTTGTTAGATTGAAGAGTTCTTAGACAATTTTATTTTTGGACTTCTTGGATAATGAGATTGAATTAGGGGTGTAAGTGAGTCAAGCTACTCACGAGTAGCTCGAGCTCGACTCGAGGTATACTCGAACTCGGCTCGATTTAATCGAGCTTTAGCCTAGTTCGAGTATATTAATTTAAGTATCGAGTCGAGTTTGAGTATTAAAATACTCGACTCGAAGTGTTTGCAAGCCTAATCGAGTTTAATCGACTCTAATATAATATATTATATTATATTTTATAAGCTGATAGCTAATCAAGATTAATCGAGCCTAATCAAGTCGAACCCGAGTATTGCAAAATTCCTTTCGAGTCGAGCTCGAGTTTGAAAAATCAAATTCGATCGAGTTCGAGTCGAGTATGACAATTTTTAATTAAGTCGAATTCGAGTAGACTCAAGAATCGACTCGGCTCGGCTCGATTACACCCCTAGATTGAATTATAGGATTAACATTGAGTTGACTCCTTGAATTATGGGATTGATATAGAATTGATTTTGGGGAATTTTCTGTTTTGTGTGATTCGATTAGATTGTTTCCTCGTTTTTATAATTTAAAATAGTTTCCTATTTTTATGATTTGACTAGATAATTTCCTAATTCTTGTAATCTAGAATTGTCTATAAATTGCCATATATAATTTCATTCAATTAATTAAAAAATGCAAAAAAATTATTCTTTCATATTTTCTAACATAGTATCAGAGCCCTAAGGCTTTTTTCCTGGGATTTCTTCTTCTTCAAGCAACCTTATTTGCTACGAGTTTATGGTTCCTTTAGGTTCCCTTTTTTCTGCGTGTTCTAGCCTTAATTGCTGCGAATTTTCTTTCTTCAGCATGTCAACCTCCAAAACCACCATCTCTAGCAATTCTAACCCTTCCAAAGAACCCAATTCTGTTCAGAAAATTAAAAATATTTGGGCTTCCAACAGACTTAATAGGAAAAACTACCTCAAATGGTCTCCAATTCTAACCCATTATTTTTTATCTTTCATATTCATATTCATTGAGAAGCTGAGAAGCTTGTTGGGGTCTCTTGAGAAGCCAAATGGAGCATGTTCGTTAGTTGTTTCAGGACCAGGTTCGAGGAGGATTGGACTTGCTAAGGAAATGAACGGCCTTTACTACCTTGAATCATCTAAGAAACTTAGGAGTAATCGATCTCCAATTTTTTTCTTTTCAATCTTCATTGTTATCTCAATTTTTTTTTATTGGCTTTCATTGCCATCTTCAATTTTTTCTTATTAGCCTTCATCGCCATCTTCATTTTTTTTTTGGGGGGGGGGGCCTTCATTCCAATTTTTTACGATCATTTTTTATCGCCTTTACTATGATATCCAATTTTCGGCCTTCATTGCTACTCCAATTTTTTTATGATCATTTTTTATCGTCTTTATTGCAATCTCCAATTTTCAACCTTCATTGCCATCTCCAATTTTTTACGATAATTTTTTTTAATCACCTTTATTGGATCTCCAATTTTCAACCTTCATTGCCATCTCCTTTTGTCAGTTTTCATTCCCTATTGGTTTCTTGGCCTTAATCGCCATCAACCCTAATTTGTTTGTGTTCCTTAGGTCTTAATCGACCTCAACCCTAATCTTTATTAGCCATCAACTCGCATTTTTTTGTCCTATCCCTATCAGCCTCAATCGCTCTCAACCCTAATCTTTATTTGGCCTTCATCACTATCAATCTTCCCCCCCCCCCAAAAAAAATAAATTAAATTAAATTAAATTAAATTACTGCCACATAATTCCTTTTATCTAGTTCTAATTGCAATAGCTATGGTTGTCTATCTTCAACAAAATGTCAGACACTTCAGAAAAATCAAGCATTAAAGACTTAATTAGCAAGCTGGGAATGGAAAACATCTACTCTTTAGCTTGAGGGGGTGTGTTGGATTGAAGAGTGTACCCCAGAAAAATCAAGCATTGCAAACTTAACTAGTAAGCTGGGAATGGAAAACATCCACTCTTTAGTCTCCAACTTGAGGGAAGTGTTGGATTTAAAAGTTTTTAGAAAGTTTTATTTTGAACGCCTCGGATTATGAGATTGAACTATGAGATTAGCATAGAGTTAACTTCTTGAATCATGGGATTGACATAGGATCGACTTTAGGGAATTTCCTATTATGGGATTGATATAGGATTGACTTTGAGGATTTTCCTGTTTTGTGTGATTCGATTAGATTATTTCCTATTTTTTTGTAATTTAGAATAGTTTCCTATTTTTATGATTTGACCAGATAATTTCCTAATTCTTGTAATCTAAAATAGCCTAGAAATTGCCATATATAATTTCATTTAATTAAGAAGAAATGCAAAAAAAAAAAAAAAAAAAAAAAAAAAAAAAAAAAAAAAAAAAACATGTTTTGTGACAATAGTTACTTATTTAAAACACAAATAAACATTAATAACAAGATATAGTGGCTCATTCCAAACTTAGTCTGCTGGTCAATGGACAGTTCAACAACTAAGCATTTTGGAAGAAGTAAAACTTTATTCTCCATCAATTTGCTCTTCCAACACTAAAAACCATCAAGTAGGTAAATGCTTGTAACATATGATGATTAGCCCCACCTTGACCTCTTTTTAATTAGGACAAGATGTTAATATCTTCACCAAATAAGTTTGGCTTAGGTTCACTTGTGTTCTGTACTAAGATACCAACTCTTGCTTATAATTCATGATGTTATAACACCATGCCTTCACATCTCATAAACATATGCCAGTCAGAAAATGCAGTTTTGAGTGAAGTAACATCTTTTGCAGCAAAAATACCATGTTCTGCTTGTAACTTATGATGGAATCACCATCTGTTACTCCCATAAACCTTATTTGCCTCTTGTACTTTTGTGAGCAGCCATAGGCAGGGACTAAAAAGAACATGTGCATTTATTCCTAGAGGCAGTAACAACACCATGGCTAAATTTAGTAATTTCCACTAACCTGGTGGCAGCTCCCATTCTCAGCATTCCAAAGAGAAACTTCGTTACAACCCGCTGCAACATAAATAAGGGGCCTTCTAGCTGAAACAGAACTATTTGAGGGAGTAACAAAAGCACACATTTTCTCAATTGGACAAACAATAGAATACTGCCATGAGTTGACTGGTATGAGGAACCTCAGATCCCAAAGAGTGAGAACACCCCTTGATGACCCTGAGACAAACCAGTTCCCACACGAACCACTGACAAGAGAAGACACATAGCCTTCCTCAGGAACTGCTTTCAATGTCCATGCATCGGAATTTGCTCTAGTGTCCCAGAGATGGATTCCACAGTTCTGTGTGCTGTACATAACTGTCTGACCAATGCTGCCATCAGCAGAGTAGTTTAAAAGGCTAAGTATGGCACCTTCTCCAATTTCCTTCTTTTTAGTATCAGCAATGCCTGAATACTTCTCAACAACATTTCCAAGTCCTCTGGATATGTTATCAACAGAGAACATATGTAACATGCCATCACATGCCCCAACAATGACCTGTGCAGTGCCTCGAAGCATTGCAGCACAGAGTGCACGGCTTCCATCCAGGGGATAAGTAAGTCTTGACCTAAATGAAATGTCCTTTTCCAACTTTCTGGAATCCCAGATCTTAACAGTGGAATCTTCAGATGCAGTGACAAAGAAGCTTTGATCTGTTGAAACAGCAATATCATTAACAGCAGACCGGTGCTCCTGCAGATGTGCAACCAACACCCCACGAGGCCTCCATCCTGAATCTGGAACAGGAGATGATCGACTGAAAGATGGCAATCCAATTACGTCAGTTTGAGAGGTGTCATCCTCTATACTACCAGAACTTGTGGAAGAGAATCCGACCTCCTGAAATTTACTCTCAAGGCATGCTGATTGGTCATTTTCCCTTCCTTCTCCTTCATGTACCACTCTGTGGAACTGCTTTGTGCCACTAGACATACTGAATGAACCTGAAAGAAGTTTGGGAGATGGAACTGAATTGGCCAAGCTAAATGGCTTATTTCCTGGATCCATCCAAGGCATAGATGATGATCCGATTCCCAGAGAATTCAATGGTGGTGAAGGATCAGATGCTGCAGTAGCATTATTAACTACACGTTTGTCCATGCTAAAGGAATACAAAGGGATGCCCTCTGATGTTTTGTCCCAAATGAAGCTGTTCAGACCACTAGGTTGTGGAGACATAAAGCCTGAAAATTGCAACCTTTCAGGGCCTACAGGATCTCGAATTTCCACTGTGCTAGAAGCATTATGCATAAAGTTACCGATGGTTCTCAGCTTAGCCTTATCATTATCATGTTCAGGTAGCTCTGGTTGCTGCAATGTACTGCCAACAGATTTTCTATCCTGAAGATCATGTTGCCTGTCAAGCCAGCAGTTTTTTATGCCACTTTCGTCCCCCATACCTTTCTTATAATAATCCCCAGTTTCCCACTGTTTCGGCTGTGCCGATGAATTGTACCAAATCTTTCTCTGTCTCTCCAGCATGTCAGAACTCTTGGCATTTTCTAAGACCAGGTAATATACCTCTCTGGAAACTGGAGGTTTTAGGCATGAAAAGAGAGCCGTCTCAGATGCTAGAGAAGCTGGCTGCCTGCATAGGAAAGGACGTATGACTGGGGCCAGAAAAACAAATGAATCTACAGCACCTAAATTTTGACTACTAGCTGCAATGAATGCAACCGCAGACCTTCTTACACATTGATTAGGATAACACAACAATGGAAATGCATGATTTATCATTTCAAGCAGCACCCTTTTCCGTAAAAAACCACTTCTGCACAGCAAGGCCAGGCAATCCAATGCATTGACAATGACAGCCTCTGTTGTATCACACAGAGCTTGTTCAATGTATGGTAAAAGGTACTCCTCCACACTTCTCTGACCCACAAAAAAACAGACAAATACAATCTGTCCAAAGAAAACTGCCCTCAACTGCTCATCTCTGTCATTTAGGAAAGCAGGAAGGATTGGTAACAGAAAATCATTACTTTGTCTCTGACCAAAGAAGCAGCATAAGTTACCAATGTTCTGCAAAAGTGCTCTACGGATGTTTGGAGTTTGCTTTGGGCCCATCACAAGTTCTTGAACCACCTCAGCAATTGCCTTTCTCAACTGTGCAAGTTGTGTATTGCCATTTACCTTTGACTTTCCAGATGTCTCATTGGACATTGCCAGGGTTTCCTGGGAGGACCTTATTTCATCAAGAACCCCTGCCTCGGTCAAGCTGATCGAGTGAACCAAGAACCCATAAGCAGTAAGTGCAAGCTTAGAGATGTTGCTGGCATAGCAAATCCGTACACTTTCCTCTGGATCATCAGGAAGCATAGAAAGCATGGGGAGAATATACTCTGGAAAAATTTTAGCATCACTTGGAGGAAAATCCCGGACTAATGGCAGAATGTCACACAATGCCTCTAAAGCAGCACAACGTACAATAGCCGCTGGATCAGATAACATTGCAATGACATATGGAAGCACACGCTGCAAGCGATCTTCATCATCAATGTACAAGGAAGAAGATCTGAGCAAAAGTACTGCACACCTCCTCAAGTGAGACAGTTTTACACTGCAAATGCACGAACAGAGTAGTGAAGCAATAAGAACCATACCTTCACAACTCATACCATCTTGAGGTAAAGGTAAAAAAGGAATGCCAAATGTATCCAACTGACTATCATACTCAGACATCAATGAGTTCAAATCATCCATCCTGATTGTTTTTAGAAAGGGATGTTCACTTCTTGAAAATACATTGGAGAGAGACCGAAGTAGCTTCCCGGATGATTGTGTCGTACTGCTTTTGTGATTGAGAGATAGTGAACCATTTTGAGAGTTTACAACAACTGGTTTTGCAGCAGAATTCACATCTTTGAGTAGCGTATTGATATCACCAATAAATTTATCATGAACTAATCTTTTTTCTCCATCCTCCTTTTTCTGCAAGGAATCCCTTCCCAAATCACAGCTCTGCCTGGCAACCAAATGTTGTGATAGTTTACCATTTTTGTAGCGCACGCTGAAATCAGGAGCTGCACCTGTCTCCTCACTTGTCCTAGTATGCATCATTCGTTTGAGAATCTCATGGAATGCACTCTGGCATGCAGCAACCTAAACAAGATAGGACAGAGAAGCAAACACTCTAAGATAGATCATAAAAATGCTAACTCTTCACGTATATATCATAAGTGTTTCTTACCCGTGTATCTGAGTCAAGAGGATTCAAGTAGGAGTAGAAATTATGCAGGAATGGAGAGAAGTAGCAAGGAAAGACAACAGAGGCAAAATTCTGAAGGTATGTTTCAGCTGGAAATCGTGACTTGGGATCTAGTTGAATCATATGAAGAATCATCTTTCGAACACCAGGGTCTGGAATCTGCACATTGAAGAACCTTTTTGCATTTAGTTTAAAATTTCAATAGTGAAAACCATGGATTCTACAAAATAAAGCAACTTGGATATATATCATTGTCATGGCTCAAAAGGAAGGGAGACAAAGCTATAATTAAAACTATGAGGTATAGCAATTTGCTAAAGATAAGCACCAGTCTAGACAAATTTGAAACAAATTCTCCAAGTTAAAAAAATAGGAAGCGCATGCATGCTGGCTGTCTCTGTGTGTGTGTGCACACATGAGAGAAGGCACCTTCTCAAGGTGCAAGCTAGGATCATATTGGCCCCTGCGGTAAGCAAGCAGCTGCGATAATTCAAATAGCGGCTGACCCTCAAGAAAAAGTTCTGCAATTACACACCTAGTGCAGAGAAGATGTTAGAATGTAATAGTGGAAATGAAAACCCTAAACCCTGCACAAGTCAAGATGTTCTGATTCAAATAATGGCAGGGCCTTAAGATATGTTAACCTGTAAATGCAGAAAATGCATGTAGTGAACACATTTTAAGCACGAAAATGCATGTAGTGAACACATTGGAAGCACAAATAGAATTCACTTATAGGTTAGCATACAATCTGTCACATCAGAAATTAAGGCAGCTGCAACATTCTGACAATAGAGCACAACCAAAATTTTCTTCTAGAAAGAATTAACATGAGAGTGAAAGAGAGAGTTAAAATAAAGTGGATTCAATCCTACTCAACTAGTTAGGGATTCTAACTGATCAACTTTCAGTTCATCGCTATGAATCTACAAGGAGTCGATGACTCGGCTAGTATCTCAACATCTAGCCATATCAATGGTCAGCCATCAAGTTCCAAAACAAAATCCAGGTAAATTTCAGACATAAACTTTTAGTACAGCTTTCCAACAGATCCAGAATTAAGAATGCAGCCATTTAAGTGCTTGCAGAAGAAATTGAACATGACTCACGTAAGATTATAATAGGACATTCAGGCAACAAGCAAAGTCCAAAAAGGGTCAGAAATTACAGTATCTAATCGAAGTTCACTGCCCTGTGATGTGGAATCTAAACAAAGTGCTTGTCGCAATTTGAAAAGAACTGCAATCTAAGATTTTAGATTTGGTCTGGTTCTAGTTTACAACACCCTCAAGCTTTCACTAATATGTGGACAACCATAGTCGAAATCATTTAAAGGCAATTAAGTCTTTATTGTATGCCCCTGCATTTTGTAAGTTAAGAAAGAACAGGTACACTTGCCAAAATATCACATCTTTTAGCACAAAATTCCCAAGAAATAACATGTGATATTTAATCATCTGTGATTCTATTCATTGTATACATCTTTCCTTAATTGAAACAGCAACTTTAGAACCCCTTAGCTACTCAATATGGGAAATAATGATCAACCAACATATGCCAGAATCTCAATGTGATGGCAATAGTCTATACCACAGCTAAATATTTTCTCATATGGATACTAATGGAAAATAAAGAAGCTTACCCCACAGCAAATATATCCATTGATGGCTTTAAAGGTGCATCTTGTGCAACTTGCGTCTCACCTCCATGCTCATAAAATCTCTTAAAAAATGATTAACAATCAAAGTTAATCTCTCTGAACAATAATTTTACCTGAGAAAGAAAACTTTAGAGCACAACTAGTAAAACGATTAATTTTTTGTTGAAACTTGAAAGCATGAGGTAGTATGTCCCTGAACGAATTGGGAAGTAAATGCATAACTTCAATATAGAAAGTAAACTAACCTCGGGCGCAAGATAGCATCGCCGACGCCCCCCAGTGTCAAAAAAGAATGAGAAATCCGAGGGATCATCATCAGGAATGTATGTAGGTTTAAACGATGCAAAATCTGCGAGATAAAGCCAATTCCAGGAGGTAACCAACACATTTTCACACTTAATATCACCTGCCAATACCAAAATCCATCATATTACTCTTTAGTCAGTGTAACAAAAATAAATTGAACTCAAATTCAAATAATGGCCCTCTCTTTTTCACCATGACATATCCCATTCTCATGGCTCTGCTTCACTGCAAGCAATAACTGCACATTCAAAAACACAAAACATGATAAACTGAACTCTCCTACACATCAAACCCCCCCAAAAAAATAATTGAGTAATGCTATTTGAGTAGAAAAATTAATGACCATAATGACAAGACCCAATGTGACATGGGAATTTTTTAACTTTACTGAACTGATGTAATCATACCACGTTAGATTTTACCATTTTGGTCATTGACTTTTTTGATAATCAAAAATCTTTTTTTTTGTGGTGGTGTTGGTGATGGTGGGGTGTGTGTGTGTGTGTGTGAGAGAGAGAGAGAGAGAGAGATCAAATTGATAATAACCTGAAAAGCCAACCATTTCTTCTCAATAATACTGAGAAACGGACGAGTACTCAATCTATCATGAAGATTGTTAAAGAAGTATTGCCTCAATAAATATGCTGCTTTATCGGTTTCAAGCCAATACTGCACAAAATTCACCACAATTACGCTATGATCAAAAGTAAATGAACAAAGAACTGACTAACTTGAGATGAACTTCCCAATACACTTCGTTGCCAAATATAATCCTTTGCTTGGAGCCATAAGAATATAATGTGAAATCCAATTGAATTCATTTGCTTGAAACAACGTAACAACATTCGAGTTGTGCACTCACGAACGCTTGTAGAACTAAAGCTATATGTATAGAAGGAATCAACTACCAAACTGATGTAGCACAGATTCATTGAACATACAAAAGCACGTGACAGTAATTACGAGTATATTTCAACTAAAAGAACTGCGCCGCATATGGTTCATTACTTATAATTTTTGACTTAGAATTACTTATAGAGTTCATTCAGGGATCCCTTTATTCAAGATTTACAAACCCAACTGAATCCCACATTTTCTTCTAAATTCCCAAGCCACCAGCATTACAATTAGAGTCAAATTCACAACAATTAGAGTTTCCAAAACCAAAACCCTAAAAATTCAAATTCGATATAAGAGGGACAGACCCTCCCATAAAAAATTATGTTTTCCAAACCAAAATCCCGGCAATTCAAATTAAATGAGAGAGATAGGAGAGACCTGAAAAGGCCAAACATGAGGATGAGGAATCGATCGAAAAACATCACGAATTTGAAAGAGACGACGCTCGTAGTCACGAAGATCGATGGAATCGCCACGCTTGAAGTAGACCTTGACAAGAACTAAACCTTCGTCGTGCTTGCACTGAATGGACTTGAAGAATCTTCCTCGACCCAAGACCTCTTTCAACACCAAATTGTAGGAGGAAGGAAGGTCGTGAAGATAGTACTCCGATGCCGATGCTTGCGTCGTCTTCGCAATCTTGTTTCCCATTCTTTGTAGATTCTGATAGTCTCATGCTTCTCCCTATACTTGGGGGATAATTCTAGGGCTTTGGTTTGAGGTTTTCTTCTCTATTCTCTTGGGATCATGCTGTTTACACGCAGTATGATATTTAATATTTATTTGTGTTCTTGTGTATTAAGCAATTTAATCGAATTCTTTTATGTTTTGGTTTTGGCCTCTTTGGTGCGAGAGAGAGGATCGGATGTTTGTGTTGGGGGTGTCATGCACCCACTAATTTATCCGGTAATAAATTTAAATTCAATAAAAAAACTCAACCCAAAATTGATCTATTAAATAATAGAATTTATTAGACTTAAATAATTCTACGATATGTTTTGTGAATCCAATATGAGATTCATAATATTATTCATCACTTAAAAAATTGAACGTTTATAAACGACTCTCACTTTAGACAGTTCTATACTCTTCACTGTATCAAGTAATTATTTTTTCATTTGGACGACTCTCACCCCGGTATTAATTTTTTTTTTAAACGGCTCTCACTCTGATATCAGATAGCTATTTTTCTATTTAGACGATTCTTATTCCGAAACCAGATAACCCTTTCTCTATTTAGATGGCTCTCCGGTATCATGTAGTCTTTTTTTCTCTTTGGATAGTTCTCACTTTAGAACTTTTCAAGTAATAAGTAAATCTTTTTCACGTAACCTTTTTTTCTATTGAATTAGAAATTCTGATATCAATTTATTATGAGGTCACTATTTGTTATAAATTTACGTGATGAACTCATTTTCTTAAAAAAAATCTATAACTGTCCCACTAATGTATCCTACTAGTGGGTCAGGCCGGGCACAGTCCGAACCCATGAATGGAGATATTTTTTTGGGCACAAAATGTGAGAGCAAGCAAGACTCGAAACACAACTAAGAAAAGGCAAAAGACAAATAGAAGAACAACAAGGAAAAAGAAGAAAATCAGGAGCAATCCATCCCAATAGTCAGATCTAATATTTTTGCGCAAGCCATTCAAATAGAGGAGTATGAATGAAGTCAACATTTTATACGAGAGTGATGCTCTAATAAGTTACTAGTTTTTTTTGCCCGCGTTAATGTGCGAAATGCCCATAAAATATGAATTATATTTTTTTATCATATAAAGATTTATTAAATTTATAATTAACTCAATATTTGAAATAAATTATTATCCAAATCAACGAAAAATATGATATATATTAGTGATATAAAAAAGAGTCTAACTACTAAAATTTTAAAAAACACTAACGAATAAAGTAAAAAATTAATAATAAGTAGAGTAAAAAGCTAATAAAAATAAAAAGACGACTGTTGATAGAAAAAACTGTGGTTTAAAAATAAACGGACGATCATATGTGGGGTGAAAAAATAAAAAAGAAAAACATATATTAAAAAATGACAAAAAACTAAAGTTTAAAAAAATGATAAAGAAAATGATTTGAATGGACAAGTATGGAAAAAAAGAGGAAAAATCTTTTTCTAAAAAAAGAATAATTTAAGAAAAAATTTAGGTAAAAAATAAAAAAAGCAAGTATCTGAATGGGAAAAAAGTAATAATTTAAAAATAAATGGATGATCATTTGTGAGACTAAAAAAACAAAAGGAGAAAAACTTATATCTAAAAAAGATGAAGGATTTAAGAGAAAAAAAAGTCAGGTTAAAAAAAAGAGCAAAGATCCAAATATAAAAAAAATAAAAAGTTATGATTTAAAGATAATGAGACAACTATTCATATGATAAAAAAAAACAAAAGGAAAAAATCTATGTTCAAAATGATGAAGGAACAAAGGAAAAAAAAAGGTAAAGAAGGTAAAAAGTTGAAAAAAAAATAAAGTGTGGTTCTAAAAAGACAAATGAGCTAAATGAAAAAAAAAAAAAAAGAAGTATAGTTCTGAAAAGACAAACGATATAAGAGGAAAGAAAAAAAAAATGTCAACAAAAGTGTAAGGTGTTGACTAAAAAAAACTAAAGGTATCGTTACGAGACCTTAATGGAAAAAAAGTATAGTTCACAGAAGATGAGAGATCCAAACGAAAAAATGGTTCAAAAAAATGTAAAAGACTTTTACGGAAAAAAAAAAACACAACAGACTCCCACAGGTAAAAAAAAATACAAAAGACCTAAACGAAAAAAAAAAAGAATATAACAGGATCCGCAAAAAAGTGTAATAAAGTTCAATAGAAAAAAAATAATAGTGGGGTTCCAAAAATATAGAACGATCAAACAAAGACATCTCCGAAAAAAAAGAGCTACACCCCAAAAAAATGACATAAATGAAAAAAAAACAACGGAATACAAAAAATATGGGATGATCAAATAGAGACTTTTAGAAAAAACACATGAACAATAGAGGATGCAAATGAAAATAAAAAAGGAAGTTAGACAAAAATATGAATAGATCATTTAGGGGCTTTAAACCAAAGCATATGAACAACAGAGAATTTGAGCAAAAAAGTAAAAAACATAGTTGGATGAAAAAAATAAAAAAAAGGATGTAAATGAAAGAAAAAAAGATGGCAGGTCCAAAAAATATGGGTTACTGTTTATGAACAGCAGAAGACCCGAGTGAAAAACAAAAGCTGAATGAAAAAAAAAAAGACGCAAATGAAAGAAAAAAAAATGGTGGGTCCAAAAAAATGGGGGTACTGTTCATAAACAGTATCCATGAATAGTAAACCCAACTCGCTTTTTTTATAATACTAGTTTTTTTTGCCCGCACTAATGCTCGAGATACCCACAAAATATGAATTGTATTTTTTTATCATATAAACATTTATTAAACTTATAATTAACTCAATATTTGAACTAAATTATTATCCAAACTTACGAAAAATATGGTGTCTATTAATGACATAAAAAAAGTCTAACCACTGAAATTTTAAAAAATACCAACGAATGAAGTAAAAAAGGGATAATAAGTAAAGTAAAAAAATAATTGAAATAAATAGACGACTATTGGTGAAGCAAAAAAAAAAGGTGAAAAAACAAGTGTTAAAAAAAATGAAAGACCAAAGAGAAAAAAATTGTTAAAAAATAAAAGGAGCAAGGACCTACTATGATTTGAAAATAAATGAACGACCATACTTGGGGTGAAAAAATAAAAAAATAAAAACCTATATTAAAAAATGATGAAAAACTAAAGTTAAAAAAAATTGGATAAAGAAAAGAATTTAAATGGACAAGTAGGAAAAAAAAAGAAAAAATTTTTGTCTAAAAAAAAGAATAATTTAAAAAAAATTAGGTAAAAAAATAAAAAAAGCAATGATCTGAATACAAAAAAAAATTATGATTTAAAAATAAAGAGATGATCATTCGTGAGGTTAAAAAAACAAAAAGAGAAAAACTTATATCTAAAAAGGATGAAGGATTTCAGAGGAAAAAAAATCGGGTTAAAAAAAAGAGCAAAGATTCAAATGAAAAAAAGTAAAAAGTTATGATCTAAAGATAATGGGACAACCATCAATGTGGTAAAAAAAAAAAGGAAAAAAATCTATGTTCAAAATGATGAAGGACCCAAGAAAAAAAAAAGGTAAAAAATGTGAAAAACTGAAATAAATAAATAAAGTGTGGTACTAAAAAGACAAAGGATCTAAATAAAAAAAAATATGGTCTCAAAAAGGTAAAGGATCAAAGCGAAAAATAAAATGTCTATAAAAGTGCAAGGTGTTGAATAAAAAAAAAACTAAAAATGTCGTTACGAGTTAAGAAAAAAAAGTGAAAGGATCTTAATGGAAAAAAAGTATGATTCGTAGAAGATAAGAGATCCAAAAGAAAAAAATAGTTCAAAAAAGTGTAAAAGACTTTTACGAAAAAAAAACCACAACGGACTCCCACGAGTAAAAAAAAATGTAAAAGACCTAAACGAAAAAAAAAGAACATAGCAGGGTCTGAAAAAAAGTGCAATAAACTTCAATGGAAAAAAAAATAATAGCGAGGTTCCAAAAATATGAAACTACCAAGCAAAGATATCTCCCAAAAAGGAGGATGCGAATGAAAAAAAAAATTGCACAAAAAAATGATGTAAATAAAAAATAATAATGAAGTATAAAAAATATGTGATGATTAAATAGGGACTTTCGGGAAAAGTACATGAATAATAGAGGATGTGAATGAAAAAAAAGAAGTTAGACAAAAATATGAATTGACCACTTAGAGGCTCTGAAACAAAGCATATGAATAATAGAGGACCCGAACAAAAAAAAAAAAAACAAAGCAGGATGAAAAAAATAAAAAAAGGATGCAAATAAAACAAAAAAAAGATGACGGGTCTAAAAAATATAGTTACTGTTCATGAACAATAGAGGATATGAGTGAAAAATAGGAGAAAAAAAAGTGGATGAAAAAAAAAGGATGTAAATGAAAGGAAAAAAAAGGACTGGTCCAAAAAATAGGGGTTACTGTTAAATTGTAACCCCGACTCGCTCTTTATATAATACTAGTTTTTCTACTCGTGCTAATGCACAGGATGCCCATAAAATATGAATTATATTTTTTTATCATATAAATATTTATTAAATTTATAATTAACTCAATATTTAAACTAAATTATTATCAAAATCAATGAAAAATATGATATATATTAATGACAAAAAAATGAATCTAATAACTGAAATTTTCAAAAATATTAACGAATGAAATAAAAAATAGATATAAGTAGAGTAAAAAGGTAACAGAAATAAATGAAAAACTATTGGTGAAAAAAAATGAAAAAACGTGTGTTAAAAAAATGAAAGACCAAAGAGAAAAAGAATGGTAAAAAAATAATAGGAGCAAGAACCTAAATAGAAAAAATTATGATTTAAAAATAAAGGGATGACCATATATGTGGTGAAAAATAAAAAAGAAAAACCTATATTAAAAAATATTGAAAAACTAAAGTTTTTTAAAAAAATGGATAAAAAAAGGATTTGAATTGATAAGTTAGGAAAAAAAGAGAAAAAATCTTTATTTAAAAAAAGGAATAACTTAACAAAAAAATTTAGGTAAAAAAAAAAAGAGCAAAGATTTGAATGAAAAAAATTATGATTTAAAAATAAAGAGATATTCATTTGCACGGCTAAAAAAATAAAAGGAGAAAAACTTATATCTAAAAAAGAATAAATGATTTTAGAGGAAAAAAAAGTCAGGTTAAAAAAAAAGATAACAATGATCAAAATGAAGAAAATAAAAATCTATGATCTAAAAATAATGGAATAACCATATATGTGGTAAAAAAACAAAAGGGAAAAAAACCTATATTCAAAAGAATGAAGGATCGAAGAAAAAAAAAGGGCAAAAAAGGTTAAAAGCTGAAAAAAATTAAAGAAATAAAGTGTGATCTTAAAAAGACAAAAAACCTAATTGAAAAAAAAAGGTTTGGCGGGTCCAAAAAATACGAGGTTACTGTTCATAAGCAGTAGATGACCGTAGTGAAAAAAGAAAATAAAAAAAAAAAGCTGGATGGAAAAAAAGGATGCAAGTGAAAGGAAAAAAATTGGGGGGTAAAAAAAGTAGGGTTACTGTTCATGAATAGTGTAAAAAATAGAGGAAAATTTTTGTTTAAAAAAAGGAATAAATTAAGAAATAAATTTAGATAAATAAAATGAGCAACGATCTGAATGGAAAAAATTATGATTTAAAAATAAAGAGATATTCATTCTCGAGGCAAAAAAATAAGAGAAAAACTTATATCTAAAAAAGATGAAGGATATGAGAGAAAAAAAAGTCAGGTTGAACAAAAAGAGAGTAAGGATCAAAATGAAGAAAATAAAAAGTTATGATTTAAAGATAATGAGATAACTATCTATGTGGTAAAAAAATAAAAAGAAAAAACCCTGTATTCAAATGGATAAAGAACCTAAGGAAAAAAAAAATGGAAAAAAAGGTAAAAACTGAAAAAAAAAAATAAAAAAATAAAGTGTGGTTTTTAAAAAATAAAAGACCTAAATGAAAAAAAAAGTTTGGCGGGTCAAAAAAATATGGGTTCACTGTTCATGAACAGTGTCCATGAACAGTGAACTCAACTCTCTCTTTAGAGTGTACTAGTTTTTCCTGCCCGTGCTAATACACGGGATGCCCATAAAATATAAATTATATTTTTTTATCATATAAATATTTATTAAATTTATAATTAACTGAATATTTAAACTAAATTATTATCCAAATAAATGAAAAATATAATATATATTAATGACAAAAAAATGAGTCTAACAACTGAAATTCTAAAAAACACTAACAAATGAAATAAAAAATAGATAATAAGTAGAGTAAAAATGTAATAGAAATAAAGAAACAACTATTGGTGAAAAAAAAAATGAAAAAACATGTGTTAAAAAAATGAAAGACTAAAGAGGAAAAGAAGGGTAAAAAGATAAAAGGAGCAAGAATCTAAATAGAAAAAACTGTGATTTAAAAATAAAGGAATGACCATATATGTGGTGAAAAATAAAAAAGAAAAACCTATATTAAAAAATATTGAAAAACTAAAGTTTATTAAAAAAAACTGGATAAAGAAAATGATTTGAATGGACAAGTTGGGAAAAAAAAGAGGAAAAATCTTCATTTAAAAAAGGAATAACTTAACGAAAAAATTTAGGTAAAAAAAAAAGTAAGGATCTGAATGAGGAAAATTATGATTTAAAAATAAATGGATATTCATTTGAGAGGCTAAAAAAATAAAAGAAGAAAAACTTATATTTAAAAAATATGAAAGATTTAAGAGAAAAAAAAAGTCAGATTGAAAAAAAAGAGAACAATGATCAAAATAAAGAAAATAAAAAGTTATTATCTAAAAATAATGGGATAACCATATATGTGGTAAAAAAACAAAATGAAAAAAACCTATATTTAAAAGAATGAATGATCGAAGAAAAAAAAAGAGCAAAAAAGGTTAAAAGCTGAAAAAAATTAAAGAAATAAAGTGTGTTTTTAAAAAGACAAAAAACCTAATTGAAAAAAAAAAGTTTGGCGGGTCCAAAAAATACGAGGTTACTGTTCATAAGCAGTAGATGACCGTAGTGAAAAAGAAAAGAAAAAAAAAACTGGATGGAAAAAAAGGATGCAAGTGAAAGGAAAAAAAATTGGGTGGGTAAAAAAAAATGAGATTACTGTTCATGAATAGCTTAAAAAAAGAGGAAAAATTTTTGTTTAAAAAAATGAATAAATTAAGAAAAAAATTAGACAAAAAAATAAAAAAAGTAAAGATCTGAATGGAAAAAATTATGATTTAAAAATAAAGAGATATTCATTCTCAAAACTAAAAAAATAAGAGAAAAACTTATATCTAAAAATGATGAATGATATAAGAGGAAAAAAAAGTCAGGTTGAATAAAAAGAAAACAAAGATCAAAATGAAGAAAATAAAAAGCTATAATTTAAAGATAATGAGATAACCATCTATATGGTTGTTCAAGAGAATGAAGGACCCAAGAAAAAAAAAGAAAAAAGAAAGGTAAAAAACTGAAAAAAAAAATGTGATCTTATAAAAATAAAAGACCTAAATGAAAAAAAAAAATTTGACGGGTCAAACAAATATGAGTTTACTATTCATAAATAGTAGAGGACCATAATACAAAAAGAGAAGAAAAAAAACTGGATCAAAAAAAAGATCCAAGTGAAAGAAAGAAAAAAAAAAACTGGGTGAGTCCAAAAAAAAATATGGGTTAACTGTTCATGAACAGTGAACCCAACCCCTCTTTAGAGTATATAATAATAATAAAAAAATAATAATATAATATATAATAATAATAATAGGGTAAAATATGGTAAAATAATAAAATTTAGTGGGAAAAAAAAAAACAATATCTAAGGTTATACTGTCTAAAATAAATATGTTTGGAAACTTTTTAGAACGGGTGGTCTTGTTTGAACCCATAAGCGGAGTCCAAACAAAAATCTCAAAACTTGGGCTCTAATTTGCAAACTGTTCCTAGTTCTTTTTCTCTTGCGTTCCTGCTTTTTCATTGATATGCAAAATGTCTGATTAACCCTAAAATTTACCAGCCGCAGTAAATCCAAGAAGAAGACCAAGATTTCAAAAGACTTTCCAGTTCAGCGATTTTTATTCAAGAAACGATCGGATCGAAAACAGATCAAGCACGACATGTACATCACATCAGATAAAGGACAAAATATTTACAATCTCGATCATCAACCATCAAAGGAAACAACCAAGCATTCATCAGCAGAACGGATCAGACGGCGACGATTTCTTCGGGATCTTCAAAGTTAGGATCCTTGAAATCAACGGCGATGGTGTTGCTTCCGAATCCGATCTCGTCCTTTGAGATTCCATCACCTGACCAGGTGAACTTCCCTCCGTGACCTCCTTTTTTCGGCGATCCGTTCATTCCGGTGCATGATCTGCGATCCTTTTTCTCTCCTTTCGCCAGCGCCTTCATCGTTTTCCCTGTGTTCTTCATTAACTCTCTCTCTCTGGTATTTCAGTGCAGTGTGAGGACTAACCGAGGGGGTGGGTTGATATTTAAGAAGGCAACAACTCTGTAGCTCCCTCTGCCCACCAAGGGATTTGATGACGTGGCCTCTGGATAAGAACATGCTAAACGATTCGTTTCACTTTTTCTTGTCTATCTCAGACCCGAGGCCAATATGCTAAAATTTATTTTGTTTGCTCCGAAAAATCTTAATTATTGTATTTAAATTATTAATAATTTTAATTTTTAAATTATATTTTATTAAAATATTTAACCAGTTATATTGATATCGTATCAATTCCCTATTAACACAATATCAATTTACTTTTAAACTATTTTTTAATTAATTATATTATATTAATCAATTTTTTAATTAAAAATTCTTTAAAGGTGTTCAAAATAAAAATTATTTAGATTTTTAATACAATAATTAAGATTTTATCTAATTATAATTAACTAGTCTATAAATTTGCATATTAATTTTTACTTATTAATAATATTTAAAAATAGATTATTTTTATTATTACTAGATAACAAGTATGGATACGAATTTAAATTTTTCTATCATGTATAAAATCAAATAATAATTCAATACCAAATTTTTTCGTCCAAGGCAAACCATAACAAGTTTTATCGTTACCTCAAATATATTACTAAAAAGTGAAAGTAAAATACATATTTATAAATCCAATTAAATAAGCTAATTTTTAAAATATTTGAGCTAGATGTTTTACAAATAAATTTGAAATTAAACAATTATTCACTTTTACAATTTGTATACATGTATCTATATCATTAAATAAAAGTAGTGCCTTATGAAAATTATAAGAAGTGCTATGTAAGAAAATAGATATAATTTTTTATTTTTAAAAAAGTTAAAAATTTAATTATCTGTTTTTCTAAAGGTATTAACGGAATAATTTGATCACAATAGCAAAGTAATTTAATTATATAGATTAGCGTTTATTATAATTTTAATATTATTAGGTATATACAATATAATGTAGAAACTTTTTATTTTTATGTTTAATACTTTCTTCTTTTTCTCACTAATCTATCTCTTTTTTTAATAATCTGTCTCTTAATTTATCTTTATATAGAATTATGGTGATCAAAATTCATGTCTTCAACTTTTGTTGTAAAAACAAAAAAAAAAGTAGTGTTTTATAGAATTTGTAGGAAATTTTACTTTGGTAGCAGGAATAAAAAATTATTGATGGGTAAAAATTAACTTTATATCACAATTAAATAAGTTATTATTCTAATTAACTTATATCTTATGATGGGAAATTACACCCACAGTGTAGGCGCAGACATGTGACCAAATGTAAATAATGCTAACAAGTTTTGTCTAGTTCTAAGATGCTATTACCATTAAATTGAAAGTCAAAGTTATTTGTTTATAATCATAAAACTGTTTTTTTATTAAAAAAAAATTATAACTGAAATTTCAATGTTTAAATTTTAGTAAAATAATTAGAAACTTCACAATTTGCTTGCACCCCACGCGGACTTGAAGTGGAAGCAAGCAATAGCGAGTACTTGTTTCCGGTAATCCCACCCACTTTCTAATTTTCTTTTCCCTTTATTCGCAAAAAAATCCCGCTATTTGATAGGTCTAAATCTATTTTTTTTATTATTTGAAACTAATAAAGTTTAGATTTAAACTCCACAATAATTTTGGTTATTTCAAATAAAAGATTTCAATTGCATTATGTAATATTCTATTTTTATGAAAAATTTCATTTTATAATTAAAAGAATTAAAAATTTTAATTCAGTTAAATTAATAATTTTTGTTTAATTTTAAACATTGTCAAAGAAAAATCAATCGAGCCTTTTTCTCTTCCTTTTCATATCCAATGGACACCCTAAAATTATATTTTTTGGAAATTTTCTATTAAAATGATTATTTTTCTCACAAAATAATTAATTTCACAAAATTCACTTCCTTTCCCCTTTTTTTTTTTAAATTTTTATATATATACATGAAAAGCAAATTAAATATTTTGCATAGGCAAGTGATGTGACGTGACACACTCGATACGCAAGGATGAAAATTGGGTGGAAATTGGAGAACAAGAAACCCTAGGTTAGCCGGGTTAGAGAGAGAGAGAGAGAGAGAGAGAGAGAGAGAGAAACCAATAAAAACGTTGGGACTGGGGGAACACAGAAGTAAATGTCTGGAGGTCTCATACTTCCGCCTACTCTCTCTCTCTCTCGCCTCTCTCACTTTCCTTCTCTCCCATCTCTCTCAACTGGTAAGTCTCTCTCTCTCTCTCTCGACTTATAGTGCAGGGTTTCTCTCGGCGATTCGATTTCTTGGTAACGCTTCTTGTTCAATTTCACTGTTAATTATTGTGCATAAAATTACACCTTATTCACTGTTGTTTGAGGGCAGGAAGTTGGCTTTGCCATTAGGGTTATAAAAATTGAATTTTGTGTAACAGCTTATTGACTTTTTTTTTCTCCCTTGGTGGTTTGTACGCTTGTTTGTGTTTTTATGACAATGTTATGGGCTGATTTTGCTTGGGGGTAATTTTTGATGTCTTCTATGTGAAAACTAGACAGATTTCTTGAAGAAAACAACTAGAAGATTTGTCTCCACAACAAACGTTCCACAGACTTCTGCAATGGCAAGTTCATTTCCTTCTTCATAGTTGTTGTTGTTGTTGTATCTTGCTTTAGAAGAATGAAAGACACTTATTGCTTTTGACATTGTGGGAATATAGGAACACAAAAATATGGGTACTCTGAAGAAACAATTGGAAAAGTTGTTTGAAGTTTCGCTTAAGGAAACTGTCCCAGATGTGGTTGATGTCGAGCCTCTGGTTGCTGCATGCGCTGGAAAGTTTGGGGACTATCAGTGGTATGATCTGAAGAAACAAATTAGCATGACCTATTCTCTTGTGGCTGCCTTGCACCTTTGCTTTGCCCTTTTTTTTTTAACGTGTTGCATTTTGTTGCTTTACTACTCGCTTGGTTTATATGAATTCCTTGAATTTTGATGCAGCAATAATGCCATGAGCCTATGGAGTAAAATTAAAGGAAAGGATACGAGATTTAAGGGCCCACAACCTGTTGGACAGGTACTGAGATGCATCTTGTCTGTTTATTTTGGGATTTACTTTGAATGAGTTTTTTTTTTTTTTTTTTGGGATATTTGATTCATTGTCTATGGATTCTTATAGACGATAATGAAGAACCTTCCTCAATCTGAGATGATAGAGTCATGCAGTGTGGCTGGACCTGGTTTTGTGAACATTGTGTTGTCAAAGAAATGGATGGCCAAGGTGTTGTTAAGAACTCTTATGTAGTTCAAAGATTTCTATGTTTTTATGCTATTAGAGTAAATGATTTATATGAATGCCCTTTGGGTTTCAACAGTGCATTCAGAAGATGCTAGTAGATGGTATTGGAACATGGGCCCCATCTATCCAGGTTAAACGTGCAGTGGTTGACTTTTCCTCACCAAATATAGCAAAAGAAATGCATGTTGGCCACTTAAGATCGACTATCATTGGTGATACCATTGCTCGTATGCTTGAGTTCTCTAATGTTGAAGTTCTTCGACGCAATCATGTTGGTGATTGGGGTACACAGGTATATTACATTTCCTAACTTGCTAAACCACATAAAAATGCTTGATTTTGATTTGATTTTAAGGCATTCTTCAGCCTCCACTGCTTGTTCAAGGTTTTATCTTCTTCTGAGCTTTCTGAATGCTGTTTTCCGGAGCAAGCTACTGTTAGATTAAAATCTATCTTTGCATGTTATCTGTCTCATTATAGCAATATTGATCACTTGCTTTTGATCATGTTCTTTAGATTCTTTATTAGTGCTACTAACTCTTCTGATAGACATGGGGCAGTGTTCCATTTCCACCCTTGTATGATATATGGAATTAAGCATGTTTCTTAGTTTGTCAATGTCAGATAACCAAAAATTTCCGTTCTGCTTGATTTATTTGTTTGTTGTTCCATAAATGTTATGTGTTGAATCTAGGTAGTCCAACCTGTCTAAGAACCTGTTTGACATATTTGAAGACCTGCTAATTGTGAGAAAAAAATGGACTCACTTAATCACAGTCATGTATAATGGATCTATCCTCAGGTTCTCAATCTTCTTTCTCCTTGATTTGGGAATATTGGCCATGGTTTTAGCACTTCATTCTTGGTGGTCCTCCATCATTGCTTTGTTGCTCATTTGTTTCTAGAGAGTATATTCTTTTTTTTTTCATCTATGGATGATTTAAGGTTTTGGGCCTGGTCACATAAATCTTGTTCTTTTTTGTGATAGATTCCTTTTTTTTTTTGTATGATATTGCTATCAGTAAAAAAATACTGATCCAGAAGTATGCATTTTTGTCAGGATGTATTGCTAACGAATCGCTATTTACGTTATTTTATTGTGTGCCTACTTTTGTCATCATGGTTAAGTATCTCTTGTATTGCAGTTTGGTATGCTGATTCAGTATCTTTTCGAAGAGACTCCAAACTGGGAAGAGGCAGGTGAAAGTGCCATTTCCGATCTACAAGTGAGTAAGATTTGATTCCTAATGCTTATGCAATCTAGTGAGTATCTAGCTCTGGATATTTTGTGATTATCTTTCGTTTCTTATCTTCAATTATGCTGATCAAAATTATCATGAAACTTTGTATATTTCTGAAGTTTGTTGGTCAGAAGTCTTCAAATAATGTATTGATTGTAATTGTCAATCTCCTGCCATCGGGGACAGGACAGATCTTTCAAGTGTTATGTGACACTAAAAATGTTTTAACTAGCAGTGTCTTATTCTTCAGATGTTTACATCTGCATGTGGTATGCTTAAGATGTTGGCTATCCCCATCATTGCTCTCTGCTGTCTCTGTCTTTTGTTTAAGCCTTACAAGTATGTACGTTGGTTGGAAACTTATTCATAAGGTTTTTTTTTTTTTTTTTTTTTTTTTTTTTTTTTTTTTTTTTTTTTTTTTTAATCCACTAGAGTCCAGAGGATTCAAATTGAGTCAATCTAAAATGGAGTACATGAAATGCATATTTAGTGATAATTATCAGAACGATAAAAAAACGATTAGGTCAAAAGAATATAATGTACCAAAGAGTGAACGTTTTAGGTATCTCGGGTCTATTATCCAAAATGACGACAACATAAACAGGATGTAAATCATAGGATCCAAGCGGGTTGGATGAGATAGAGAAGGGTATCTGGAATCTTTTGCGATCGTATGATGCTACTCCATCTGAAAGGGAAGTTTTATAGAACGACAGTAAGACCTGCACTACTGTATGACATCGAATGTTGGATCATTAAATAAAAACAAGAGCAGAAAATGGTTGTAACTGAGATGAAAATGTTAAGGTGGATGTGTGGTAAAATTAGGAATGATAGAATTAGAAATGAAGAGATATGTATTAAATTGGGAATGAGCTCAATTGTGGATAAGATTCGAGAGTATCGCTTGAGATAGTTTGGATATACGCAAGAAGACCCAGAGACGCACCAATTAGGAGAATCGAGAACTTAAATATAAGAAATATAGTGAAACGACAAGATAGATCGTTAAAAGTCTGGATGCAATATATTCGTAAAGATATGACAGATAAGGGGTTAATTGAAGAGGTGATTTCAAACAGGAACGAGTGACGTAGGAGAATTAGAACAAGTTAAATCATTACTTTTCGTATTATAAATGTATTTGAATAGTGTATGTGTGTGTGTGTTTTTTTTTTTTTTTCCCAATCATCTTATATTTGTCTTTCAAACGACCAACTCCAAATTTTGGGATTAAGAGTTAGGATGTTTTTGTTTTTTTGTTTTTGGATTTCTTTTGTAAGCATGGTTTTTCTGTTTCCCAAAGCTATATTGTGTTATGTTTGGATAACATTTATTGCCATTCTAACAATAATGAAACTAATAGAATTTATTGCCATCCGTTCTGAATCACTACATTTATGCTCGTACATGCTTTTAGTTTTGATTATTTCTGTAACAATTATGCTTTTTGACTAGGCATTCTATCGGGCATCAAAAGCAAAGTTTGATGAAGATCCTGCTTTTAAAGCGAGGGCACAGCAGGCAGTTGTCCGCCTACAGGTACATAACTTGTTGTCTTGTTTAAACAGGGCGAGCTCAGCTATTTGTTAATTCTAATGACCATATTCGTTTGCTGTAAAACCAGCTATTAGGAAAATGCCTGGTTTATGTTCTGGAATTTTCCCTTTAGCTGTATTAATATTATTCTTCATTTTGCCCCTGGCTTGGCTTGTAATCTAGGGTGGTGAAAGCCAGTTTCGAACAGCATGGGCGCGAATCTGTGAAATCAGTCGTAGGGAATTTCAAGTTATCTATCAACGTCTTGGGATTGTGTTGGAAGAAAAGGTATCTTGGTTTCTCTCTCTCTCTCTCAACTTTCATATAGTTTGCACACCATTCACAATATATTGATGTATCTGGTGAGGTTAATATTGCTAATCAGCTTTATTTCATTGAGTTGCAAGTAACTATAACTGGTAGAAAACTTTTCCTTCTGAACAAAATACTATATCTTTTTAGCTGACAAAAGAAAAGGAAGTGGAAAAGACAATGGCTGAATTTAATGCAGCGTGGAAGATCAGCTCAGGATGTATTGTATCTCAAACCATTGCTAGAAGTTCATGACACTCACCTTGGATAGCAAATACTTGTACCCTCATACCCTAGATGGTGCTTTGTTGACCTACATTCGCTTTGCTGCTTATGCAACATTTTTAATGCTTGTGCTTGGAGATGGCTGGAAGTGATATATAGATTCCATTTCTATGCATCATAGTTGCTGTAATTAGTGCACACATATTCAATTTATCCTTGTGAGGTTTCTGGTTTCTTTGGATAAGCCTGTAGTCAACCTAGTTATTTGCACTCATAGGGTCTAAAAGAAAGAATGGATTAGCATTCACCTTGAATGAAACTCATAATACTATGACATGTCTTCCCCACATCAATTATCTTGTTCTAAGTGATTTTCTCTGTCATTTATTCTTAGGCAATTTTTCTGTATCTTTGGGAGATTTGAAGCATTGCAAGCAATGTCTTATGATCTATTGTCAATGTGAAGCTGGAGTCATTTTTGGCCCTTTACTCAATCTGTGCCCAACTTATTGTTATGTGTAAATTTATCAATAATTCATGCTCAGTAATGAATCCACATTTAAACATTTTCCTTTCAGGGAGAAAGCTTTTATAATCCATACATACCAAGAGTACTGGCTATGCTAAACGATCAAGGATTGATTGAAGAGAGTGAGGGTGCTCGTGTCATTAAAATTGAGGGGCACAATATACCACTTATTGTTGTGAAAAGCGATGGAGGCTATAACTATGCTTCAACCGATCTGGCTGCACTTTGGTTAGTTCTATATCTTTACCGGCATTGGCTCTTTAAAGTTCATGTATGTTCTTTTGGTTCTTTTCTTGATTAGTGTTCTGCATGCAGGTGTTCTTTTAGTTAGTAAAATTTCATAAGTAAATTCATAACATTCTGGCTGTTCATATGGTCAAATCCAGTATATATTAAGTCCAGATGCTATGTAAAGCTCCAGTGAAACTATTGAATTTTTTTGTGTTGATTTTGAAAGAAAATGTTGATATTATGGGTGAGATTACCTGGTCTCATGTATTGCAGGATTAGAACTCTCTAACAAACCGATAAAAGTTCGTATTTCTTTTTTCTTTTCCAAAGAATTGAATTTAGCAGTATCTGGCCCATCTTCTTCATGGTGCAGAGTTAGATTCGGTTCCTTTCTCAGATAAGGTACTTGTTTCATTGATATCCAATGCCTCCTTTGGATCGTGGTTTTTAAGGCCAGAAAAAAGAAAAGGACCTGGGAAAGTAAATTTGTAGTCTTACCCTCTGGAAGAAACAAAATGGAATGTTTCTGAACTGGAATAGAAGTTTAGCCATGTTTCCATGATTCCCATTACACACAATTGTCTGGATGGGCAATAGTGATGTGTTGCACAATTAGTGGTCGCACGCAATTGATGGAAGTTGGGAGCTCTGATATGATTGTGTTGATGCCAAATGAAGAGTGAAATGAATGATAAAACATAATTTTTTCATTTCATTTCTCCACCCTATATGGAATAATTAGTATGCAGGCAGAAAATTAATGGTTGAATCATATTTTGTTTGAAAATGGATCCAGTAGGAAGCCAAATAAGTATGTGCATAGCTAATCTAGTCTTTAACTTGAAAGCCTCACCATGCATCTCTGATAGAAAGCCTTATGGCTGTGATCATTGAAGAGCAAGATCACTTTGATGGTTGAAGTTCGAGATATGCACCTAGTTATTTATGCTTATATTTTAAACTTGACATAATTATCACCATTTTTTATGTTCTCAATCTAGTGCTATGTAATATTTTAGTTTAATCACTTCCAAGTCAGCTGAAAGTTTGTCTACCTTGTTTTTCATTTTTAGAATTTTGTAGGCAACACTAAATTAAATAGAATTATGAAAGCAATCAACTGATTTCATGTTGAGTTTCTCCATTTCCTATTTGTATAATCTTGACCCTAAGTTGTCTCCTTTTCACATATAGAAAATATTTATACATTCTGAATAAAATTGCTGTTCGCCTGACTTGTTAGGACTTGGGCTGAGGTATTGCAAAAGATAGGTGTTTGTGACAAATTCATTGAACATTTTTTTTTTGAAGAATTGTTTTGAAGAAATTTTACCCGCAATTTTTCTTGTTATTAACTAGATATTGGTTCAATATCCATTTCCCTGTTTCTTGTGTATGTTGTCCTGATTGCCTTTCTAAGAGTTGGATCGGTGGATGAGTTTACAACATGTGCCTGCATATTTTAGGTACCGTCTCAATGAAGAAAAGGCAGATTGGATAATATATGTCACGGATGTTAGTCAGCAACAGCATTTTGATATGGTGTTCAGTGTACGTAACCATACCCATCCCACTTTCTGGTTCTTTCTGATTTTTAATCCTTGGTGTACGCAATTTTTCTTGTGGCCCAAGTTAGCTTATGATAATGCTATTGTTTCCTGATGACTCCATAAGTTGTGCAAATTGGTGGAAACAGAAAAAGTACACTGCTGAAACAGAAAAACAGATAAATGAAATACTTAGAATTCATTAGCTACCGTTTGCCGGCAGGCTGGGGATTAAGTGTTGGTTTTACTATTATTATGGTTGGAAAGTGTTAATGGTGCTCTGTGGCACTCATTAAGAAATATATATTAGGTGTGTCTTCAGCAGAAATGTTAGAAAGCAAATATAAGGTGTGTTTTGGTGATTGCCATCTATTCTTTTTTTAAAAATCATTTATGTGGGAAGTGGTGAGCCTTGGCACTTGTTTACAAAACCTTTTTTGATTTTGCATTTGGATTTGGAATTACTCAACCCCCCCCTCCCTGGGGTGTTTAAACATGAGCATCTTTGAGACTTTGACTGTATTTTAAGTATGGAAATTCTGGCCCTTGTAGTCTTTAAGCATGGGAAGGGTACACTATTGCTTTCCTACATTGGTTAGACCTTTCCCCAGGCCACCTTGTTATATTTTAACAGCAGCAGATATATCTACACCGTAATTCTAAATCGTGTATGAAGGTACATTTGTGTGTTCCAGGCTGCCAAACGTGCTGGCTGGCTTCCGTCTCAAGCTAATCTGTATCCCAAAACTAGCCATGTGCCCTTTGGTCTTGTTTGCGGAGAAGATGGAAAGCGCTTTAAAACTAGGAGTGGTGACGTGGTTAGGTTAGTAGAGTTGCTTGATGAAGCTAAAAGCCGTTGTAAAGCAGCGCTTGTGGAACGAGGTATGACCATTTTCTTTCTTTTCTTTTTTTTTTAACAATTTTGAATTTTTTATTTGTTTTTAACTAATGGCTTGTCCTATTGCAATATATTCCAATTATCAAATGATTTAGACTGGACTCTATAGATTTTTCCTTTGAACCTTGATCAGGGAAGGATGCAGAGTGGACTGCAGATGAACTAGAGCAAACTGCTGAGGCAGTCGGTTACAGTGCTGTTAAGTAAGCTCTTAACAATTAAATATAAAATCTTTGCTTCTACAATCTCATTGTGCAACCATAATATTTCTTATTGTTTAGGGGTCTAAGATTTGGAAGTTGTGTTGATGTCTAATTTGATTTCTCATATCATGTCAAGTATGTTTTTGATTATTTTCTAAGGTACTTATTTGCACCTCCAAGGTTCTTTTGATGATAGACTGCAGGGTCATTTGAGCTAGTCAATGAAGATTAGACTTTGTGTTAGTTATGCTCCTGCATCTCAAATTTTCTAATGATATAATTAATTGATATGCAATATATTGTGGTCCATCAAAAGCATTTTCTTTTTATGAGTACCCTACTTAAGTAGCTGTTTTTTCATGAAGCTTACATTGACTAAGTCATTTCTTCATTTTGTTTTTTTTCATCATCCTACTCTGCCATTTTTGAGCATTTTCAAGCTGATAATCTCATATGCTTTTTGTCATCTCTTAATGTTCTTGGTAGGTATGCTGACCTTAAGAACAACAGGCAGACAAACTATATATTCAGTTTTGATCAGATGCTCAATGATAAGGTTTGTGTGCTTTAACAATTTTTTTCTCCTCTCAGTCACATGTTCGTAATGGTTCTCCCCTGCACTGAGGAGATGTGGGGAAAGGATTATTTTGAGCCTTTCTCAATGTTAGAGGTGGTCACTGGGCCAGAACTCTGTAACAAAATATTATTTTTTTTCAGTTGTTAATGCATCATTGCATGTTCAGAATGTTGATTCAGTCTTTCATCCAATTGTGACTCCATTTTCTCTCTTGGTTCTCCATTGCCTTGTCCACTGCCCACTTGTAGACAATTGTACTTAATTCCCTACATTATTTGTTTCTAAACCCACTTTTTATATATATATAAAATGAACAGGGAAATACTGCTGTTTATTTGCTCTATGCACATGCTCGTATCTGTTCAATAATCAGGAAATCTGGTGAAGACATAGAGGCTTTGAAACAGGTTAGCAAATTCCGCAGAAAGCTGTGATTTTGTGTGGATACATATAAGATATATTAAGTTGCCCTGTTTGAAGCTGTCGGTCTCCATTATGAATGCTGCATAAGCTAAGCTCTTGTAATATAAATAATTTGTTTGTAATTGTAAATCATGTATTAGCATGATATGCTTATGGCCGTTTAGAAGTGGCTAGTTTTAGGGTTTTTATAATCCACATTTTACTGGCACTCTTATCTTGCATCTAAATTCCAGTGACTAATTTAATCCAGGGTAAACCTTCAACTTTGAAATATGTTATGTTTACTAGTGCATTTGATAGTTTTATGCTGTGGCCGACATGTTGTTCATTGTGCAAGTTAACAAGACCTTGCAATACATTGACCCATACCTGTACATGCTCAAGACCTAGAATTCAAGTGGCTTGTAGATTTTGTGTCGATCTTGAGTTTGGTTTTTTTCCTTCTTATTAGTTGTTTTTGGCTTGTTGTGTGGTGTCTTCCTAATGTATGTTTGTTTGGAATTTTATTTAAAGCCTCTTTTTATTTGTATTCTACGTAATCTGATGCTAGTTAGCCATCATTGTGGAGTACAATTCTTGTGGTTGCCTCTAACACTTATGTTGGTAATAGACGGGAGAAATAGTTTTGGATCATGATGATGAGCGCGCACTGGGGCTTCATTTGCTACAATTTGCTGAGGTATACATGCAATTCAAAACAATTGATCAACTTTGGCTTTATCCTTCTGCATTTTTTTAGGTTTTATGTGCTTGTTAAACAGGCCACTAATATTATGTCCCTGTTGCACTTCTCAGGTCGTCGAGGAGGCATTGACCAATCTTTTGCCTAGTACTTTGTGTGAATACCTATACAATTTATCAGAATACTTCACGAAATTCTATTCCAATTGTCAGGTATGTTCTGTCATTTGAAATCTCATATTCACATTGTGAGTACTTTGTGGAATGAATAAGGAACTGCTACTCATTGTGGTTGATTAGGTCATATCTCATTCATGGTGATGTGATAAATAATTGCAATCCAGAAATCATTTTGAATTGCAGTGTGTATCAGACCAAAAAAGGGGAACGAAATGGTAGAATTCCTCTAAGCATGTGTAGTCCATGGTGGACCATTTTTTTTTAACTGTTACTATAAAATAAGAGATTGAGTGCGAAGATCTTGCAACAAACATAGCAACTTTGCATCAAACATAGAGTTGACCTCACCCTGTACACTTTTGCATCAAACATAGCAAGTGTTATCTCTCTTATAAATTGGACCATGAAAAAACTTCATTTTGATGATCTTGCAACATGAATCATCGAGATTAGTGGACCTAGTTTGGTGTCTCGTTTCCTCTTCTATACTGGGTTTCGTTGGCTTATGGGATAAGATAGCTTGGCAACTGGTCATCAACTTGATTAATGGCTCTTCTTTGAAGTTTTGGAAAAATGAAATGCTTATATGGATTTGATTCATCAATCCTAATCTTGGAAATTTTGACAGGTTGTTGGGTCTGCAGAGCAGACAAGTCGACTCTTGCTTTGCGAAGCAACAGCTGTGGTGATGAGGAAATGCTTCCATCTACTGGGTATGATACCTGTGTACAAGATTTGAGAAATTTGAGGAAAACTATTATGAGCAAATCATTTGAAGATATGATAATAGTGCAGGATATGTGTCCTTTACTCCACACAGATTGCATTATTGGCTGCAATTTTGTGAAATGATTTGGTCATGCAATTCAAATGTCAGAAACTTAACATTGATATTCAATTGTGTAATTCAAAGGATAGCTAATTTCACCTTAAAAAGTAATTTTTTTTTGTTATAGTAGGGATCGAATCCGGATCGGGGAGGGGAAGGGGGACTGTTGTCACTTGACTGTCCTTAAAAAGTAATATGTACACTAATATGTACACTATGATTGTCTTTTTTTTTTTCCTTAGGATTAACTTGGTTGGAGTGAAAAGTGAAAGGAAAAGGGAGAAAGTAAAAGCGAAAGAAAATGACATTTTTCAATCATTTGGTAAGGAAAAAAATGAGGAGAGAAAGTAAAAGTGGGATGTAATCCTTTCTTCTCCCTCTTAAGAAATCATTTGTCTCAAAGTGGATGAAAATAGAAGAAAATTAAAATTTTAGATAAATTTGTCATTATTTTTTTTAATATTTATAAAATAATCTATTATTTTTTTATTACAATTTTATTTAATATAAAATAATAAATTTAATTTTTTCATGAATTTTATTAGATAAATTATTTTTTTAATTTAACTTTTTTTACATTAGTATTATAATTTTATTTAATATAAAATAATAATACAAGTAATTTATAAAAAATAAAATTATATATTAAATAACTATTTTTTAAAAAAAATTTATATTTTAGAAAAATGTTTTAAATTAAAAAAATAAAAAAATTACTTGATAATAAATATTAAAAATATTATTTTATAAGGGTATAATAGAAAATAAAATTGTATTTTCTTCCATTTTATTCTAACAAAATTAAAAAAAATATATCATCAATTTTTTTCCTTCTATTCTTACCAAATAAAAATAAAGAAAATGTATTTATTTCTATTAGGTGAAGTAAGATACCGTTTGGGATTGTTTAAAAAATTTTGCTTACTTATAAGCACTTAGTGCTTATTAGCAACATTTTAATTTATAAATCTATTTTAATTTTTTTAAAAAAATAAATTGTTATCTATTTGAATAAATATTACTTAAAAGTAGTTAATTGTTTGATAAAATGAGTATTTATAAACTATATAAAATAGAGAAAAGATCATAATGGACATAAGATGTGGTATGATTGTAATTTTTATTAGATACAAAAGGGTGAAAATATAATTTTGTTAGTCAAGATAGTTTATTTTAGTTATGTTTAAAAACACAAAAATAAAAAAAGTTAATAGAAAGAGTTTATTGTTTTTTTTGTTTATAAGTATTTTTTAGATTTATAAACACTTTTATAAATTTTAATTATCAAATAATTATAATTTTAATTTTAATTTATAAATTAATTTGATCAATTTATAAATAATCTTAAATACCCTCTAAATTTTCTCTTCCTCTCCCCCTCTCCTATCCCTCCGCGAATCAAACTTAACCTTTGTTTACATGCACGTATTGTTGCCTGGGTTCATTATTCTTACGCTATAATTCCCTGCTCCGACTAAAAGAGGAATGTATTTGGTCATTTGGGTCCAAAAAACTCAAAATGGTCCCAATGGCAATCCTCTGTGGCTAGTTTTATTGATCATATAACGTGAAAAGATTGTCACGTGCTGGTCAAATGACCAATATAAATATGAAAAAAAAAGTTTCATAATTCATATTTTTGTCTAAGTTGGGAAAAATCATTGGAATAACCATCGTGGGGTTTGATTATCTCTTGATAAAGTATGGCTTGGTTTCCATTTATGCACCCGATCTTGTGGATCAAAACCAAAATACCTTTTCTTTTTAATTTGAATACTGTGGATAGTGCCCCATGGACTGTTTGGAGAGTTCTTTCTAGTCTATGACTGCAGGTTTTATTCAATTTTTAATCAAATGTTTGTTTAAATTTGTCAAAATATATTCAAAATTTTAATTTATTTTAAAAATATTACAAGTAAATTAAAATAAAATTGAGATAAGTTTTGAGGTAGTGGAGCTTTTTCTAACGCTATTTTCAAATTGCACAAAATATTATATCATTACACCAAAAAGAAAAAAAAATAATAATAGAAACTCGCTAAATATATATAGTTTAGGATGGACAATATATAAATATATGTAGTTCAGGATATGTAAATCACGAACAATGACATCTTTTACCATTGAGCATGGATTCATCCATCCATAGGCTTCTGCATCAACCTTGGCATGCCATGTCTTTCTCATAAAATAACCTGTGAAAAACTTGACCCCACTGAACCTTACAGCTTGAATTTTTGACTATCTGTCTATCCTGGATTTCTTTATGGAAACCATTGAACACCTGGTGTGTGCTTGACTCATTCAACACTGGGTTTGTCTTGAAAAATTGGACGAGTTGTTGGGTGTGCAGAGGAAACAAGTCGCGTCCTGCTGTCCGAAGCAACAGCCGTGGTCATGAGGAAATGCCTTGCATTGACTGGAGATGACACCCTTCTACATCATTGAAATTTCCTTGTCAAAAATTCAACATTGTTATTCAAACATTGTAAACACACAGGATAGCTAGTTTCAATCAATCCAAAATGTACCTTAAATAGTTTCAAATCAAATATGATTTGGCTATTTTGGTTCATTGATCTCGGGGAAAATTAGAGAATTTTGATTTTTTTTTTTAAATATAAAACAAGGGCTTGATATTCACCTTTACAAGAGGTGCTGTTTTTTTTTTTTTTTAGTTCTTCTTCTTCTTCCACCTCCCCCTCGTATTTTTCTTGATTGTCTTTTTCTTTTTTATATGTAAATAGAGAACTATACTCAGCTGTATGTTGTGGAAAAATGCTTTAAGCAGGAAAAATTCTTGAGTCCGAAAATTTTGAGTTTATCTTTTGCGCCTATTTGTTTGCGAAATCCTTTTTCTCTTTTCTCGGCAAAAGCAAAAGGTTAAATTCCTTTGAGCACATTAAAGGAAAACCTGTGGGAGACAAGTATTCCCCTTTAGCCATGGTTTACCCTTGTGACCTAATAAAAGGTTCTCCTCTGTCAAGTCTCACCTAAAGTTTTATCTTGTCTATGAAAAAAGGGTATCACCTAAAATTTTTTTTGAGCAAATTCTATCTCATTCTCTCTTACTTTTTTTTGGGGGGGGGGGGGTGAAGTAGGGGTCCGACCCAACCGGAACACAAAAAACACTACAACCATGCACCTAAAGACAGCCCAAACATGCAAAGTATAGAACCAAACTGGATACAAAACCAAGTAAAAATCTTGCCTACTAAAATAAGAGAATTACAAGTTTGTAGTTTTCATACTAACGATTATCGCTACTGTAACAGGCGGTGGTGGTGACACTGAGTGGAGGGTAGAGGATGATTTTTCTTACAGGAGAAAACCCCATGTAACAAGTTTTTATTTTTTATTTTTTTTCATTTTTTCAACATGAGAAAACTAGTTTTAGATCAAATTCTATATTGTTTGATTCTAACAATAGGAAATTTATCTCTGACTCTTGAGCAATAACACATAATAACCTATAAACCAAACTACACGAACAAGCACCTTGAACAAAACAAAATCGAAATCTTTCTACATAAATTAATTTTTTAGATATTATTAAGAACAGTACATCTTCTGTAACTTAGGATAGAAAAAGTTTGTTCTCCCTTTTGGTCTAAACATTTTCATGAAAAAATTGATCATTAAATTCTATTTGTGTTATGCAATAGGAATAATGTGGCAAATTTCTATTAGTTGTTTGCTTTTTAATATTATTACAAATTATATATGCGACAACAAATAAAAAATTTGAAATCTTTTTCTCGTATGATTTTAGGTTTCCATTGCACATTAAAAAAATAAATTCACTCTTTCTAATAATCTGGAGTAGGTAGCACGAAAGATTTCCTTGCCAAACACCAAAATCTGTCAAACCAAAAAGAACTTGCAGTAAAAAAATGCAAGCTTTTGACGAAGTATTGCAGATCAGAAATTCTTTTGCATGGAAAAAGCAGGCCTGCCGCTACCCATTAGATCAATTCTCTTTCCCAACTTGGACAAAGATGATCCTCTTGAAGTCTTCTTTGAAATGATGGATTTTGGTGTGTGTGCTGATGCTTTGTGACCATCTAAACCACCTGCATAGCTCTTAGATGACTTCATTCTCTTTCCACATGGACTTGTTTTCTTTGCTAGATCCTCTATGCTCGTCACACTCGCAAGAGATGTATATGATTGTGACTTGCCTTCATAAAACTTTGATAGCCCTCTCCTGCATAGATTGTAAAGATCCAATTTTTTAGTCCGGTCTGTATTTATCTGGCGTGCATAATTGATAAAACCACTGTACGTCTAAAAAAAAAGTTATGAAATATTTGTTATATTTGTAGAAGTACTTACTTGATTGGGAGTTGAGCCATGAGATCTGATAATCCAAACAAAGGTCCTTCTGATTGCAATGAATATGATGATGATGAACACGATGTAGAAGATGATGCATCTTCAATCAACTCCAAAGGTGATGATTCAACAGAGTTAATGGAGCCTTCAGATGAGTATTTCATGGATATGGAGTCACAACTATCTTCACCATCACCATCTTTAGCATCATGAAAACTCCTTCCCTCACCATCAAATTGAAGCATAGTTTTCTTTGGTTCTTCAGTCATAGCTCAAATATTTGACCCCAAGAAGAAGAAGAAGAAGAAGATGAAGTTGAAAGACCTAAAATGAGATAACGCACAAGCTTTGCTTTTCTAGAGCTGGAGGGCTATATATAATAACACGTACACACATATACAAATATTTACATATATACATCCTAAGTAAGATGTATATCTTTAGATTATTTAATTAATATATACTTAGAAGAAAGGGCATATCATTTATACGTGGTGGGAATGACCCATTTGTGGACACTTTATGAATACTATTATAATTCTAATTTTTATAAGCTTCTCTCTCTCTCTCTCTCTCGCTTAATCCTTATTAGGTTTATCATTATCATATTTCTTCATATGGTTCAAATCTCATTACCTTTCCCATTCTACTAGGAATGAGGATAAGGTCTAAATTTTGAAGACATCCATATCCGGGTCACCATCTCTCTCTTTTCTATTAAAAGAAATAAAAAAAAACAGAGTAAGGAAACTGAGGTCACTATCTTTGGCACCTTTGGCCCCACAAAGCCTTGACAAGATATAACACCATTTTAATATTTGTACAGGGGAAAAATTCATCGTTGGGTGGGGCAATGGCTGCCTTTCTTGTTCTTCAAATATAATTCGGGAATTTTAGAACTCGTCTCAAAATATTTTTGTACGAATTTATCCAAACAGATTTGTTTATATAAAATTTTATCAAAATTATGATAGTTTTTTCTTATTGCTTCTAGTAGAATCAAACCCAACACCTTTAAAAAAAGAACACATATATTTATGTCTATCATTTAAGCCAACTCCCATTAACGTTGGGTATCTTTAGATAAGGCCATTAAAAAAAATATTTTGGGTGGATTTTGATGTTTTTTGATTTCAACAACCTTTGTCAACCTTTTCCTTGTAGATATTCTAGTCAAAGATTTGAATTTGTCCCTACATTCACTATAAAATGATAGAAGTCTTATGTCTTTCATTCATATAGTTCGTGGGTCTTTTTTTTTTTTTGGGTCTTAGAGAGATTTTTTTTTTTTTAAAAACAATTTACTTAAATACAATATTATTTTTTTTTCAAATTTAAAAATAGTGTTATATCTGTAATGTAATCATAATTTCAAATGACAGATCTTTTAAAATTAAAATTTCTTACAAAAGTTACTTAAATCAAGAACCAAGATTCATTTTATACTGAGCAATAAAAAGTTACTTTTCAAAATTTTAAAAACTATTGAAACCTATAATACATTTTTAGACAAAAAAAAAAACAAATACTACCTAATATTTTAGGGCCTAAAATTATTTATTTTTATTTGATTTAATGTTTTAGGAGCACGCGGTTTCAAATGCTATTGAATTGATACTATTGTTGGTCTTTGAAAAAAATGGAAAATAAAAAAAGAAAAACGTGTGAGATGTTAATTAATATGGTAAAAAGGATAAAAAATTAACAAATAGGTATAGTTTGATTGTGTACCTAATTTTTTGATAACATTTCAATTTTAGTAATTATAATTAACATAATAGGTGTTCAAGGGTCCTTTAAAGGAAAAAATAAAAAATAAAAGAAAATTGAGATAAGGGACATAGTCAAAAGAAAAGGAAACGAATGTAGATAAGGAGGGGATGAACAAAGTCATACGAAAAAGTTTGGAAAATGGAAACCCCGGCTATGACTGTCTACAACACCAACTAATGAATGCTTATCCTATTTGAGCCCGCTGACAAGTCTATCTAGTACCTACAGAATGTTCCATCTTCCATGAACGTACCCGAGGTTTATACGGAAATGGTTTAAAAAATTTTTAAGACGTAATTAAAAAAAAAATTTATTTCTCATACCATTTACCGTTTACGAAAACAATGTATATCAAATTTTAAAATCTAACGATACTATTTACGTAAACAGTGTATATAAACATTATCATGTTCAGTTTTAAAAACTCGACATGATACTGTTCATCTATTTCTAATATCAGATTTTGAAAACCTGACATAATACTGTTCATGTAAACACTACATATCAAGTTTTCAAAATCCAACATTTAGATACTAGAAATGAAATTTGTTTCCATTTAGTATTATTTTAAAAGAATTTTTAATTTTAAAAATTATATCCGTATATTTCTCAACCTATTGGCTCTCTCTCTCCCCCTCTCTCCCTCCTTGGGGTGTCATGACACTTGAATCAAGTTAGGAAGTATCCTAAGTCGGCTCGAGTATTATTTAGGTGAACTCGAGTTTGTTAAGCCTGCATTTCTCAAACTCGAGTTTGAGTTCAAAGTGTCATCGGGTAATGTAATCAGATAGTATCATCTATTTTAATTTTTTTTAAATATAATTATTTTAATAAATAAAAATTATTTTAAAAAATATAATTTATTAAATTCATTAAGATTTTAAACTCGACACAATTGGGCTCAACCTCGGGCCGTGACCAAATAGTGTCATGGGCACGGATTATATATGGAGACTCCTCTGTTTTTGGAATTAAATGTTAACCCACCCACGACAGAAAAAAACCAAGGGAACGGAATGAGTATTAGTTTTTGCGGATCAAAATTGCTTTTGAGGTTGCTTTCAGAATTGAGTATTAGTTTGTAGAGACCTGAATTTATTTTTCTATATGAACTCGAAAAGTCAATAAATAAAATAACAGTATATGATATATAATAATTTCTTTGTTTGTTAAAGAGCATATAATATAAATGCTCCAACGAATAATGCCGTGTCACGTTGAATTACTTTAACCTATAACATATTCTTATGTTAATTTAATAATTTAAGTGCAAGAAAACAATTGAACTTAATTTTTTTCATCAAAACTGTAGGTCCAACCAGAACCATTAAGAGAGAGAGAGAAAGAGAGAGCTTGTCTGTGTATGGTAAAAATAGACTGTCATTCAAGAGTCCAAATCGACTCGAATTACATCTAATCGAGTTCAATGTAATTTATGCCACACAAGTTGAATGACACCTCCAATTACTGATGGTTTCAAGATCTTCCGATGAGAAATGGAGATATAGCTCCATAGGTTCTGAAGGCTGTCAAAACATAAGGGAAAAGCAATAGAAATGACAATCAATATGCCACATAAACATGGAAAAGAGCATTAGTAGATAATGCATCTGGAGGGGACAGTAAAATAGGTCCGTTGGTTTAAACAAGCAAAAGTCTCGCGCTGTCTCAATACAGCTGTAGACCCGAACTTGAATCTAATATCAACTTTGTGGGAGGTGGGTGCTCTCAATCACTTTGTCTTTTTCATATGAAACGCCAAACTGTTTTAAAGACTCTACAGCACTTCTGCTGCTAGAACAAATATAATGACCTGATGGCACATATAAATAAACAAAAATGACAATTCTTCACAGTGTTCTTCTTGCCATCTCTGACCAACTTCAAGTTTTGATTCCTCATCAATTTCAAGTGGAATCCCAATACTGCAGCAGAATATGCCTTCAAGCATGTCAAACCCTTGAGATGGCTTGTTCACCTAATCTTAAATTTTGTGGTTCTTTTCTTCAAAGAACAAGCAAGAAACTAGAAACCCTTCTACTACGTCTCAATCATTGAGAAACCATATGTTCTATAACAATCCCCAAAATTCAAGTTATCGCATTCAACATGTACAACAAAATTCACATCACAGAAAAAAAAATATGACACTTTTGTGATTTACCCATCACTTTATATCCTCTAAATTGAAAAAATTCGAAACAATTTTCCAGATTTAGAGTCAATGTAGACCAAATTGCACTAGCATTTGACATAAATAAGCAACAAATTGAACTTCGTATCCACCTATAAATGGAATAAATTTTAATATCAAGAAAATATATAAATGAGAGAGAGATACAGGAGTTCCTTTAGTTTCAGAGACGGAACGCACACCCTTCTGATTCAAAAGCAAATCACCATCTTGAAATGTACCACTCGCAGCACCAAACAAATTCCAAACAATGAAACAAATCAAGATCAGAACCAATAAAATCCCAAGAAATACGAATAGCTAATTTCCAAAGAAATTGAGAAAAAGAAAATTTATAGAGATTACATTATCACAAATAATTACTTACAGGAAGTTAGTGATTGAGATTTCTTCTGCGGGAACGGAGAGTTTGAGCTGCGTTAATGGTTTCGTCAACTTGCTCTAAATTGATTCTTAGATTATACGGTTAGGGTTTTGGGTATACTTCAATAAGCAGTATTAAATATTTCGAGAGTCGCAAATCTTTTATCTTGATCTCTCTCGCAATCGGGTGATAATCACAAATATCAAACTATCACCGTAATTTTATGACGTCGTAACTCTAAGTTCAGTGAATCAATTGTCCTAAAAATTCCCTACTCAGAATTTCTCCAACCCTCTGAACGATGTATTTTTCTCTCTCAAAAATACAATTGGTGCTTAAATTATCTCTAATGGTATTCTCAATATCTGTAGGAATACTTCAGTTTACCTAGAATAGGGTTAGACTTTCACTATTCCATCATTCCCACACAAGGAAGGGAATTAATTGATTACCACACATAAAAGGAAATATATCATAAGTGAGAATTTATTCATGGTAATGAGAGTTATCCCATTTCCATTTTAAATTCCAATAAAGGAATTTATTTTATGTAAAAATGCTCCAATTTGGGCACTTACCAACATCTACCACTTGCACAAGAGCGCCTTTTACGATCATCACAAAATCACAACTCATGTGATCTCACCAAATCACCCTGCTAGATTTTCATACAGAGTTGGACGTTGTGCGACTAGCGAGTACACTTACAAATAAAAGACTTCTCGATACACCTGTTAGGATGATCGAGTAGTCACCGTTAGTACTAAAAGAAAACTCGTTGTACCCTAGATCCAAAACTAATTACATCCATCAAACTACTTTTCTTATCAAAAGTAATTCCCAGAAATCGCTCGACTATATATTCACTATTATATTCAAATCCCTACACGGACAAATATAAAAGACCGGTCAGTGAATACAATATAGTGATGCAATGTCAATTGATCATTCTTTTCCTAAACTCGAATCTATCGGTCTCAACTCAGTTGTTTTTCTAGACTTGTCACTCAGACCTTAATTTATCTTTCGGACCATCGATAAATAGACTAAAATAGCAAACATTGAATCACGGTCTAAAGAAACAGCCAAAAGTAGTAAGGGTATTAGAGATCCCACCCAATGGATCTTAGGTCTCACACGATGGGGCTCGGGAATAATTTCAAATTATAGTCTCAAGCAATATAGATCCCATTATCCCAAATCGTCTCATCACACGCGGTATGAAATATGTGTCACAGTGTTTTTTTCACATTTCTCAAAAGGACATATGTCAAATTTCTCTAATATTGTGCAGGTTTGGGACTCAGTCCATACATAGGATTTTATCCAGAAATCTCAGAGAGAATATCTCAGAAACAATATCATAAATCATAAGTGATATCTGAGATCTCAAATCTGGCTACTCACAGGCAACATGGATGTGGGTACGTTCATGTCTGTCATATCGCATATGATCTCATCCTGAACATGTATCAGGGCGACTTATGTTCTAGCGGGGCTACTCTCAAAGCCTCTTACAGCTAGAAACCATCTCTTCCCCGCTCACTAAGAGATGGAGGTGGTCACTCGTGTGAGAGAGTCGATCTCGCCTGCCTGACATATTTATTATTACATCACAGAGTATATATATGACAATAAAAGTAAATGTATTAAATGAAATATAATACAAGTGTGACTGAATAATGTACAATGATCATATATATAGAAAAAATCAATAAGCATCAATATTGTCAACAAGTACAAACTGAGAAATGTAAAAAAGGATCCAAACCCGATGACTCTCTATACCCTAAGAAGGAGTTTCTAGTAATGATTTTGGTGAAGGGGTCAGCCACCATGCTGTGTGTAGAAATATACTTGATAGTCACCTCACCCTTCTCGATGATGTCTCTCACAAAATGATATCTGGTGTCGATATGTTTGGTTCTACTATGAAACTTAGGGTCTCGAGTGTAAGCGATAACGGTTTGATTATCACAATAAATCATTACTGACCTCCCACTATCTGCTACAATCCCTAAGTTATCCAGTAATCTCCGGAGCCAAATACTCTCCTAAACTGTAACTGAGAAAACCACGAACTCAGCCTCTATCGTAGATAGAGCAACACAGGTTTGCTTCTTACTGCTCCAAGAGATGGCCCCGCCATTGAGCAAGTGCATTAAATGAAATAGAACTCTGGTACCTAATGTCGATTTGCGCTTATCCAAATTACCTCCCCAGTCGGCGTCTGAATAGCCCACAAGGCGCAAATCGTCTCCTCCGTAACACAAGGAGAAGGTTGCAGTTCCCTTAAGATATCGAAAAATCCGTTTCATTGCTCTCCAGTGACCCCTTCCAGGATTTGCCTGATATCTGCTCACCAGATCAACTGCATAACATATGTCCGGTCTAGTATACAACATTGCATACATTAAGTTTTTCACTGCATTGGAGTAAGGTACTTTCGTCATTTCCCTTATTCTTCCTGAGTTTTAGGACACACTTTCAGACTCAAACCTTCACCTTTGACGATCGGAGTATCTATGAGATTACAATCACTCATTCCAAAGCGTTCAAAAATTTTCTTGATGTGAGTCTCTTATGAGAGAGCTAACGTCTTTCTCGAGCGATTCTTCTGGATTTGAACTCCGAGGATGAACTCAACTTCATCTATGTCTTTCATGTCGAAACTAGATGACAACCATGTTTTAATGGTCATTAAATTCTAAATGTTGTTCCCAACCAATATTATGTCATCCACATACAACGATAGGATCACAAAAGAGTTATCGGACCGTATCAGATAAACACAATGATCCTCCTCGACCATCGTAAAACTGTAAGATATCACCTCCTCGTGAAATCTTAGGTACCATCGTCTGGATGACTGCTTTAGGCCGTATATCGACTTCCGAAGTCGACAAACCTTATCCTCCTGACCTACTAGAACGAACCCAGGGGGTTGTTCCATGTAGATCTCCTCATCCAGATTTCCATTAAGGAAGACAGTTTTTACGTCCATATGGTGTAACTCCATATCCATACTAGCGACAATCGTCAAAAGTAAACGGATCGATATAAACTTGACTACTGGGGAAAAAGTCTCATCGTAGTCAATGTCCTTTGTCTGCGTGTAACCCTTGGCTACAAGATGGTCCTTGCACCTCTCAATCGATCCATCGGTCTTCCTCTTGATTTTAAGAACCCACTTGTTCCCAATGATCTTTCTATCCTCAGGTAAGTCAACTAGGTCCCAGACCCCGTTGACTCCCATTGATTCCAATTCTTCCTTCATGGCCTGTATGCATTGGTTTTTTGCTGGATTCTCGAGAGCCTCTCTAAATGTCCTTGGCTCTTCATCATTCTCGGGAGTCACAATGAGGACCTCATCTTAAATCATGAATCGACGAAGAGGTACATGTTCTTGACTACTCCTACGAGGAGAGAGAGCCTCTACACCTTCAGATGGACCACTCCCACTAGGACCACGATTCGTAATAGGGTCTTGAATCCTGTCGCTGGGCTCGGCTGAGCTACTAGGTTCATCCATCTCATAGAAGGTGTAGTCTCGATTGATTTCACATCTCTTAAGGAAATCATTCTCGAGAAACGTGGCATCACGAGACTCAATTTCAGTGACAGTGTCGTCCGTATGTTCTCCTAGGAACACATGTCCCTTGGAGTATTCAAAATATCTAATAAAAATACACTTCTTTTCTCGCGGGCCTAACTTGCCGTGCTGATGTGAGGAATCGTGAACATACGCGACACAACCCCATGACCTCAAATGGCTAAGGTCAGTCTACCTCCCTGTCCAAAACTCGTATGAGGTGCTGACTACGGACTTCGTCGGAACACGGTTAAAGACGTAGGCAGCAGTCAATAACGCATCCCCCTAATGAGAGATGGGTAAATTGGTCCGCGTCATCATAGACCTCACTATCTCTAGCAGAGTCCTATTCCTTCTCTCGGCTACTCCGTTCTGTTGAGGAGTAGCAGGAACAGTCAACTGTCTAGTAATGCCACTCTCGAAACAGAGTTCTTTGAATTACTCAAACAGATACTCGCACCCCTGATCGGTTTTAAGAGTTTTCACCCTCAAGTCTAGCTGATTTTCAACATTACTTATAAACCTCTTAAATCACTCTAGTGTCTCAGACTTGTGCGAGATCAGGTAGACGTAACCGAAACGCGTGTAGTCGTCTATAAACGTAATGAAATACGTGGCATCGTTTCGGGCTCTCACATTGATGTGTCCGCAAATGTCGGAATGAACCAACTACAATGGAGTCATAGCTCTCATTACTTTCTCAAATGGTTTTCTAGTGGCTTTGCTTGCAAGGCAAAACTCACACAAGGACAACTCGACCTTGGTTAGTGGGCCCAACAAGCCACTCGCAGCTAACCGGTCCATCCTATCTTACCTTATGTGGCCAAATCTACTATGTCATACATTCACATCATCCACTACACTATCAGATGTAAAGGCAATAGGAGAAGAATGATAAATCTCATAGAAAGAAATCAAATCCAGTACATAAAATCCCTCATGGATTAAACCGGAACATATCAAAGAACTGTCATATGAAATGGAAACTCTAGAGTTTCCTAACAAAACAGAGTATCTTAGCTGGTCTAAATATCGGACAGATAAGAGATTCCGCCTAATCTCAGAATTATACAAAACATCATGAAGATAAAGGATTTGGTCACTTCGCAGCAACAGCTTGCACGTGTTTATCCCTCTAACTTTCACAAATGCTCTGTTCCCCACATACAGCCTCCTCGCATGGGGACTCAAACAGCGAAACTCTACGAACGCGCTTCTATTGCGAGCTACATGGTCCGTGGCTCCTGAGTCTATAATTCACAAAGGAGAAAAGTTAACGAGCATCACACTAGATGACACATAACTCAAACCATGTAAAGTAGAAAGAGTAACTTTTCGCTCACCACACTCGCGTGCAAAATACCTGGTCTTGCTACACACGTAGCATTGGACCTTGCTCTTATCGAACTCTTTCTTCTTGTGTTTCTGCCCTTTGTCGTCGGTCTTGGCAGATTACTTCTTCTTGCCTTGACCCTTGGCCTTCTTCTCATACTTGCGCCACTTGCGCTTTACTCATTGGACGCCCTTACTCGACTCCGCAATGTTAGCATGAATAGTAGAAGAAGACCTAGCCACCTCCTGGGGCTCCTCTTGAGCTCACAGTGTCTACTCACGTTCCTGAAAGTACAAATACTCTCAGTGTGCGTAAGATAGGTCTTAACCCCATCTAGTAATCAAACAAAGACTGGATCACACCCAGTACCTAAAACTCATTAGACATCGACTCCCTCATACTCTTCAGAGAGGCAATCATATTCAACATGCGCATTAAATGCTACTTTATAGTATGATCGGGCCTCTTCTTGTAAGTGATGAACTTATATGTCAACATCCTCAACTTAGGAGCTGACGGGGTGCCATAGTGCTCTCTCAGAGCATGCCAAACCGACATTGCAGTAGGATACTACTCGTAGAATGGGATCAGCTCATCGTGTATGCTACTAAGAAGGATTACCCTGGCCTGGCCATCATTCTTCTTCCAAACACGATACACCTCCTGATCCCGTTTAGCATGTGTCGTGGTACCCTTCCCGGGGTCCACCATCTCGTGTCGAAGAACTTCCCCGAACTCTTGTTTCTCGAAAACAAACTGAACATTCCGGTGCCAAATATCATAGTTGTCACCGTTCAGCTTGTCTCCCTTCAAGAGATATAGGACGACAGTTTTTGTTGCAGCCATATCTCTGTTACATAGAAAAAAGAGACATTAGTGACAATTAATGCTTAAATTCACAATGTTTGTGCACACTACGAATCATTAAAACCCAAATGACTCGAATACAGATCCCAAGACGAGTGTATGAATCAACAGATACCATACACCACAATCCGGGATTGCATCTCACCATTCGGACTAAAATTCGGTATACAAAAACCCACATTTAGTCACATTTATATCATAGAACCCTTAAAAAATTGAAAAATTCTAATTTTAGGACAACCTACGTGCCGCCGAGAGGGTCCACGCGTTGCCAGACCCCGACGGCGCGTCCCCATACGCTATCATGCATCGGGGAAGTGTCTGGGAGCGTGCAGGACGCGCAGCCCGTCAGGCATGCGCCTGCACGCACCCTGTGCACGTCGACGCACGCGCGCGACCTGCTCACGTGGGTCGATTCCGGTTGCGGGTTCGGGTCGGAACTCGAAACCCAGATCCGGATGTGGTTCACGAGTCGGGTCTGGATCTAGGTCGATTCTGACTTGGTCTGACTCGGGAGCTCACGCGCCTCAGCGTGCATGAGCTCCACGCACCCCATTCCTCTTGCACCACGCGCCTTCTCGCGAGTGTAGTGCACGTGCCTGCGTGTCTGGGTTCGTCTTCTTTACCCGAATTCTTCTACAACCGGGTTTTTCGACCCAGTATCTGGAAAACTTATTTTCCAGCACCATTTTCACCAGGTTTTTTTGGGAATTCTTTAATTCAATTTATTCCAATTATCCTTGACTCGATTTTTAGAATAATTACGCCCTAATCTCGGCGTATTTTGGATCGAAATTTTCAGTCATTCGCAGCCAAATTTGAAATCTCACTTTTCGGCAATAACAATATACAATATGCATGTCAAAATGTAGATCTCCACCTCAGAATTCTATATCTACCATTTTCATGCAAAGATCTATCATAAATCTCGACAAATTTGGAATTGAAAGATTCGGTCACTATTCACGGCTGAATATTTTAACCGAAATTTTCTTAACCTAAACATACTCAGAAAATTACGAAAAAATTATTTTCGTATTCTACGTGACTTGGGTAATACAGTAGTATAATCAGATTCACGAAACTCATCCGTGATCTGAATCCCAAATTTTTATACCAAAAAATTTAATTTCGAAAATTATTTGAATTAACTCTAACATGCTCTGATATTAATGTTAGATTATACTGTGACTCTATCACGCAGCGGAAGTAAAGAAAAATATTTCGGAATCATAAAATTAGGGTTTTGGGTATATCTCAATAAGTAGTATTGAATACTCCGGGAGCCGCAAATCCTTTGTCTCGATCTCTCTTGCAGTCCGATGATAATCACGAGTACCAAACTATCACCGTAATTCTACGACGTCGCAATCTTAAGTCCAACAATTCAATTGTCCTAGAAATTCCCTACTCGGAATTTCTTCAACTCTCTCAATGATATATTTTTCTCTCTCAAAAATACAATTGGTACTTAAATTTTCTCTAATAGTGATTCTCAAGATCCGTAGGAATACTTCACTTTTCCTAGAGTAGGATTAGATTTTCCCTATTCCCTTATTCCCACACAAGGAAGTGAATTAATTGATTACCACAGATAAAGGGGACCGGACTTATTCATGGTAATGCTAATTATCTCATTCCCATTTTAAATTTCAATAAAGAAATTTATTTTAGATAAAAATGCGCTTACCATTGATAACTGGTTTTTTTTTTTTTTTTCTTCCCCCCCCCCCGGGCGGGGGTTCCGTCAGACCTGGTCATTAGACCCAGTTGTAACTCATACCAGCTGACCCTTAGAAGACACATGGTGCACTACCTTAGCATTTCCTCATCTAGAAAAAACAGAAGGAAACACAGGTTCATAAGAAAATAAAAAATGGGTAAATCTTGTAATAGTTCAAACATCAAATGCATTTATTTTTTTATTTTTTTATTTTTGGTTTTGCCCTTTCTTCACTGTATCTTGATTAGAATGAGGTTGGGGGGGTCCATATCTATTATATTCAATTTGAGGACACCAGAATCTCAAAGTGGGGCAATTTTTTTTTTTTTTTCCTGAAATTCTTTTTGCTATGCGGGGCAATGTTAATGCGTGACTCATAATTAAGTTCTTTTAGGGAATTGCAATACAAAAATTGATATTTGCTCTATAAGGCCGAATGACAGATTCATATTCAGAAGGGGTTGGGAATTGATTTCTTAATTGAGTGTCCTTTATAAAAACTTAAAGTTACTCTTATTCATTAAATAGGATTTTTACCAAAAAGAATTTATTCATATATTAATATTTTTTATCTTTCTAAGAGAAAATCTAACTATTACTTTCAATCATCTTTATTTTATTTTACTTTATTTGTAATACTTTTCAATTAAAATAATTTTTTAATAAAGCAAATATTTTGAAAGTAATATTAATAGGTTATATTAGTATTAATATATTCACCTAAGTCAATTAAGTTAATATATTCAATTAATAGGTTATATTAGATTAATATTTTGCAATTAACACGATTAATATTATGAAAATCAACAAGGAACTAATTAGATTTTTAATTAAAAAATAAATAGAGATAAGGTAAGTGAAATTAAAACAAGTTGAAATTTCTTAAAAACATTTTTAATTTGAGTAATTAGGTTGTATAGTTCAAGAATTAATTGGTTAATAAGAAAACAATTAAATACAAAAGAATTTTAAATTTATAATTTAATTAATGAATTATAATTCAACTGATATCATTTCTTTTATTTTATAAAAAATCTGAGGTTTATTTTAAAAAAAATATGCTATTCAATTGAGCTAAGCTCCGTTTACCCTATTAATTAGTGATTGAGGGTAGGGTCATTAGATGCAAGGGAGGGGGACAAAAATGGAAAAGGGGAAAAGTTTAAAATAAAAGGGCATTGGAGATTAAGGTGGTCTTTTTGGCTTAGGGTGGATTCGGAAACTTTACCGTTGTTGTGCATACGTGCTTGGGTGAACGAACGCAACGAACATCCTCGGTTTCTACGGATTCGAGACCGACTTTAAAAAGGTGAATTTAATAAAAGCATCTCGGGTCCGCTTCGAGCGCACTCTGATGCTCTGACACTGTGCTCTACTCTTCCCCCGTACAAAAGACGATCCCATCCTTTCTCTCTCCTCTAATTTCTCGATCACAGAAATACAGCCGTTTGAGAGAGAGGGAGAGTATGTGCGTGTGCGTTCGAAGAGCGGAAACATCGCGAGTCGGAGCTTGTGAGAGTGAAGTTCAAGAGGAAGAAGAGAGGCTTCAGTTTTGGGAGAGAGGAAATGGGGAGAGGAGTTTGGATTATATTTGCTACTTTGCTTCTGCTTATGCTTTTAGGTTTGTCCTTCTAACTACTTTCACTCTCTCTCTCTCTGTGCAATCTATACGCCATTGTTTGATAAATGTAGTTTTGATTGAGCTTGCGTTTGGATTGTCCTTTTTCTTCTTGATTTTGGTTAATTTTTTGATTTCTAATAGATCTTCATCTCTCCTGGTATTACTTCTGGTTCTCTGTTCTCGAGCGGATTAGTATTAATATTTTGTTATATATGTTTGTTTATTTATTTATTTTCGAATAACTTGTTAAAATGGTTTTGGGTGTTATACGTTTGTTTAACTTTGGGCGACTAGGTGTCTTTTCTCATTCAGTGTAAGTGTCTCACACGTGACAAGTCACATTCATGACTTCTCTGTTTCATTGAACATAAAGAACAATGTTAGTGGGTTTGCTTCTATTGTTGTTGTTCGGTTGATGCTATCATACTATAAAATCTGTGAAATCTGTGTTGCGACTTAAAAATAGGAAGACAGCATTTTGGAATGCCAACACTTCGTTTACTGAGGTATTAGGTTGTATTATTGTTGGTTCTTTTTTTCTTTTTTTGTGATTATAAATTTAATCTCTTCCTTATTGTATTTTGTCATTGTTTGTTGGGACTTCAAATTCAGATTTTTGGAATGTCAAAACTCATTTATTGACGATGGGGATATTATTATCAAACGTAAGAAGAAAATTTTGATGGGTTTTGAAATAGGGGCTGTGCCCTAAAGGCTAAAAGTATAATCAGCTTATGATTAATCATTTTTAATAAAAAGGAATTGACCAAAATCACAAATTTATAACTTCTTTATTTTCATTGGGAATTGCATTCAAAATTGCCTTTTGTCTTGAATAAAGCCAATGTAGCTTACCCATCTCAGTCATATGACCTTGTTGTTTTAAACTTAATTGGGAAAGTTTGACTGTTTCTCCTGAGATGAAGCATCAAATTTTCAGTGCATATATATATATATAGTCTTATTGAGGCATGACTTCTCTATCCACGAACAAGTTCCACTTTCATGTTCCGTAACTTATGCCTTGCAAGTTGAGTTTTCCATTTGGCTGGGTAAGTTCTTAACAATGACCTGTAAAGAATTCAAGTTATTTTAGGCATTGCATTTTCCGGTTTTATGCTATAATGTATCATCCTTAGCTACCCTTGAATTATACCAACATTTTTTTTTCTAAATGACAAGGAGCCATCATCTAGGAAGCCATTAAATCAAATCATGCTGATCACTGACTCTACTTAAGGTGTCTTTCCCTCTATCCATCAGTCTCCCAATATGGTATTAGTGGGGTATCTCAGGATCTTTACTAGTTGAGCCAGGTAACCCCAGTAGGGAGGATGTCATCTATAGAAAGGAGAAAAGGCAGGTTTACAGCTAATGTGAGAAAAATGTTCAAATTTGGAATGGAGATGAACATCTTTGTCTGAAATTAATAGTAGAAAGATGTGTGGAAAGATTCAGACTTTATACATTTAGCGCAATGTACACCTAAGATGTTGGGCTTCTGGTATTCAGTTGATATTGGACCTCAAATCCCTGAAGTTTGCTAGTTATTGTTAATAATTTCTCAAACTGGTAGTTCTTAAAGTGACTAACACAATGTGCTTTTGTTTTCACTTTTCATTGACTGGCAAAGAAACCATTTCGGATAGTCCTTCAGTAGAATTATATGCCTTGTTCACTCTCCTTGTCTTATGTTTTTGCTCAGTTTGAGTACAAGTTTTGCCCCATTTTTTGGCAGATATTGGTAGAGGAAGTAAAGTTGGAGTGTGCTATGGAAGGAATGCTGATGATCTCCCGACACCTGATAAAGTGGCGCAACTGGTGCAGCAACACAACATAAAATATTTGAGGATATATGACTCCAATATTCAGGTTATGAAATCCTTTGCTAATACCGGTGTCGAACTTATGATTGGGGTTCCAAATTCAGACTTATTGGCTTTTTCCCAATTTCAATCAAATGTTGACACGTGGCTGAAGAACAGCATTCTTCCATATTATCCAGCTGTGAGGATTACATATATAACTGTTGGTGCGGAAGTCACAGAAGTCACCAGTAATGTCTCTGCTCAAGTGGTACCTGCCATGCAAAATGTCCTCACAGCTCTAAGAAAGGCTGGTCTGCAGAAGAAAATAAAAGTGTCAAGCACTTATTCTCTTGGGGTCTTGTCTCGATCATTCCCCCCATCTGCAGGGGCTTTTAGCAGCAAGTATGCATCCCTTTTAAAGCCTATGCTGGAATTTTTGGTTGAAAATGACTCACCTTTCATGGTTGATGTTTATCCCTACTATGCTTATAGAGATTCGCCTGCGAACGTGTCCCTAAAATATGCCTTATTTGAGTCATCTTCTGAAGTTATTGATCCAAACACCGGTTTGCTTTACACGAACATGTTTGATGCACAAATTGATGCTATATATTTTGCTCTCTCAGCCCTAAATTTTAGAACCATTAAAATCGTGGTGACTGAGACAGGCTGGCCTTCAAAGGGATCATCAAAGGAGACTGCAGCAACTCCTGATAATGCCCAGACATACAACACCAATCTTATTCGCCATGTCATCAATAACACTGGTACCCCTGCAAAATCTGGACAGGAGCTAGATGTCTACATATACTCTTTATTCAATGAGAACAGAAAACCGGGGTTGGAATCTGAGAGAAACTGGGGATTATTTTACCCTGACATGACGAGTGTGTACAACTTGGATTTGACAGGGAAAGGAGCTGTAGACTTGACCACAGAGTCCAATGTTACGAGCTCAAGTGGAACATGGTGCATTGCTTCACCTTCTGCATCAGAAATGGACTTGCAGAATGCTTTAGATTGGGCTTGTGGTCCTGGAAATGTGGACTGTTCTGCCATTCAGCCTAGCCAGCCTTGCTACCAGCCTGACAATCTCGTTTCTCATGCATCTTTTGCGTTCAACAGTTATTACCAGCAAAATGGGGCTAGTGATATTGCTTGTAGTTTCGGAGGGACGGGTATTAAAGTTAACAAGGACCCAAGTACGTTCACTTCAATCTTGTTATTTAGCAATATCGTCTCTAAAAGTTCACTAAGTTTATGTCAAGGATCTTACATTGTTTATTTACTTAGTCAGCAACCTTTAGCGTTCTTTAGCTGAAGCATTGATTATTTACGTTCGACTCAAATGGTTTTGTGTTCATATTGTAAAATGCTCCCACAACTTCAGGCTAATTATGTAAAAGTTGAAATATAAGCAATATATATTTAGCTAAGTTCTGATTTCATGTGTATACACATGGAATAGGGTTACATACATTTACTGCAAGTCTTTTGCTACATTCAATTGTAGAGCTTTAGATTAAACCATCAGTAGGTATGACCTTATGAAGCATGGACACACATGGGGCAGATGAAACACGACAGGGATCTGGAGACACTGGAAAGTTGCAGAAATCTTACACTGTTATAAATTATACAATATAGTTTTGTGTTGCATCTAAGAACCATCACTTATTTTTAGGGAGTGTCGATGCAATATAAAATATGCTGTATATAATTTGTTGTTTTAATTGTGACAGAATCCTTTGTTAAATAACTGACTTGGCTATTCATTTACATCTTGATTTTGCAGGTTATGATAACTGTGTGTACATGACATTGGGGTAAGTATTATCGTCGGGGAGATTGTCTGTTTTCTTTTATGCCTACTTTTTCTTGTGGCTAAACCTTGCGAATTTCCTGCAGGAGCAACAAAACTGTTGAAGCTAATATGACGCAAATTACTTCAAAGAATTCATCGGCAAAGAATGTTGCCCATTTGTGGACTTCAATTTGCCTGCTCATGACTGTCCTCACTTTCTCTTGAAACGCACTGAAGTTGAAATAGGTCCAACATGATTAAGTCATACCTATTTGTTTGCAGGGAGATTTTCGTGGAAGTGATCTTCCCCTTAGTTTTGTATGATATTAGTTGGTAGCAAATGCAAGGCATGGAAAGGCTAGGCCATCCGAAAGATCAAATATTTTTAAGATGTATATTTTTAGTACCCTTGAGATCTAGGCACTTGTGTATGCCACTTGAATTCGAGCATTAATAACGATCTGGTATCGAAAAAGCTTGCAAGTTATCTTTCTTTTTGAGAGAAACGTTGCTTTTGCAAGACTTAAGGCAGTGTTTCAAAATTTTGAAGTGATCTGCTGACACCAACGCTTAGTTTGAGAGTTTAGGAAAGAAGAGAAGAAAAGAGAAACGAAAAGAAATTATGAAGTTTTTTTTTCATTTTATTTGAGAATTTTAAGAATAAAAGAAAATGATATAAAATTTATTTGGAATTAAAAATTTTTTTATTATTTTTTTAAAGATAAATTTGATATATTCATTACATGACTTTTTATTTTCTCTTCTTTCTTTTATTTTCTTTTTACTTTTAGGAAAAGAAAAATTTTTATGATTTTATCTCTTCTTTTCTCTCCGTCCAGTCCAAACCTAATTCAAGTGTTTGAAATTTCATGAATGATTGTGTACATGCTGTGTTTATGAGCACGTCAGATAGGTAGTGAGCAAAGATAATGAAAAGAAGAATGAAAGCCCTCGCTAGATGTTCTAATATTATTTAGGGTTTACCTTGTTGCACAGACATGAGCTTTGTATCGTGTCTGTGGAGCCATGTCCCATGTCTGTGCTTTATTGGAATTTAGTAATTGTACAAAAGATATTGGCAATCTCACCCTTAAAAAAAAAAAAACAAAAGATATTGGCAAGTGGCATCATAGCATAGATCTGCATAGAAGCCAACAGCTCGAGAATATTGGCAAGAAGCATCAAAGGATTCAAACACGACAAAGAAGGCAATTTCTACCCCCAAAACTTTAGATATAGATTTCATAGTTCCTTCATTTGCCAGTACCGGTAAGTACATAGATCACGATCAAATAGAGCTTATAAATATGTAAATTCCAGCTAGGAGCTCCCCTTTAAAATAAAACAGAAACCCACTCTTCAACACCTCACCCCAAGTTATTATATTTCAGTTTCAAAGTACAAGGAAAGATACCATTCAAATCATGAATAGACCAAATTTTAACTTCTCAATCACCAAACCATATTCTGTCACACAGAGCTCCAAAATCATTTAACTGTGAAACACTTAAATGCCCTGCAAACAACAACTGTGGAGGAACATAGGTAAATAAATGTCCTCAGGGAAGCCATGAAATGTTGGGAAAATGTTGGAAAGACGTACCACATGAACTAAAGACCCTGTTCAATGAGATAATCACCCAGCCTTTCAACTATCATGTTGCACTGGCCTGGAGCCATGGGCTCATCATATACTCCAATGACTAAGGCCTGACCTGTCTTCTTGATGCAGACACCACCAGGACCCTGAAATTAGAGTTAGAAAGCATTAGAACAAAATATCCACACACAATCACTGGAGGAGGAATATACCATGCATTTGTAGAGTAATTTATTCTCTTTCTGAAAGCCTGAATTAATGGCAGTAGATGGTAAAGGCAAGAAGCAAAAATATAAACCTGCATTGCATGCAGCATATGCATAAAAATAATGCCATACACAATGTTGGGTTTGTTTTCTATAATACTGACCCAACATTTAATGAGTTGGTGAACAGCATGATGCAGGTGAAATTCACTCATGCCCCAACTAAAATTCTCATGCTAAATAGACATAAAGAGTGAGAAAACCTAAACTAATCCATTCAATTGGAATTTCCTAAAATGATTTTCAGAAACCAAATTTATCAATGACAACCCAGCGCTTGTTTCTTTGGGTATGTTTTCCCTCCCCGAAATGGGATTACCGATTTGCTACCTAATCAAATACCTGTGTTCTGTTGCAAAAAAATAATGCCATACACAATGTTGGTTTGTAAATTATAATACCGATACAACATTTAATGAGTTGGACCATAGCATGATGCTGGTGAAAGCCAATCATGCCCCAACCAAAATTCTTGTACATGCTAAATAAAGACATAATGAAAAAACTTAAGCTAATCTGATCAATTGGAATTTCCTAAAAAAAATCTTCATAAACCAAAATATGATGTTCCCTTGAATAAATATGCTCTTTCCAAAATATGTGTTAATATTGATTCATAACGGTAGGATAGCTTTTAAGGAAATGAAATTGTAATCACCTTCTTTCCACGAATGACAGCTCCAGGTTCACCCTGGATAACCATATATTTTGTGCCGCCAAGGAATAAGCCTGTTGGTGCCAATTTTCCCGGCTCAGCGAAGTCATTCATTATTCCAGTTATTTCTTCTTGCTTAAACTGAAAGACAATCAGTACAAGCAACAATAGGCATGTTACCATTCAAAAGCTATTATAGAATTGCTAATCGCCTGTTTCATCATCCCGTGAAATTTTGCATTTGCAAGCAATACTAATGAGAAATCAAACCAACTTTTCATGGGGGAAAAAAAAAAGTTCAAAACCATAATGTCTGAACTGTAATTTAGCCATGGGGAAGATTAATAGTGCGAGAGAAATGATTTCATTTCAAAATGCTGCCATCTTGCACCTTGTGGAATATACATTAGGCTATGAAATCATTTACAACAACAGATCCATCTTCAAAATATAGCAGTATTCAATATGAAATTTTAGATTCCAAACAGACCCTACACAACCAAAAATGGCAATAAGGCATATGAATATTTGTATTGCCGTGATGGGCAATGCTATTCTCTATGAATGACATCATTTATGGATCTTTCATGACTGATGTGGTAGAACGAAAAAGCATTGGGCAAAATCTTTCACCCCTTTATGCATAACCATCACTAAGTTTGTTCAAGCTTGTCTGCTACATCAGTTATGCAGCTACCTGATGCTGATCATTAAGTATAACATTTCCTTTCAAATATTTAGTCCAAGTGAATCAAACTGTGAAATTGCACAAAATCTCTTGGTTGTCAGACATGGATGAGCCTAAGGGCATGTCTTTGCTACCATTTATCTATGTAAATACAAGGAACATCACGGTTCTTCCGAACCCTTTGACATGGTGAATTAATTAAAAATATCGGTGTCACAAATCTAATTTGGCGTGCCCTATTTCAAGCATAATAGCAAACATGATCCAATAGTAGACCGTATGCCCCTTGTGAAGATCGATATGGTACAACAGATTAAAAACCCATGTTTGTGTTTAGTGTCAGGAATTAAGACTGAAAATCTTAGGGACCCAAATCTGCAGAAAGATGAAAATGAAAGTACAAGACTTGGATTGAATTGATCGAACAAGAGATCCATGCTTCACAAATCCAAATCACCAAGACAGAGGATCATGAGAAATCCTTACATTTAGTTGATCACACAGCAGACTAACAAAGCTAGATCAACCCACAAAAATCCACCCCCAAAGAATAATTAAAATTTTAATCTGATCCAATTGAATAAATCACCTTCAAATCAGATAAGAACAAAAAAGTTTCAGAATCTTCAAAGACCCATAAATCAGGACAGAAGAAACATGAAAAAAACAAATTTTGCATGATCAGATCAAATCAAACTATCATAAACCCAAAACAAATTAAACCCAGATTTAACAATTTTAAATAATAATAATAATAATAACGAGGGAGGGAGGGAGAGAGACCTGAGGGAAGTTTTGGCTTTGAGCCCAAACGCTGCCATCTTGGCCGAGGATGGCTGCGGAAGTCAAGCGATTCCCATCGATTTCGCACATCAGATGGTCATCCACATACGCTTGCCACGACATCTTTCTCTCTCTCTCTCTCTAACCTTCAAGATTTGATTTTTGTGTATAATGTTTTTATGGACTGACGGTGAAGATGAAGAGGGAATTTATAATTTTATAAACCAGTCGTCCGCAGAGGGCAGAGAGCTCAGACTCATATGAGCACTGCAGCATTTCATTGATAACGTGAGTGCTCTATTACTTTATTGCCATTGACCCTACTCTTCTTAGGGATAGAAGAGGCTGTTTGTTGGATGGGCGTAATGGTCCTTTTGAAGATAAAGTTGGCAAATATTGGCATTTTTTCCTTTTTTGTCAACAAAACTTGCCACCTGAATTTTGGGCCCATAATTGGCCCATCCTTAATTCTTTTTTTTTTTTCACGAGATCACCGTATCAAATATATTTAAAATTATATTTTTATTAATTTAATTAAAATATTTATAAAAATTTTATTTAAGAGACAATTTTCTAACATAATATTTTTTTTAAATTTTAACTTTTGAATTTAAAATGACTATCTGTTGATATAATTAGCCCATCCCTTTGAGTGATTTCTTCTTGGTGTTAACGTGTGGTTGGAAATAAATAAAAAAGTAGTTTTAATTTAGTTAATTAAAATTTTTAATTTATTGTATTCTAAAATTTCTACTTACACGAGGAAATCTGTAATTTAATTGTCATTGCTTAAAACAACAAAATTATCATATAGTTTTATTCTAAAATTGTAATGTGATGATACTAATATATATATATATATAAAAGTTTACGTAAAAAAAAAAGACTTTTTGTAAAATTTATTTCAAAATTAATTACTCTAAAATTCATTTGGAAATTTCTTCTTTTTTATCATTTTACAAAAGCTTTTTTATATAATTTAAGTTGAATTTCATAATTTTCTTAATGCATTCACATAACAAAAGTTAGAATCGCAACCAAACTTTATAATTTTTATGAAATTCATTTAGTTCTAAACATAATCTTTTTTTTTTCTTCAATAGATATGAGAGATTTGATTTCAAGATTTATGAAAAAAAGAGAATAATGTCAGTTAACCTCTAAACACAATTTTAATTCACATATTAAGAGAATATTTATAATATAGTTACAAAGAATTTTATTGGGACTTACTATGTAAATTTTTTTTTCTAGATGATAATTGATATATCTCACAAAGGGTGGCAATGGATGGACATGGAAGTAGTCATTTAATTGTGAGGGAATTTACTTCACTTAAATTGAGTACCTTGTGCTCTTAGACATGGGCCCTTTTTTTTTTGGGTAATGAATGGTAGAACCCTAGAAATGAGAAAAATACAGACCAATAAAGGATACAACCTAAAATAAATATTACAATAAAACTCAAGTTAAAGCAAAATGCACATGAAACAAAAAACCATCCATTCCAAAACAGAGCCTAGAAACAACTATCAAAAACTACCAGCTGCAAACCACCTAGGAGATTGTGAAGGCACCTCAACCATTATCTTTGCCATCATGACCACACCATGACGAGCTTCAAAACGCGACGACCAACAGCGTGACTAAAGGGTCGTTGGTCACTAACCTCTGCACACACTTTCTATTGCATTAAAGACAACTGATCGAAACGAAAACCAGAGCAGTAGAAGTACTAAACACGAGCCGTAACTTGAACTTCTGTGAAAAAAATCCGGCCACTCTTAAAAGCCCAAAAGGCCCCAAAGGTAAGCTTTATCATCGGTAAAATAAAATATTAGATTATTTAATTAAATTTTATATTAAAAATTTATTAATAAAAATGATTATATTAAGAATAAATATCCAAACAAAATTAGTTAAAATTTAAATAATGTGACTTTTAACCCACCGATTATCTCAATTCCCATTCAAAGCATTCCGCTATGCTACGAATATCGCTAATGTGCCGGTTGGGATCATCACTATTACACTCTTCTGCACCATTCAGCGATGGTGTGGCCTTATACAGGGAAAGAGAGGCAGAGGAAGGAATAAGAATACGGGGAAAGGTTTTCTTTTGGTGCGCATTAGGAAACATGTGCCAGAGAGAAAACTCCCAAACTTGATTTCAGGGATGTTTTTCTTCATAAGGGCTTCATTTGTTTCTTCTCAATTTTTGTTCTCTCGCTTTCTTTTTCTCTATAGTATGACACAAGATATTAACATCCTCACAGAAATTTGAGTTTTTGTACTGGAGAAACAATTTTAAACGTTGGAATTTTATCTGTGAAAAAGAAAAGAATAAAAATTCATGAATATTTTCTTCTAAAAAGAAGGAACAAAAGAATACACAAAGGCCCGTTTTGTTGGCAAATTGTAGTGTCAACAAAAGATGATTTCAGGGTACACTTTCTGACTTAAACAACTGGCAAACTCATAAAGGTTGGGGGGTGGGGGGGAAGCATATTTAAATCGGGCCACATTTTACTGTGAATCCACCGGCAAACTTATAAGGCTGGTCTCTCTCTTTTTTAGTGGATAGTTATTATCGATAAATATTTAAATTTAATATAATTAATTCTTAAATATGATTAATTTGATCAAATATTATGAAATTTATTTAAAAATTATCTATTTTATATTTTTTTTTTCTTAAAATTTGAATTCAAAGATCTAATTCTGCAATCACGCTGCTCTCTTTTTTTTTTTGGGGGGGGGGGGGGGGAAGGGTCACGCCTCTCTCCCTCTCTCTATCTCTCTCCCGCTTGAAGTCCACGCTAGCTTAGAAAAAGAATATATTCCTGAGTCACATCCCTTGTGGGAGAAAACTAAATATTCTAGTAAAATATATATATATTTTTTAAAAAATGCTATACTTTATTTGCCTCAAAATGTACTTGACATCACTCTAATGAAATTAGGGGGTTAGGGGAATTGGAGCCATTTTATCGGTTTGTGATTTGCCGCTTGAAATACATATTATACATATTTGTATATATTATATTTTCCTCAATTTTCAAATGGTGCAAGTGACTTGGAATTGGATGGCAATCGCTTTCGATTCGAATGATGATGTTTCTGTAGTATATTCCCAGTTATACGTGCAGGCATCAATCTGGTCTGCTTTCAACTATTGCTTTAGTTTAGGGCCACTTGCTTCAAACATTATCATCCACCTTTTCCCCTCTAAAATCTTCTTTTTTTTTGGGGGGGGGTGGGGTGGGACCTTTCAATGCTTTTATTTGAATCAAACCAATTTAGAGGGACTTGATTACTTGACTCATGCTATTGAAACAGTGTTTAGATTCTAATCAGACTAGACTCGATTTGACTGAAGTGAGTATATAAAATTAATTATAAATAAAAGCATAAAATGATTTTATAATTAAATGGTTCAGGAGGATTGAACCCGGTGCGGAAATAAAGAGACGATGGACGTATATGTATGCAGTCTTCTCCTTTTGTTTTTGTAAAGTGACTGTTTTTATATCTCGAATTCGTGATTTGGGTTCACTAGAAGAGTAATTCCACAATTGCGTCAAATTTCACCATTTTTACGAGGTATTTCCCAATTAAAAATAATAATAATAAGTATTTGAGTCTTCAGCTATGCTCCTGCGAGCCCTTACCCGAGCCATGTCTGGATAGCATGACCATGGTTAAATGCTTGGGCAGTCAAAATGCGTCTTTACCATTAAGTAAAATTAACAAAGAAGAGCAAAACAATTGCCTAATCAATCTCATGTTGCAAGAAAAAGTAAAGATAATGATTCATAACAATCACATGGCAATATCATTAGGAAAAAACACAGTCAAAAGCCACAAAGTCTGTGGTAGAATACCCAAAATTATGAATCAAGGAGACAATGCAAGTCCAAGGAACACAAGAACACCGGCAATTTCTTTCCAAACAAGGTTAAAGCCCACAACAACTCTATGGCCGGTTTAGGGCCTTTTAAGAAAGAGAAGATGATATCTTCCAAAAAATAAAAAAATAAAAAATAAAAAGAGAGAAAATTGACAAATAAATAGAATTATGACCATGAATGACCTGAGTCGAGCCAGCAGGCTGCCTACAGGCCCTGTTCAATGAGGTAATCGCCCAACCTCTCAACAACCATGTTGCACTGCCCTGGAGTCACAGGTTCCTCATAAACACCAAAAACTAGAGCCTGACCAGTCTTCTTTATAGTAATGCCTCCTGCTCCCTGCAAAACAACAAAGAAGGGCAATTATTCCACAACGGATGATTTTGGTTGGGGCAAAATTGATGCTTATACCCTTTTTTGTAGAAAAAGGGAACTTTTGAAGCTCACTTACGTCTGAGAGTCAGAAATAACAAAAAGCAAAATTTCTAATTGGTCTAAGTTCTAGCTCTAGACAAAACTAGAGAATTGACATTTTAAACTATAATGTATGAAAGACTACTTAAGAAAACGGTAACAGATGGTTGAGGAGCCTAGATATGGCCATGTATGTAACAAGTATTACTTGTTACAAAAAACAATCCACATCTTTAATAATTCAACAAACTAGGAAAGAAACACTTTGTGGGGACAAAGAGAACAAAAAAGGGCATGGGGAAATCACCTTCTTTCCACGGATGACAGCCCCGGGCTCCCCCTGAATCACCATATACTTGGTGCCCCCAAGAAATAAGCCAGTAGGAGCCAGGTGACCTGGTTCATTGAAATCAGTTATAATGCCGGTGACCTCCTCAGGCTTGAGCTGCAAATACAGCATCACCAATATGAATATCCACATAAAAATACCACAAAAATTGCCTATTTGCCAATGAAGCAAAGAACAACTAGAATTTGTAGTAAGTTTTGTAATAGATTATGTAAATCTATGATTTTTGGCGGATAACATATGTAGAAAAATAAAAAGGAAGGGTTAGCACAATTGCGTGTGTATTAGATATAACGTCACGGCGTTACATAAAAGTTTCAAAGAAAAGGATCTTCGAGGAACATGAACTAATCATCCTTTTTCCATGAAATGGAATCAAATAATTCTAATCACAACACGTAAACACTGATCAAAAACCTCCATAACAATCATGAGAAGGTGATGATGTTAAATTTAGATGAAATGGGAACAAAATGCAAAATTCTTGTAACCAAGACATCAAACAGATTAGATTTAGATTCAAACATGGAATTAGATCAAAAGATACCATCAAAACACTTTCTTTAAATGATGGTCTCATCAAGTAAGTAATGGGGTGAACAGATTTAGATCACATCCGAAATCCACAATCAGATCCGATGAGAGAGAGAGAGAGAGACCTTAGGGAAAGAAGTGCTTTGAGCCCAAACGCTGCCGTCCTGACCAATGATGGCAGCGGCAGTGAGATGCTGGCCGCTGCCATCAATGTCGCACATCAAGTGCTCATCCACATAAGTTTGCCACGACATTTTTCTGTGTGTATTTGTATATGTATATGTATGTGTATCTCTCTTTCTCTCTGGTTTTTCTTCTTCTTCTTCAACTCTCGCTTATGGGTTTCTCACTCCCTTGTCTCTCTGTCTTCTCTGTCTCTCAAGTTTTATGGTGGGGTGCGGACTCTTTCTTCTAAATTTGGTTAGGACGAGAAGGAGGGACATAACAAGGAATGGGTGGCATTGCCAAAATCCCACTCTAAACCGTTCGTTCCACTTGATTGAATTAGTGCCATTCACGTCCGCCTTTATTTCTGCATTTCCTCCCGATTTTCCTGCTTCATTTTCCACCTTCCCTTTTTCTTTTCTTTTCTTTTTTTTTTAAAAAAAATATTCTATATTACTCTACCCTATATTTGATAATTATTTATAAACAATATATGTTTTAAATACACAACCAGATTTATAATCATATTTTTACTGTCTTTTTTATGCTTCTTTCATTACCATTGTTTATTTTGAATGATTCAATAATATATTATAGAATTTGAAATTTAATAGAATTGTGACCGATTGATATTTTGGTCGTGATATAAAATTTATGCCACTCAATAAAATTAAAAAAAAAAAGATACTATGCTTTTACCAGTTTTTGGGGACAAATTTGTGTTGTGCCCTTATAATCTTAGCTCATAGAAATGGTCATCACGAACTCCATTATTTTATTCAATTTCAACTCACGAAAGAAATGCAATAAAATATTCAAAATGACTGAATATTTTTAAATCATCATCATCATGATTTAGAGGGACAGTACATCCTCGGTCCCTAGCTTACCTGGCTAAACCACAAAGAATGACAACCTGGGTATGGTACCTTAATTTTTTATTTTTTTTTTTATAACAAGAATTCAATCTTAGAACCCCAGATAAAAAAAAAAAAAAAGAAATGTTACCAACTATCCTCTCTCAAAAGATATGATATGGTACCTTATTGATAAAGAAGAATTTAGTATGCTGCTGCTTTTGCAGACCATTTAGTTCAAGAGTTGCTGTCTTTTCAGATAGAGGCCTCAAAAAGGGCCAGGAGCTTTAACAAAGTTAGGCAGACATATCTGTCAAGGTGCCAATCAGTATCATGTGCCGCAATTAAGGTTTGGATCCAAAAGAGTACAATGTCAGTGATGAACCTGCTTGTGGGCTCATGAGACATTTTGCTTGCACTAACCTTCCCTTATTTTTAAGCATTTAGGTGGGACATATGACCCATACAAGAGAAGCTGAAAGAGAAATGTGAATGGACCCATGAAATCACATTCATCTGCAATTTCATTCTATCAACAATGTTTGCCACGTTCAGATTCAGCACATTCCATTTCATGAAGTACAAAGAATTCTTTTGTGAAGTCTGTATTTGCTAGAGGTGCTGCACTACAGAGATATATAACAGAAAGAATTTGATCAAGCAAAAAGAACTTTTCCAGTATGTGGGAATGGTAGAGCATTGGGACTATTGATTCAGTCGATAGGATCTCCCACTGAATGCCACACCAGTTGCTCTGTCAGCCGGAGCAGCATGAGTGTTGGCTGCTGGTGCGCCTATTCTCCACTTTGCAACAAGTTTATGTCTATGTATGTAGTTAAGAAAAGATGGACATGATAACACTACTAGCAAGTGACGAATTAATTAAGGAACTTGAAAAGTACCCAAAGCTTTAAAAGAGAATGAAAACTGATGGGCAAATACCAAGAGAACAAGAAAAGGGGGGGGGGGGAATTTGGGTGCCCTCAATTCCCCTCTATAAATGCAACAGATTTATGATATTCTACTTGGAGAATTTCTCAACTAGGACAAAAAATTTTTACATGAATATATAGAACTTTTCAAAAAGTCATCATAAATGAGAGTTATGTGGTCATCATGCTAGTAAATTTTGGCAGAATGCCCTTTTTTCTTCCAAAAGACACAACCCCTCTACTTGGTCCAAACAGGTCGTTATCAAGCAATTTAAGAGTGCTCCAGAGTAGAAATGCCTAAATTAAGCCTAAATTCTTTTAACAGACTCTACCTAAGGTTTTTTTTTTTTTTTTTTTTTTTTTTTTGTGTGTGTGTGTTTTTTTTTTCATGTAGAAAATAGAAAATGAAGCAACAGGCAGTGGCCAGACACGCAACTCTGGCTACTCACTAGAAGCGCTTAAAGTGTTCCCTCCAAGATCCCTGACAATGGTCTAATTAAAAAATAAACATTTGCAAGACCTAAACCAATATCGTGGTAGCAAAACAGTGAAAAAGTTGGTTGTGTGAGTTTGTCTGTGTTATGAGCATGTTATCATTAACAGAAAGGATACACCCAATATGGAGTCCTCAGCATATTCTTTCCACCCGCCAGTGGATGTAGCACAGTCAAGAAGTAATATAAATGCCCTGCAAGGATCCCCAGCAGATCTGGTCCAAAAGGTGAACCAAAAATAACATCAAGGGCCAGCATAGCCCATGGAAGATAGAATGCCTGCAAACACAATTCCAAATAGCAAAAATCAATTGACTACATCTGATTAGAGGAAACCAGTAAAATTTGTATTGCTGATGCACAATGACGACATACCTATGAAAGACAGGATAAAAACCACTAAAAATTTTGTGCACAAGCAAGTAAAAACACCACATATGTATCGGCCAGAATATACATAATCAAGTAGATGCACGACCTGAGTTGTTACAAGAGCAAAGAAGCAAGCGTACCTTGAGAGTCACTAGGCCATAAATGTTGATATTGGCATTTGGAAATTCTCTACTCCAGACATACAGAAGCATGAACACCAGTGAGATACCCAAGAAGGGGGATTCCAGCCCAGGGACTGCAGATAATACCTAGTTAAAGTAAAGATAAAGAGGGAATTCAGGTGCAGTGATAGCAAGTAAACACACTCAAAAATTGGACAAATTACTGCAAAGTTGCAATGCCATATGTGTAAGTGATAATACAGACTTGCTTCATTTTGAGCTTAATAATGGAAGCAGATTAAATCCAAAGGGAAGGATCAAAGCAAAAGTTGCCCATAGCACCCCCACCCCCAACAAAAAAAGGCCTCTATGGTATGCCCCTTTTTCTTTAAAATGACAAAGTAGCTGGGAGGGGGCAGGTTGGAGATCTTTTGAATTATATTCCACCTCTAAAAGCTTTTAAATTTTCCTGATTAACTATCAACATGTGCCTCCAATATTTGTTTGCATGCAATAAGGCTTAAATTGAAAACAAGAAGATGAACTCACCAATAAGGTCAATGCTCCAAATATCATCATCCACAAGAAATCAGCTGTACGCCTTTCAAATGGCCCCTTCTCCAACTGTACACCATACCTTGCTCTAGAACACAAGGAATGCTTATATTATTACATGAAACTTCACAAAAGGCAATTCTCAAAATGATCCCACAGATTTAATAGGATCATGACAGCAGAAACCATGGGAAGTATGAAGAAAGAAGAATTTCAAGAACAATCACTTACATCATCAAAAGACGTATCCCAAAATTGATTGAAAATTTTCCAAGGAAAAAGAAGTTTGTAATCAACCTCCAAACCTAAAGAATTAAAAGTCAAATCACAAAGTGAAGTTCATTTATTTGGAATTTGGAGAAAATGTCACTACAATTTAAAATAGCTATATCTTGATTGAAAATAGAAACACAAAGAATTTATCAGAGAGAGAATTGCAACTGGTTGCTGCAAATCTAAGCTCTTTTACGAGGAAAAACTAAGGTGATTTTCTAAGGGCAAAAATATGGAGAGATCTTGATTCAAGTAGATTTCAAACGCCAAGTATGAACAGAGAACTTCAGAGTTAGGTTCAAGTTTCTTTCAAAATGCAATAACCAAATTAATCCTTCTACTGAACCAGTACTTTCATACTGCAAATGAAGAACAAGAATACAAAAAAATAAAATAAAATAAAATAAAATAAAATAAAAATAAAAGTTAAGTTTGATTTATAAAACAAGCTTGACAATTAAATGGTAAATGACCAAAATGTAGTGTCACAGATGCAAGATTTGTTAATAATCCCTCATAAGTCATTAGCACTATATGCAAATAAAGGATTTTTTCCCCTGTGATATGTTGGAGGAGTTAACTTAAAGGCCCCTTTTGTTTCACACTGTTTAATTTATTTATTTCACTTTAATTGGAACCTTACACCAAAAATGTACCCAAAATCTGAGAGAAACAAGCACCAAAAAAAACTGTAATGAAGTATGTGTCATATTTTTACCGATGCTTGTCATTGCACAGTGGTAAAAAACTAGAAGTAGAGTGAGAATGTTGCTGCCATACAGAGAGAGAGAGAGAGAGAGAGAGAGAGAGAGAGAGAGAGAGAGAGAGAATCAAGACCAAGAAGATATTAGGGCAAAGAAGAGGAGAAGAGAGAGAGAAAGAGAGAGTTCTTCAAGCTTAAGTAATTCAGTTTTTTCAACAAAAAGTGGTTTGTCCTTACAGCAGAGGTTTTCAGACCCACTTATATATTGCATAGCTAACCTCTAAGTACTTCAAACTGAAGTCCAGTCCTAAAAGCTAAAGAGATAAAAGAGGAAGGGAAATAAAATAAAATAAAGGAAATGCAAACCAAAATGTTGCCCTAAAGTTGGCCAAAATTATAAGTAAGCCCTCAATACCTAGCTAATTCTTGAGGCTGTGTTTATGAGTACATCTATGTTGTGTGGCTTCCCCATCACAGAGCTAAGTTAAAACTCAACAAGAAAAGCTTCAGAATGCAAAGGTTGTAAGTCATGATGATCTTGCAAGCAATAATGGTTGTTACTTGATTCAGATGGCTTTACAAGTTCTACATTTTCTTTTTACATCTTAAGTTACAATCATCTAAGCATGGTAAGAGATTAGAAAGTGACAAATATGGTATATTATTGAGGAAATTTTGGAAAAATGTACCTGAAAGTGCTTAAACACTAATTCGTATATCAGTGCAATATATGCGGGATGATACAATCCAAGCTGGAATGCTGTAGTAGCCAACAGACAGATGGTGCCGTAGGCTTTGCTTATAGGCGGAAGTGAAGCATAGAATCTGAAACAAAGAAAACAATACACACTTAGGTACAAACCAAATTCATAAAGGAAAAAATCACTTGTTTAATAATTACTAATTGAAGAACACAACAAAACCATCAAATTGAGTATATTCGACGGAATATGAACACCGAGATCGAATTATAGAATGAACAAATTAAGAAGATCAAAACAACCTGTCCACACCAATAAACCCCACAATAAAAGAATAAAAGAGGGAGATTTTTCAAGGAAGACAAGATAAACCCAGTTCACGACAATGCAAATGAAATCAATTCAATAGCAAAGCAAAGACCCATTTCATAAAACTCACCATACAAACAACAATTCTTGAACAAAAACCCAAAACTTCAGACCAAAAACTTCAAAATCAACTAACCCAAAATGAAAAATCAAAACTTGGTAGGCACAAAAAGGGTAAGGTTTTTCAAAGGAACGATAAAAACTCAATTGAAGAAAATAGACAAACCCCAATTCGAAACATTGCAAATGAAATCGAGTCCCACAGTAAAACCAAGAATCATCTCAAGGAAGCACATAAAACCTACTTCGCGAACAACAAGCTGTTGAACAAAAAGCCCACAATTTCACATTATGAACTTCAAAATCGAAAACCCCAAGACGCAAAATCAACAATGATGACAAGAAAGTAACAAATCTGCCAACATAACGCAGAGGGAAACGAGTGATTACTCTGCGGGAGATGACATTTTTCCAGTAATTCTGAGATCTGCTTTGCCGCTTCTCCGTTTTGTTTGCAATCACAATCTCTTAGCCTCGAAGAAATTTGGAGAAAATACGTAAAATTATTGTGTTCAATTAGTATTATAATGCAACAAGTAAACCATTTTTTGTTTGTGCGAGGCAATTCCATTCGAAACCCAGAAACGTCATGTTTCGTATGTTGCACGTGACTACTCAACCTTGCACATGTGAATCGTTTTAGGTGGGCTGAGCCCATGGTGTTGTTGATTAAATGGGTCAATTGGGCTTGAGCTCACCAACTGTGGCTTCTTATGGGCCTTACAGTCCATCCCAAGAACAAGACTTTTTTTTTTTTTTTTTCCTTTCTTTGGTCCCGACTATTATGGTTTGAGGTAACTGTCGGGGCATCAAGGAAAAGCTCTCTTAGCATCTATTTTTTGATTAAGAAAATCTAATAGTCTTACCATTGGACCAACAAGGCTTCGGTAATCACAGAACATGGTTACTATCACAAGACATTGAAAACTTACAGGTGAGCACCATGGAGCTAACTTGGTTAAGGCTAATGTCTTGTCGAAATTGCGATTCCAATCATTGCTGCCGAGGGCCTTCCCCTATTCACTGCGAAAGACAAGTTGGTGAGGGAACGTCGGAGGGTCATCTCAAGTAAGTGGCACGGTCAAATTGTTTGTGTTTGGGGAGACAAATCAATGTGTAGACCAGTTGGTAGCCTTTGCACACGAGTTCACCCCAACTGTATTGTGTTGCAGTCTCCTCTGTTGGCATTATTGATGAGGTTATGAAGTGATTAGAAAGGCTTTACCTGTCGCCGGCATAGGTATCTACCAGCTCTGTTTTTTGGGCCTTGCTCCTGGGCTTCTTTGTGTTTTACTATGCTTGCTCTGTGTGGGCCTCTGGCCTCCTCCTCTCTCAAAGAAGAAAAAGAAAGTGCAAATGTATTGGTGGTAATAAAGTATTAAGTCAATCCTCCGAATAATTGAAGTGGTAGAATATTTTTGCTTTTATTTTTTTTTATTTAATTCTGTTTAATTATATTTTTTTATAAAAAAATAATAAAGTATTAAGTCAAATACATTTCTTTAAAAATATCAACTATGCCAATCAAGTATCCGTAAACATAGCTCTTACCTAGTTATGCACTTTAAGGAGAGGTTTCATCCTAATTCTTTGCTTTGTATTAAATTGTTATCTGTGATCAAAATTATAATTAAGATATAATTTCAACGATTTCATACTTTAAATATATATATATATATATATAAAGAAAAAAAAATAACATTTGATACTAATATTGGTTGCAAGTAGATTAATTTTGAGCCTTTTTCTAGGCTGATGTTAAAATGAGCCTTAATTCCTGAAATGCCCTTTGAACTCCCATTTGAAGAGTCGAATCCTCACCTATAAATCTTATGGAATGATCATGAGGATTAGCTTTCAAATGTTCACTTCTACCCATAAATAGACTAAAAACAGACATGCTATCGGAAGAGGAGAGCATGTGGAATATTTGGAGAAACGTAAGGATTGTAGATGAAAATCTCCCACACTTCTCAGCTATGACCCAAATCGAAGGAATTACAATCACCCCAAAAGAATTCAGAAGGATGACTGTGCATGGAGTAAGAAAGATTCACCCAAAATAGTAGTGGAATAATTGCCTGTTAACAACCAATGACCTGTGAGCCTAACGGTTAGGCACATAGATCGATCTCCAATTCAAATTTTAAGAATAAAAAGATAGATATTAAGAGAGTCAATCCTTAATTCATCTCTTAACATATACAAAAGAGGCGTCTCTTAAAAAAGCAACACACAACTCATCATGCAATTGACATAGGCTAATCGAAATCTTTCATCAATCCTTGGAATATGTGTAACTCAACTTGGCATAGCCTAGTATAGTAACTAGCCGTCAGTAGTCAGCAAGATTCAACTCTGTTTCACTTTCACAACAACTCTCACTCAATTCAGAATTTAAAGTGCTTCGCGACATAGTCTGTAATATAAGCTCTATCTACTTCTTGTATTGACCTTATTACTATTTATTATTTGTAATTACATTTTCGATTTTTACCTAAAGAACTCAGGCTCAATTCAGAGAGGGTAGTCTTTTTGTATTCCACACTTGCTTGAAATTGCCTAACCAATCAGCAACACTATCCTTCGTAGCAAGTGTAAAATCTTTTGATTATGCACAAAAAAAGATTGACCACAGTGGTGATTACTTCTCCATCCTCCCCAGATGCTTAAATAAAGAACCCACAACTTTCGGCTCAAATATAGTTGCCTTTTCTAGGCTCGCAGAGTTCTGGTCATAGTAACAGGACAATGACAAGTGAATGCTCCCTTTATCCGGGAGATCGCAAGAACTCTTTTTTTTTTTTTTTTTTTTTTTTTTATTTTTTTTTTTTTTTTTTTTTATTTTTTTTTTTTTTTTTTTTTTTATATATATATATATATATATATATAAGGAGATGCAATCAAACATGATAATTTGAGAAAGAGAGAATGAAAACAAGAAGACTTTACTGCTTGAATTATCTCTGAGAGACACATCGCAAGAACTCTTGAAGTTGAAATATTAGTTTAGAATGCCCCCCGGGGGAAATTTTTTATTTTTTTATTTTTTTTGGGGGGGATTTTTTACCAAAAAAAAAAAAAAATTTTTAAAATTTTTTTAAAAATTTTTTTTTTTAAGGAGAGAAAAAAAATTATTTTTTTTGGGGGGGGGTTTTTGGGGGGTTTTTTTTTTGGGGGGGAAGGGGGGGGGGGAAAAATATATATATGGGAGGGGGGGGGGGGGGGGAAAAAGGGGGGAATATATTATTTTTTTTTTTGGGGGGGGGGGGGGGGGGGGGGGGGGGGGGGGGGGGGGGGGGGGGGGGGGGGGATAGAGGGGGGGAGGGCCGTCCCCCGGGGGGGAAAGGGGGGGGGGGGGGGGGGGAGTTTGGGGGGGGATAATTTTTAAATTATAAAAAAAAAAAAAAAAATATAAATATATATATAAAAAAAAAAAAAAAAAAAAAATTGTTGATAAGAGATAAAATTTATTTCTAAAACATGTGAACCATTTTCTCTTCTTTGATACAAAGCCATTATCCAACCTCAAATTTTCCAAATTCCATTCAATTCAAGAGACATTAATCATGCTAAAAATTTTTGGTCTCATATCTGACTGAAAAACCCATGTCTTCAAAATTGAAGCATGTAACAATGTGTCATTTTGGTTTTCTTTAAAAATTAAAACCATATCTGTCTCAAATTTCTTTGAAAACAAACAAATCCAAATATAATCATATATTATTTGGTGGATGAGAAAGAGAGAGTGTGTAATAATTTGCCCCATCGACCCGCTTGCAACTAATTGATCATTATGAGGCGTGTGTTAATTATAATTATGAGCTTAACTACCAAAACTTGTTCTTTGAGTTGGGGTTTTGGTGCAAGTAAATGATCATGAACCATGATTGTGCCGACGTGTAGTTGATTTATCGGGATAGATTGTTATACTTTTTAATTAAGAATACGAGAGTTTGATTCGTGATTTGGGTATAGAATTGATTATGTTAAGAGATTTCTATTTCTCTAAAAGGGACTTTAGTCAGGTCAATCTATATTAATTGAGATAAAATTCTAAATATATTAGGGCATGAAAAAAAAAAATTCCCAATTGAGGTGTTGTGTGGAGGCCCCAACTTGAACAGGATGGAGAGCCCCAAAGTGGGCTGTCTCTCTTTGCCTGGTCCATCTTCACACCATAGTACATTGAGTATCAGCTGTATCCATCTTTCATTTTTTTTTTTACACCAAGGTATTTAAAATTTTATTTTATTTAATTCAATTTGAGCATACATAGAGTTTTATTAGAGGATAGCTCTTTAATATAATTTTTTTATTTTTAAATTTTAAATTTAAGATTTAATTAAGTGATTTGACACTTTATTCCATTGAACTAATTGTATATTGGTATCCAATTTTCATTCTTAAAAAAATGAATGACGTGTGTGTGATTTGCTTCACATAAAATGTACCCACATATCCAATCTCAATGCAACAAATCATAAAAAATTCTGTTGACCCTATTTAATTATCTGCCTCTATACATGCAAAAAAGCCATGCTATCTAATTTTATTTGAAAAAGTTCACTAATTAGTAACATATTATACAATACATTTCCTATAGATTTTTTGAATAGTTTATACGTTACCTCTAAAATAAAATTTGAGAAAATCATAAGTGCTGTATATACTTTGAATTTGCAATTCTAATATATGTTGCTATTGACGGGATTTGTTACTTTAAATAATATATCAATACCAATATGATATTTGTTGTCATCTTATTTGTATTTTCAGTGATTCATACCCTTTGTATGGTGAAAATAGAATGATGTATAGTAAATTTAACTTCTAGACAATTTCATTTCTTTTTTGATCATCTTGAATAAATTTAAAGTATTTTTTGGTCAATTTTTGAATGAATAATAAGAAATATCATTCCTATTCTATAATATACAAAATTTTCTTAACAGTAGTGTTTCTTTGATTTCAAAATGTTTTCCATTTCATCCTAAATATTTTTAAAATATTTCAATATATTGAATTAATTAATATTTACACAAAAAATTTTATATTTTCTATATTGACATTTTTTTCATAATTAATCAGTTAATTAATTATGATTTTTATTTTTATATTATTTATTTTATGATTAATAATTATATATTTGATCATTTTAGATTTTTATTATAAAATATGATAATTCTATTATTTTTATAAAATAATTAATATTTATATAATAATCTTTATATTTTTTATATTCACTTGTTTATCGATGATTTCAATTTTTGTATTTTTATAATGTGTTATTTGTTATCGTTTTGTATCAATTTTTATTATTTTCATTTTCATTTTCATTTTCATGCAACCTAATCTATTATTATTAATTTGAATTTACTTAAAAATTATTTATGTCAAAATTGAAAATGAAGGCCACATGGAGCAAATAACAAATTATTATTGGTTAGTCTAGGATTCCGATCGATTTTGGATAATGCGAAGGACTTTTGCCAACACAAATCTTTATGAAAATATTCTTCTTAGGAAAATCCAAAACACCCGCCATTAATAGATAGACTAATGACAAGACAACACGTGGTAAATCGAAGCACTTTTGGCCCCATGTTACTGCCTTGGAAATAGCTTGTCGTTTATAGTACCACAAAAGGGTCCATAAATGGTTCGATTATGGCCCCACTCCAACTCTGTTAATGCGAGCCCTTTTTTTTTTCTTTTTCTTTCCTTTGGGTACCGCATGAGATAAGCGCCCACCTCCTACTCCTTGTCGTTGGATTAAAGTGTGACTGCCCGCATGTAATTTTGTTGCGTAGCAATGCAACAAAAATGACCCTGTGAGCGTGATCCGAGAGAGAGAGAGAGCTAACTTATTATACCAAACTCTTTTAGATGAAGCATTTGGATAACTTTATCTCATTTAATCGATTTGAATTTTAAAAATAAAAAAAAAATATTTAAGAGGGTCAATCCCTAATGATCCCCATAACATTCGAATAGAATTAATTGAAACAATTCAGATATCGATCAGAAAAAAAAAAAAGAAGCTAACTTATTATTTCATTAATATTTTTTTTTATCTAAAATTGATTGTTGCTACTGAATCAGGTAGTAGGGAGATTACTTTTATTTAAACTTCTATTTTGAAAAAAAAAAAAAGAAAAGAAAATAGCAGTAGCTAAATTGAAGACAAAAACATCGCTTTCGAGATACCAAAAGGAGAAAAAAAATTACAAATTAGTCAGCAAAAATAAATTATAGAAAGAATCGAGATATATTTGACAGGTGGTGAAGGCAATGAGCTGGGTGATGCCAATTGGATAAACACACGTGGCTGTGAAAATAGAATGTTAAAAAACTACCTAACCTTAAAACAAAAGGTAAAAAGTTTAGGAAAAGAAATCGAATGTTACACATCAGCGTCGTCATCGACAGACATCCAGAAACCGTGATCAGAGAACCTCCAAACAATTCCACATTATACTTGTTCATCCTGTAAATGAATGAGAGAGTTACTCTTTTAATACATAAATCTCAATTGGACTGAGACATATCTTATAAAATATTAATTATGTAATTAAGATCATCACTACATATACTTAAAGAAAAAAAAAAAAAAGATTTCTGTTGTATATCTACAAATATTTTAAAATAAAACAAAAAAAAATTGTTAGATTCTTTTGGTAAATGATATTTTGATTAATTTGACGGTTGCAAACTCTAGATTTTAAATTAAAATTATCTTTTTATAGGAATTGAACTTACTTTGTTTATATAGTGTGATTCTTGTATAATTAAATGTATGTATTATATAAAGATACTAACAGATTGTTGAAAACCTTAAATTTCAAGTATGAATCCGCCGCCCCAAATGTCTAGTGTTCTCTCTCCCTCTATGCCATTAGCATATGACAACGTGGTGACAGCCTTGTATGAGCTGTTTTTAGTCACTTACAGAAAAGGTCCCACTCAACTATGCCCCGCAACGACTAAATGAAGAAATCTCCAGCAAGACACAAACAAAACGAGAGAGAGAGAGAGAGAAGTGAAATGTTAAAATACCATGAGAGCCGACATTCATTCGGTCCATGACAACTATAGATGTTACCAAAGCTCATTTAGTCGTCTCCCCACTTTTCTACACCAAAATCCCATAAACCAAAATTGAGACAGACAGAAAGAGAAGATGGATCCATGTCCATTTGTGAGACTAATGGTGGAATCACTAGCACTCAAGCTACCACTAGCAACGAAACCGGCCGGTTCAGGAGTGCATCCATCAACAACCCCATGTTTCTGCAAACTCAGAATCAAGAATTTCCCCTCCCAAACTGCTCTTATTCCTCTATCTTCATCACCCACTGATTCCTCCCCTGATTCGTCCACCTCAGCACCCGGTTTCCACCTCGACCCTGATACTCTCCGCCGCTACAATGGAAAGACTATTAGTCTCCGGGTCTCGGTCTACACTGGCCGGATGGGTCATACATGCGGAATCAATTCGGGCAAGTTGTTGGGCCGGGTCCATATCAGCATCAAGCTTGATGGAACCAAGACCCGACCCATTATGTTCCAAAACGGTTGGTTGAAACTCGGGAAAGAAGCGGATAAAGCATCGGCCCGGTTACATTTGATGGTCCGAGCTGAACCCGACCCCCGGTTCGTTTTCCAATTTGGGGGTGAGCCAGAGTGTAGCCCCGTTGTGTTCCAGATACAAGGGAATATACGGCAGCCGGTTTTCAGCTGCAAGTTTAGCGCAGACCGGAATTCGAGGTGTAGGTGAGTCTTTTATGCAATGGGTTCATTTTAGCATCATGATGCGATTCTTTTTGCTAACATGCGCTTTTTTTTGAAAAATAAAAAAAAGAAAGAAATTACTGACTGTTATCATTTGGGTCCAAAAATTTTGGTCCTCTGTGTCTGTTGGTGTTGACATCTGCTAAATTACGCATGTGGGATTGTCAATTTCATGTGGTTGTAACCACCGCCACCACCCCACAAATTGGGACGCACCTCATCAATGTAATTTTCTTTTTCAAACTCTGCATGAACATGAACATTCATACCATTTAACCTTGATTTGTTAATGTGATGCATTTTTAATTAATTTTGTTATTATAATTGAAATTATACATTAAACTTGTCATATTGATTAATAGCATTTTTTGTAAAAAAAAAAAAAAAAAAAAAAAAAATCAATAGGTAAGGAAAGCAATTTTGATCCCTTCCCCCCAATAGTAATGATTCCCATAGGCAACATTTTGGTTGCTTCTACCTGTGGCAAGGTTTGACTTTAATTTGCCAAGAATTTTCTTCCCATCATAATTCGTTGCCAGTTTGAGCAACCCTTGTGTCCGTTCTTGAGTTAATAGTAAATCCAACTACATATTCAATATAGGGTACAATCTGCATTAGTAAATTAATTGCTATTTGAATTAGGGATTTGGTGAATGAGACTTCCATCATGCAGTGATTGTAACATTTTTACTTTACTCAGCATGATTAGGTTTACACATTGATTAATATTGTTGAAACGGCTACCTAAGTTTTGGATTATGCTAAGAAGTCTAGGTTTTTTTCCGACGAGTAGATAAGATGATCAATCAGTCGTATTCCTTTCAACATTATGCTTGGTGTTTGAACTTAGTCCTCTCTTTACCTATATTGAGATTTCTTCGATTCATTTTCGATGCTAGGTTTTGTCTTTATGAAGATTACTCTTTTTAAAATGTTTTGAATTTTTTGATACCCATGAGAGAATACTGCATTCTTATATAATACCAATATTTTTAAAAATAAAATACGTCCTGTATTGGTGCTTAAGACAGATGCTAAGAGCTTCTCATTCTTCGATGCCAATTGCAATTTTTTTTTTTTTTAAGTGTTTCCAATCATTAGTTATTGGCATCAATATTCTTTATGATCCTCTGTCCCGATATGATTAAAAGCTAGCAAAATAATATTCCATCCTTCTTCCTTCCATGGCCAAAATTGTTGAAGACTATTGATCCAACACTTGTGACGATGACCTCGTTCCTTTGTTTTAGGAAAAGGCAAATTGCAATAATGAGAAACATTTTTAAATGTAATCAAGTTGCTTTCTCACTTTGGTCAAACATTAATCTCCTTGACAATCTGTAGAGTTTAACTACCATAAGATTTGATTCCTTTTCCATGTGCATATGCTTCATAGCTTGTTCTTTAATACACTCTCATTTGACTATTCTGTTTTCTTCGTTTTGCACTTCTCTAGTTGGATCTTTTCTTAGTATTTCTCTCCTGTAAACCAGATCTCTTCCTTTGGATTTCACCACAAGCAATAGAGGGTGGATAAGTACATTTTCCGGAGAGAGAGAAAAGCCCGGAAGAGAAAGAAAAGGATGGATGATTATGGTCTATGACCTATCTGGTTCACCTGTGGCTGCTGCTTCCATGATCACACCATTTGTGCCATCACCAGGCTCAGACCGCGTTTCCAGGTCAAACCCTGGTGCATGGCTCATCCTACGGCCCCATGGATTCTCAGTCAGTAGTTGGAAGGCATGGGGGAGGCTTGAGGCTTGGAGAGAGAGAGGACATATTGATGGACTTGGTTACAAGTTTGAGATTGTTACAGACAATGGACCAAGCAATGGTATTCCATTAGCGGAAGCAACAATGAGTGTGAGAAAAGGAGGCCAATTTTGCATAGACACTACAACAATTAAAGATCCTAAGTTGGGATCTTGGCCTCAAGTACGAGGTTTTGTGATGGGTTCGACTGTGGAAGCAGAGGGCAAAGTCAGTAAGCCGACCATTCAGGTTGGCATGCAACACGTGACATGCATGGCGGATGCTGCACTCTTTATTGCCCTCTCAGCTGCCATTGATCTTAGTATGGATGCCTGTCGCCTTTTTTCACATAAACTTAGGAAGGAACTTTGCCCTGATGAAGATGAGTCCATTTCTTAGTACTAAAGTTCCCGATAGGAAGCAGATTTCTGACTTCTCTTGCAGTGATAACCAATAAGTTCTTTGCTCTTTTGGGAGCGCAAGAACTATTGATTTAGCATGGAAGAACCAGTAGGCCCTCTTTTACCCATTAGGTGCACATGGCCTTTTTATACCTAGGTTTGTGAGGCTGATCTCGATTCTTTTCCTCTCTTTTTTGTGGGAGTCTTGAATTAATTGCTGGTTCTGGTTTTTCATTTGATTTTTGTGGGATTTTCTTTCATTCACAAGTATTCATTATGTAAAAGTTAATACTGCAGACATAAATTGTACATAAGAGAAACAACAGTAATTGTTTGTTCAAATTAGCCTTTATAATCCTACCCTTCTTTTGCTTTGCCTTAATGCTTTGTTGCTGCGTTTGTTTTATTCTATGGGATATTTTACCATTCTTGGGAATACTGATATTTTAGATGTTTATAGTCGGTTGGATCATCATGTAACAATTATTATTCCTTATAAAATGAAAATAAAATAATTAGTGAATGGCTACCAATGGGAATTTTCATTTTTGTTTTCCACCGAAGTCATGCTCTCACTAATCTAGTCGGAGCATTTATGGGACCTTATTAAGGGACGGCTTTCTTAGTGTAGTTTTTTTCATTTTCAAGTTTTGAATTCAAAACTTACTTAAGAGATCTAATACTCCATCCCATTAGGCTGGGTGGTGATTGGTAGTACCCATGGGAATTAATACTATGGCCATAGGGCAATTTCATTAGCTTATTTAGTATTTCTCTACATCAATTTTGATGGTTGTTCTAGTCCAAGTCCCGACGTATGCTGTAGGAGGAGAAGAGTCAAATATTACTTTTCTAAATTTTTAGAGGCAAAGATATGTCCAACATTATTTTTTTAAATTTTCATTTTTAAGTGTATTTGACAAATAATTTCTTATTAAAAAAAAATGTACCCCGGAAGTAGAGTTAAGGGAGGGCAAAATATTATTAATCTAAAACATGAAGCAACTCACATATTTTTTCTATTTTTGAACCATTTTCTCTCCCCTGTTTTTTTCCCTTCCTAGAAAAGGTGACTTGGGCAAGTTATTACAAAAAATTTGTCTAAAACAAAAATTTTCCTTAATTTACCACACAAGAAAATAGAATAATTTTTATATAAAGTAAATTTTAGTTTCGAATTACTACTCTTGTACCTTATATAAGATAAATGCATATACTGGTGAATATAATTAGAGCTATAATTGAGTAGAGTCAAATATTCAAATTCTCAAACTCAATTTGGTTATAAAACCCTAACAGTCCATTTTGGCAGAGAAAGAAGGGAAGGGAAGGGTTTTTAAAAAAACTTACTCACTTTTGACAAAACAATTAATTGAAGAGGAGGGAAATGAAGGTTTCTATAAAACTTTTCAAATCCAATTTGTCAATTCGATCAGATCAGTGGGTTTTGAAAGAAAGAGATTCATTTTTAAAATTATAAATACTAAATTTACTTTTATATCATCTATTTTAAAACTCTAATAAAAAGCAAAAATGATAAAATAGTAAATTTGTACACTTTTAAATTATATTCCCTCATTTTTTTCCCATCTAACTAAACATGATTTTTTATTTTATTTTTTTTCATCATTTTTCCATCACATATTTTGTTGTCAACATAATTTTTAATTTTACTTTTTTTTTCCTTCCTTTTCCATCCTTTCCCATTCTTTCCTTAACCTTCATTTCCTTTCTCATGAGGTTGCCATACATACCGTAAACAAACCCATGCTCGAAATCAAATCGAGTTTACTTTCTATATTCGAGTTCAGATTTAAACGAATAGATCTAAAGTCAAACTTGATTCGTGTAAACTCGATATGCAATTAAGCATTTGAACAGAATTCAAACTCCGACTTGAAATTAAATCTGTAAAAATAATCTTGCATATTACAGTATTCATATTTTAAGAAATAAACTCTTACTATATCAATTTAGCTGTTATTATCCATAAATATATATATATATATATATATATATATATGTATATTTGCAAATTACAGATGCTAAGTACTAACTATAAAACAATTTGCCAAACCCTCAACACTCAACGGGTCCATTTACAAAAAGAAAAGCAAACACTAGTAATAACATTCATCAATTTTTATTTATTTATTTATTTTTTTGAAACGAGCCAACTCACAAACTTTCAATTGAATGATAAAAATCTCAAACTTAACTCATTTATTAAAGAAGTTCAATTATTAAGTTTAAATTTGATTCGTTTAATAAACAAGCGAACCCAATCTAGTTTTTATCGAAAATAATTTGAACTTGTCTCATTTATCCCCCCTTACATATAGCTCAATGCTCAAGGGCAGATAAAAATAAGCATGTAAATGCGATCTCAATGATAATGGTAACTCAATCTAGTTTTTTGTTTGTAGCGCAATACATTCTAGGGTTAAATCAAGTTGCTAGAAATTCGAAGTGTCTACTTAGGAATGGCTTCATCAGCCTAGAGTGTTTTAGTCTTTATCCTGGTTGGATTTAGCTTAATTACGAGGATCAAAGGCCCAAAGGCACATTGGATAAACATATACAGTTTTGACCATTTTATGGGCTCACCGACACATTTTTTGTCTAGTAAGCTGTGATATTAGATCTCTTAATCAAGATTTTGAATTCAAGTTTAAAAAAAAAAAAATTATATTGGAAGGATAACTTTTAAAATAGACCGCTACAAGTCTCATATTAAATTAATTGGAGTATTAAGGTTAATCTAAAAGAAAACATTTTTTGTGTTTTAGTGAATTGGGAAAGCTAATAAAGTGCTAATTTCTTGTACTTTTTTCTGGAACTTTGGATGGGTTTATTGAAAGATTGGTGGCTTCTAAAGGATCGACACTATTGTAAAGAATGGTAGCACTTTCTGTACCAATATGTGATTTTTTGCTGATAATGCATCCAGTCAACCACAAGTATTAAATTTGTATTAACCCAACCATGGATTTAATGGTATTGTTGCAAAAATGAAAAAAAAATAATAATAAAAATATTTACCATAACCCATTTGAAAAAAAGGGGTATTTACCACAGCAATTATTATTAGTAATAACAATTAAAGCCAACATAAAAAAAAAAAAAATTAGAAATAGTTTGATTGACAAACCCATTTGAAAAAAAAACAAAATCTTATAATAATAGAATATTTACTGTATTTAAATTATGGGGTATAAACTTGTAAAACTCATGCACAAGCACATTCTGATTATATCTTTAAATATCCAGATATTAAGAAATTAGGGACAAGATTAAACATAATTGCCAACAAATCTCATCTCAGCCGTCCAATATTTTATCTTCAAGATGATTTTACCCTTAACCCCACAATGATACGAAATTGCAAACCATTGATTGGTTCAATGAACCAGCAACAAAGATTCAACTTTATGAAACAAAAATGTATATTTTTTTTAGTACTAAAAAAGAAGGATGCTATTTCCATTAATTTAAATTTAGCAGGTGTTTGTCATAATCAAGAATCAAATTAAAATTAATTATCTAAATTAATAGAATAAAAATAAAAATTTAGAAATGGAAACCGCAAAATTAGATATTTGTAAAATTTAAATAAAAATATAGATTTCGTAAAATTCATATTAAAATTTTTTTATTTCAATTTTGATTTTAATTTCTAAATACAAAACAAATATTCCTTTATACTTATTTTATGAACAAAAATGTATATTTTTTTCCTAGGAAAATTCTAATTCTTTTTCTCGATAGCAAAATGTAAAAAAAATAAAAAAGGCCATAAAAGATAATGTAGTAAAAAACCTAATTTAGAATTTAATAAAATAGTATATTACATAAAAGTACCCGACACGTCAACGTTCACCAAAAAGCATTTTCCAATAATAAAATTATCTTTTCCGTTCCAAAATAACATCTTTCCCAATCAACTCGTCTCTCTCTCTCTCTCTCGCTCGCAAACCAACCGGGAAGCGAAAACCACTTTCTGGTCTGGTTTTCCAGGAATGGACGCCAAACGCTTCATCACCATCTTTTCCATCCTCTTCTCTTTCCTGTCCGTCGCCGTCTCCCAAACCCTAATCCGTCTCAAATCGGAGAATCCATTCTCCGGCGACCGGAAAATCCTCAGGGACGACGGTCTCTATTGCGAGAGCTGGAGATTCACCGTCGAGACGAACGACGCAGGAGACTGGAAGACGATTCCAGATAAGTGTTTAAAGTTCGTCGAAGATTACATGACCGGACCTCGGTACAAATCGGACTTAGAAGTTGTTTCCGACGACGCGATTTCATTCGCTTCGACCGTGAATGTGGCGAATGACGGACTCGATGCTTGGATTTTTGACATTGATGAAACCTTGCTGTCCAATATTCCCTACTATACCCTTCACGGTTACGGGTAAGGTTTCAAGTTTTGATGTTAATTGATTGAATGGTTGAAAGTGAATTTTTCAATTATTGGTACTGGCAATGATTGGGTCTTGAATAAGATTTCGGTTAATTTGGAATTATGAGAAAGAAGGATTGAACATTTATAGTATGATTTTAGGTTATTCTTTTGATTACTTTTCATGGTAAACTATAACTTCTTCGGGGGAAATGCTTGAATTTATGCTTACAAGTCATTGTTTAGTAAAACAAGCTTTTTGATTCAAAAGGACTGAATTGAGACTCTCTAATGCTGGTTTCGGTGTTTAACTTATACTGCAACAATTATCTTTTTCAGTTCTATAGATTTTGTGATGTTTCTCCCTCGCATTTAATGCCCAAAAATTTGGAAATATATACTCTACTGTTGGCGAACATGATTACATAATTCAAATGAAGTTCGATGTATACTGCGGCATGTATAAGAAATTTCATGGCCTATGCAATAAATAAGCACTATTTAAAAGTTCAGGCATTGACCTATACAAATTTCAGCAGATGATTGGTCAATTATAGATAGATTGACATGTTGGTATCATGTTGAAGGAAATAATCTAGAACAGACTTCAAAAGGCACAAGGCACATCCTGCTGGAATATAGGGATGGTTTGATGCAGGCATTCCTGCACCTTGAAGCAGAGAGGCTGATTGATCTATTCTGCATTGCTTTGTTGTAATGGTTAACTTAAGGTTTCAATACCAGAAGAAGAGATGGAATAAAGCCATCAAATAATTAGGTTTTTAGAAACTACTTTTTAATGTCGACCAAAGCCATCATTGTTTTGCTAAAACAAACTATCTGATGAGGGGATTCGATTGAATGATGGCCATGGACTGATAATATTCCTGGAAGAGTTAATAGAGGTACTTAGATCAGACTATTTTCCAATATGGAACTAACTACCAGAGTAGATCAATAGGCACACTCATTGCTTTGGGCACTGAGGTCATTTTTGTTACTGAGACCAAGAAGTGTATTTCTCATGTATAATTGAGGAGTCTTTTGGTGTTTTAAATTTCTACCTTGATGTATCTGGGGTTTGGCTTTCCTTTTTATTGTATTAGCCTTAAATCCATTTTTGGCAGTGTAATATCCCTTAACGGGGGACAGAAAGACAGTAAAATCCCAATGTCTGAGAATCGAACCACATACATTGAGTAGACTCTTCAAGGAGAAAGGAGGTGTTGATTGTTCAGGTGATATTTGCAGTAATAAGGCCATGTCTGTTGCACTCTTACTTGCATCTAATAGATAGAAAACATGGTAATTGTAAAGAAGTGGTCAGAATCAAAGTTTTCAGGAATATAATGCAATTAGTAGCATGACATCAACTGTTCAACTTGGTTTCCGATCTATTATTGCTGATCTTGTAATTAAAAGTATAACAGTATACTAATGTTCTGAGCTTTGGAAGGGCAACTTAAATAGAGTGGATTACTACACACACACACACACACACACACACACACACACACACACACACATATATATATGTATTCTTTTTTGGGAATTTGTGCCTTACGGGCAATAAAATTGCATGGGATGAAGTTTCCCAAGAGTTTAACAGGATGCCCTGCATTTTTGTTGCTGCAAGCCTTGATGGCGTGTTCTAACTTACAAAGAAGTTATTGTCCAATTGATTCCTGCTTGGTTTGGATGCTTAGGTTTTGATTTCCTTCTATTCTGCCCCTATAGTTTCCATTGTGATCCTGGCTACTAGGCAACTGGGAGTTCATAGACCATGGTTGGGTTCTCTTTGCTGCTTCAAAGAGTTTTGTTTTCTGTATCAATTGCCTTGCCTAATAAATATGGAGGTTTCCTTGCATTCTGCTCTTCACAAATAGCATAATAAGAACAAAACCTGTTTAGGTGGTAAATTCTTATGTTTTAGTTAATCTTCTCTCTATCTCAAGGTAGGCAAGGCTGTGATTCTGTTATACAGGTCCTTATTATCCTTCTCTCTTGTGGTCCACAGCAAGGGAACTGTACTTTACCTTTTTCTTCACCTTTGACAGGTCCCTATTTACCATTCTCTTTTTTACAAGTGTAGCCTCCATAGTGGCAGTCAGATTACTTTATTTTGATCATGATCGACCATTTTTTATGAGTTACATAAATTGCTAAATCATGGCCTGACATAGCGGGACCAATATTTCCCTAAGTGTATTTCTTTGATTAGCTATGACCAGGTAGGCCGGTCTTTTGTCCCTTTTTTTTTGGTTGATACTTGTGTAACTCTGTTTTAAAACTTCTGTTTTTTGGACATAGATCCAAGGCCTTTGATGAGAATTCATTTGATGAGTGGGTGGATTTGGCGGAAGCTCCTGCACTGCATGCAAGTTTGAGATTGTACACACAACTCCAGCAGATGGGATTCAAACTTATTCTGCTGACTGGGAGAAATGAATATCAAAAGAATGTTACGGAGAAAAATCTTAAATCCTCTGGGTACAGCAATTGGGAAAGACTAATATTAAGGTATATCCTACTTGCACCCATATTCCAGCAAACCTTGCCATACCATGAATTGGAAAGAAACCACATTATGTCATGTATTGCTTCCCCCCCTTCTTAGTGTTCCATTTTCTTAGACGTCATGCAACCACGCATTGAGGTAATTGATTTGATTTAATGCAACAGGGGATCTTCAGACATGGGCACGTTGGCTGTTAGCTACAAATCTGGCAAGAGGAAGGAGTTAGAAGATGAAGGTTATAGAGTCCATGGGAGCTCTGGGGATCAGTGGAGCGATCTGATGGGCTTTGCAACGGCAAAACGGTCCTTTAAACTTCCTAACATAATGTACTACATTCCATGAAACAATCAAAAGCATCAGTGTGAAAGTCATCACATCAGCTGCATTGATGATTTCTTCTGTGATTGGTTGTAATGCCTGAAAAATGTTTAGGCAATGTGGAAATAGTGATTCATCACTTGCCAGTCATGGCCTCTGGTTTTAGGGACTGGTTGGGAAAGACCTTCTGTAATAAGGAATTGTATATGCCTCCAATGTCAAGCTTTGCCTTCCCGCAGATTTGAGTCCCGTCCCCAGTTTAAATTCTTCTGGGTGATTTCGCTTGCTTGATTGGGGCTATGAACACTTTTGTCTTTCCAAAACAGATGCAACATGAACTTTCATTTTGCTCATTTTGGTGCTCAAGTGTATATTTTCACCTTCATTTTAGCCCCCCTTGGCATACACATGGCGTAGGAATTTGAAAGCCATGATGGACAAAATCGGAGTTCAAGCAGCAAACTACTAATTAAAATTAGGGATTCATAATCTTTTACATTTTATGAAACTATATATAGTAATATATGCGTGTAAGATGTATTCGAATCACAAATGTTATCTTTTTCCTTATCATTAATTTGACACTTCACACCCAACAAGAATACATGTGACGGTGAAATAAGACTAACTTGTGAACTTATTATTTTCCTAACCGAAATAAGTTGATAATCATTTTTATTGAGAATTAACGAATAGTTGGTTTAGTAGATAAGAATATTAGATTATTTAATCAAATCTCAAGTTTGAAATTTATAAAAAAAAAAATCTGTTGAAAGAGTTTTATCTGAATTGAATCAAATAATATTTAAATTGAGTTATTAAAAAAAAATATTTATTGAGAGGATAAAAAGGAAAAAATGATGGAGATTCTCTTAGCAGGCCCCAGTGGGAAGGCCCACACTACTGGCTTTAATTAGCTCAGCGGTAAAGATTGCCCTTGATAATTGCTTCGTTGTGCCTGTGCTGTGAGGCCAGACTTGTATGGAACCGGCTGAGTTTGTAAAGGGGGCAAAATTTTAAGAAGCCGAACCAGAAGTATGCCCAAGTGCGAGTAATTCCCTTCAAGGAGAGAACGGGAATAAGAAAGTCTCCAATAGATATAGAATAAACCCCATACCACGGGCAAGTATAGTTTCATTGTCTTCTTCCGGTACCACACCAAGTGAAGCAATGGTACTCTGTTATGTGATATACCAAAACTTTTCGATATTAACTTTTTCTTTTTTTAAATATTTTTTATTTTTAAAACATATTCACAATACTTCACCATATTAAATTAATTAATATTTACATAAAAATCTTTATATTATCTATATTTATATATATTTTTTTATATTTAATAAATTATTTATTTATTTAATCATAATTTTTACTTTTTATATTATTTATCTTATGATTAATAAATATATTTAATTATTTTTTTTACTTTTATTATAAAATATGATCATTTTATCAAATATAAAAAATAATTAACATTTATATAAAAATCTTTATATTTTTCATATTTACTCATCCCTCACATTTTTGTTTCCTGTAGCTTTACAAAATGTCGCTTCTATCCGTATCCTTGCAACATAGATAATACCCTACTTTTGATATTTGTGCCAGATTGGCCTATCCTCGATCTGTTCTGGTTAGAAGAAGAGTTTGATTTCAGAAGAGTGATGCTCAATGCCACAATAGGAATGGGATCAAAAGTATCATTCAATGGCATGCCCTTTCCACAGGTGGAACATAATAATAAGATTGTAGAACCCCTTAAGATGACCCCACCAAGTTAAAATCCCATTAATGTGTGTAGATGTGTTTGTTGATATATATAAAGAACTTCATTAACTCAGATCACAGAAGTTGATTAAATTATTTCAAGTTTTCAACCATGAAGAACCGAAACACTTCTTACAGAAAAAACAAGTGCACATCATTTCAGAATTCTTCGTCATGTTTTTTATCATATATATATATATATATATATATATATATATATATTATATAAAATGCCAAAATTTATTGCTTGACAACTTTATCTATACAACAAGACAAGAGATGCTGGATTTTCATGAAGTAATAAATTAGCAATCCGTGAGCCATTACTGCTCTCACTAAAGGACACAATTATCACTATATTAACCTCACAAGACTAAGAGGTGGAGAAAAGTAGACCAGTTCAGCAATTTTCTCCGGGGCCACGACAATTTCCTTTCACCACAAAACATTCTGATTTAGCCTAAAACCAGGGTGAAACCGCAACTGCAGCGCCACTAAAGTGCATAGCTGCATGTTGAGCCAAAAAAGGACTGTTTCACAAGACTACTATCTCTCTCTCATGGAGATGAAGGGCTTGCAGCATTATCTGGTGTAGGTGATTGAGCCAATGAAGCACATACAAGAGGCTTTGGAGTAGGAATTCTCAAACAATTGAACCCACCACCAGGAATAACAGAACACTCAGGTTGAGGTCTTTGCATGATTCTCCCAGGAATACAATTCAAGGAAAAATCAAATCCCACATTTCTGAAGAACAACTTTGAGCATTCCTGACTAAACCCGGAAAAGAAATTGTAAGCAACAGTCAAATTCAACAAGCTCCTCAGAGAACATACCAAGTCTGGCAAAACTCCAGATAGCTTATTATGACCCAAATTCAGAACCTCAATCTCATCCAAACAAGACAATGAATTTGGCAAATGACCCATCAATGAATTAAAGCTTATATCCAAAACCTCCATTTGGGTCAAAAGCCCAACACCCTCGGGAATACAACCCGTTAACTGATTGTTTAGGAACAAAATCTCTTTCAAAGCAGGACCCATGTAACCAAAACTAGAGGGTATGTTACCACTAAACTTGTTATTAGCCAAATTGATCACTGAGGCTGGTGAGTTACCCATGTTTGATGGAAGCTGGCCCTCAAACATATTATCATTCAAGAAAATTGCATCCAAGTTCTTGTTGAATAGATCCTCAGGAATGGGTCCTGAGAAGTTATTAAACCTAAGATCCAAGTAAATCAAATTGGGCATGTAAAGAACTGTACTAGGAAAAGAACCTGAAAAATGGTTGTTACTAAGGTCTAGTTCCATGAGAGACGTGAGTTCTTTAAATGTCTGAGGAACAGTACCTGAAAACCTGTTGCTATTTAGGTGCAAGAGAGTAAGGTCGGCGAGAAAAGAGAGATCTTTAACCAAAATACCTTGTAGATTTGCATGGTTGAGATCTATGGCTACCAGAGTAGTCTCCATTTGATCATCCTCAACATTTGCGCAAAAAACCCCTTTGTAAGAGCACACATTGTTGCCTACCCATGTCTTCAAAATCCCAAGTGGGTCTTCTGAGATGGCTGATTTCCATGCCTGTAAAGCATTGTAAGCACTAACAAGCTTTGAACTTGAAGAAGATCCAGAAGGGATTTCGGGATTTTGACTGTTACCGTTGATTCCTCCACCAATCCAAACACCTCCCCCACCACCACCACCACTAATGCCTATGCCGATACCACCACCAACACCGATTGCAGCCTGACATGTCATCATTATTATTTGCAGAAGGTAAAGAAAGCCCAGAAGCCAAATTTTCATTCTCACCCCCATATTCTTTGGTGGAACGGTCTAGATGTGTCTATTTGACGATAGTTGTGAAATTATGAGCTCGCGGCCTAGGACTGAGCAAATGGTGGGGTTGATGTGGATGGGTTACTCAATGTCCAGTATTTTTCCTGTGGTTTTGCTCTCTCTCTCTCACTCTAATTATTTATGCATGTACTGTGCATTTGTTGGGTCTCATTAAAAATTTTACTTTTGCTGCACAGGTTTTTGGACTCCAGTGTTTGGTAAGTGTTTAGTAAATTGCTCGGAGGAAGAAGTTTTTTGGAGTCAATTATTGCATTGTCTTGGTCCGTAGATTTTGAATAAGACAATTCAATCATCTGCCATTATCAACAAGTAAATCGATCGCATGAATGGTTACCTGATACTTTAGACTCGTTTGGTTGTAAATGTCTCCTTAATCTTTCACAAGGCGAAGTTAGAATCACTCTTGAGGGATTTTTTTTAGAAGAAAAATGCTATTCTTTTGAGACCAAATAACTATAATACAATTAGAATTGTCATGGCCATTAGCAATTCTCTTTCTAAAATAAATCTTCATTCTTTTCTTAGCTGATTTTGAAAAATATCAACTTTTCTTCACTATTTTATTTTACTTTACTTAAATAATTTCTATTTAAATAAAAATGTTAATTATAAATATAACATTTTGTAAGTAAAATTCAATTTTTTATATAAAAAAGTATTATATATATTTTATCTAAGTGTAATATATGATCTAAATGGAATTTAATATCAGACTTTCCAAATAAGACTTAATCCTACTTCATTAATGTGCCAATGCATTTTTCATATTGGACCATTGTGTTATATCATTGCACGTCATTGCACTTTAGAACGTGCAATGATGGCCCATGTGAGTGACAAATGTATTTCGGGCAGAAAATGTGAACTTTACAAAATGTGAAGGGTCTGTTGGAGTGATAGATGCGCATGCAACTTTGACCTATAATTGGATGCAGCTAGCTTCCATGGCCTCATCCATGCCATTGTTACCAACCAAGCAACCAACTCCAAAGAAGTAAAAAGCAAATTAATGATCTAAATCCAACTATAAGTGAAAATCCCCTAAACTTGTACAGTTATTTCATATCTCTAATGGCTCGATAACTTGGTGAGACTGTAATAACGGATTATATATTAAATATTGTAATTTTAATTATAATAGAATATCTTACTTTGAGTAAAGACTTTTGTAATTATGTTTTGATAAAATATTAATAATATTAGATCAGATTAAATTTAATTTTAATAAAATTAGATTTTTAAAAAATAAAATTCTCTCGATATCAGTTTTTTAATACATAAGAATTGAATTTAAAATCCTGTATAAAGAGAAACAATCTAGATTTTTTTGGGTGTTTGTAGACATTTATAATTATGCTTAAAAATTCCTTATCATTAATCATTTTCTTGGCTTTTAGCTAAAAGGAAAGGGGGAAAAAAAAGAGAAAAAAATTGGATGACTTAATGTCACACTAAAAGTGGAAATCCTTCGACGATGTTGTGATTTCAAGCATAGCCACAATAACTTCCGCACCACTCTCACCCACCTCACCCTGGGAAAGAGAAAACAAAGAGAGTGGGAAAGAGAGATTCAACTTTTGCTATTGCTTGAATTGGGCAGAGTAGTTAACCAAGTGATGATGACCTCCTTGCACTTTGTTTCTAGACTCTAGCTGACATCAAATCTCTCCCTATTCTTCTTGTGACTCGACAATGATTTCAATGTTCATTCATTCATCCCATGAAATAAGCTCTCCATTTGTTGTCAAAAGAAAAGAAAAAAAAAAAACATATCATAATAACCTGTGGACAAAGGTTAGACAACTGTGAAATTGTGGGGCTCAATGTTTTGAAGCCCGCACTGCCATTGAGCCTTACAGCTTTCGTCTCATCCCAACCCAATCAATTCCCACTCTGACTCCAATGGTTTGGTGAAGGCACAAATCTCGGCTACAAACTATAGCCTCGAATCATAAATTTAGTCACAAAAAATACAATAATATGTATTTTTAAGTATGTTTTTAGTTTATTAGAAAATGTGAAATTTAAAATATGGTTACTAAATTATATCTGCTTATGTGAAAATACCGACAAAAGAATAGTAAAATTGTGAATTTACCATGGAGTTGTCCCCTTCATAGTCATTATTATTTGTCACCTTGTGTGCGGGGGGACACAGGGGAGTAATCTAATCACACATCTATGTATTGTCAGCTTTTGTGATGATGTTTGCCTTCATTGATTACAGAGGCTACTATTACAACAAGAAAAATTTTCAACGATTGATAAGCCTCAAAGCAGCTTGAGAGAGAGGATTTGTGTGAGGACTGTTTGTTTCCTTCTATAAGCAGCATAATCCTTTTCTTCTTCCCTTAAATTTTTATCCGGAGGGTACAACCCACCCAAAATAGGGAGAAAAGACCCCTCCCGGCCTAAGCACTGGCAGGGTTCTAGGAAAGGCCCAAGGAGGCTAAACAGCAAGAAACCAAAGGTCTAGAGGAAGCCCTACGGGTGGGCCAGCCCAACCTTGAGAACCCAAAAGAGACGCCTCAGAAAGCAGAGAGCCTAGTCCCCCGGCCAATCATGTGGTAATTCCCCTCCTTTTTAATAAGTTTGGATTCAAATCTGGACCACCCGGGGAAAAAAAAAAAGGCGTAACCCCCCCCCCCCCCCCGGGGGGGCTCTGTTTTTTGTTGAAAAATGAAGGCAAAGAAACAGCCAAGGCAACAACAAACACCCAACCAAAGGGTGAAACCTGACCCCTCACTCTCTCAACACCATATCTTCTTTGATCATCATGAGGACGGAGCCTGAAAGGTCATCCATCGTTCAAAATAATAATAATATAAATAAAAATATGAATCATCAAATTTAAACATATTAAATAAAATGAAGAAGGATATTTGTACCGTACCATTATATTTGAAGAAAAAATTTTATAAAATCACGATAAGACCTATATTATTGTATGATATCGAGCGTTGAATTATTAAATAATAACAAAAACAAAATATAACAATAACAGAAATAAAAATATTTAGGTGGATGTATAGTAAAACTAAAAAAGATCAAATTAGAAAGGAGGAGATTCATAATCGGTTGGAAGTTAGTTTTATTATAGATAAGATGCAAGAATATCGTTTGAGATGTGTGATAAAACTAAGATGCATCACTTAATAGAATCGAGAATCTAAATATAAAAGATTTAATAAAATATAGAGATAAATCATTGAAAATTTGGATACAATTTATTCGTAAGAATATGATAGTAAAGGATTTAAATGAGGTTATGGTCTTGGATAGAATTAAGTGGCGTAAAAAATCTGCACAAACTAAATTAATCTTTTTTTTTTAATCTTTCCCATATTTGTCTTTATATGGCTGACTCCAATTACTGGAATTAAGATTTAGATTGTTTTTGTTATTATATTATTTTTTACTTTCTTTAATTATTTCCTCAAATTAAAGCCTCTTATTCTATATTCGTTTTAATTGTCGCAAATTAAAAAATAAAAAAAAAATGGTGGGACAGGAAAATTTAGAATAAATTGGGGGGAAAGTTTATTGAGAAATCAATAAATTAGAGTATTAAGAATTTCAATATTCATCTTGAAAAACACAGGTCGACCCATCAATCATTGTTTAAGGTTCAATATTATTTTTAAAGGTTATCTTAATGTCTCTTTTACCTATGAATGAATGAATATACAAAATTTAAACAGTTTGTTTATCATTAATGCAATTACGGACATAAGACTCCATTTTAGTTTCTATGCATATAAAATGAAATGTTATTATGATATTAATCTAGAAACTGAATTAAATATAAATCGGAGAAGCACTTTCTATCTATCAAAACTCTTGGGAAAGATGATTATCTGGATCAAATTATTTATAAATTTTAGAACAAATAGTTTGTCAGAGTCTCAAATTCAAACATCAACCATAGAAATTAAAGTAATAAGAATTTCAATATTCATGTTGAAAAAGGGTTGTGATCATGGGCTGTCTCTTGGAGACCCCAGCAATTGCATAGATCGTGCAACTTGGGAATATTTTCATCCTGGGTTTGGAAAATAGGAGCCCAGCCCACTGAAGTGTGGTTGTACTGGGCCCCCGTGTAGCCCATAATCTTATGCAAACATATGATCCAACGAGTCCAGTTTTTGATTGGACCCGAAATCTAGTTGGGTAAATTTATGTTTTTTGGACTCGAAATCTTTGAATTTATGTTTTGATTGGACCCGGTTTTTGGGTAAATTAATGTCCAACAAGTAGAAAACAGGACAATGTGATGAAGAAAGTTGCATTTCTTAGCCATTGATTCTCTGAAGAAAGTTGTTGAAAATGTATCTTTTAGTTTTAAATAGTGGGAGGAGGAGTAGTTGATCATCAACTCTCTCTCTCTCTCTCTCTCTCCATCTAAATTGCCTATTTTCCTACCTACCTACTTTGTTCAGTTTTTCTTACCTACTAATTCTACTTAGAAGGTAGTTAGCTTGTTAATTCAAAGATAGAACTGCATTAAACAAAAGCTTTCATTTCAACCATCCATTGAAATGGGACAATTTGCATGAAAGAATGAATGAACGAATTCCTCTCTACCATTTACTTTAGTACCCCACACTAGATGATATCGACCACTCATGAGAGCTTTCAATTTCTTTTACTTTGTACTCTAACAAGGGAGGTCTTCACCAAAGCAGTGAAAACTACTGTACATCGGCATGACATTAAGGTGGGTATTATTCGCATTCGTTTTAGTAAATTCCACTTAAGTATCTTGCCTTCCATCCCTTTTTTTTTAACTACACCAATCGACATTCGGAGTCATATTCCAATTAATTTGGTTTGAGATGCTGTCTGGTCCATTTTAGAAAGAGCTCTCCCAACATAATTCTTTCCATTTTCGATATTCGAATCTGAGTTTTGATTAAAAGATATAACACTCTTTCTATTAGACCATTTGTTTGGGTATTGTCTTCCATCTTGACCTAACCTCATATTTCGATAACCTAGATATATGGACAGAAGTTGATGAGAACCGCTGGACAAGTGAATTTTCGGACAACCCTTTTTCCATGGGGTCCAAGAGGGAAAGGACTTAGCAATTTACGAATCCAAACACTTTTTCGTTCCTCTAATTCCCCAAAAATAAACCCAGCCATTTGTGCTTGGGAAATTCCATTACCTTTCAATAGTATATTGATGTTCAAACTCATTGAAAACATATTTGACGTCTCATGAGTACCAAAAATGTGGAATAAAATTTGAACCTTCATGAGAGGCATAAGACACAAACTTCCCTAGCTAGCTACCCCTATCTAAGGTACCAAACACTTGGGAGTTTAAATCAGAGAGAGAGAGAGAGAGAGAGAGAGAGAATCCAAGAAAGGTAAAGCCATGTTGTGATATTCCTCCTTGCACTAACACAATTCCTCTTGCAACTTCTTTATGGGACCAAATCTGTACATTTGAGAGAAAAAACCCTAACCCCCTTGCTACTACCAAACCCTCACTTTAAAGCATTCCAAAATCTTCCATAAAGTGAAAGAATTGAATATCACCTTTTTAGGTCGAAAAAGACATGTCACGTCTCTTTTTTTTTTTTTTAATTTTCCCCTTATAGATATAATTTTCTCTCTTTTATATTTGCATGTGGAAAAGGAAACAGTCACTTCTTCCCCCTCCCCCCCCCAATCCTCCATTCAGGGATAGGATTTTCCTCTCTTTTTGTTTTTATTTTTGTTAAATACTTGCAGAAAGCATCTCTAACATAGCCTCCATTAATATTCAATCAACATTTAAATGACAAAAATCTCCTTCACTTTATATGCATCCCTTATCTTCTACAATAGCATTATAATGAATAATGTCGAAGGTGTTTACAGGAATATATACCATTATTATTTTAAGATGTGTAACTAGCTAACTGAACCATTTTTCAGCTTTAAAATCAGAAGAAAAGCCATTCATGAGAAATTTTCTTTTGGATATTTAGTTGTGATGATAACTTAACTAACAAATTAATATTTGGACAGATTATTTCCATATACAGAAGGTTTTTGACACTAAGCTCATGCAATTTGTCATAAGATTTTTTCTCATTCCAAAGCAATTTTATTCCTTCAAAGTTTAGCTTTTAACAAATTCAGAGTCAATGCACACAGATACATATATTCCTAGTCATTTTTCTAAATTTTGATTAAAAAAAAAATGCTTCCGCAGAACAGCAAATCCAAGTACTGCAATTTGAATTTGACAATGTGATGATTAAATGGGGGGCAGGAGTTTTAAGTAATTTCAAATCTCAATGGTGATTCCTGTCCTCATTATTCCTTGTGTGTCTTTATCTTTCTCCAAGAAACTACAATGAAGCTGCCCCTTTCGCCTCCATGTTGATTTTTGCCTTTATTTCATGCACAGGTCCCATGAAGGAAAAAATACCATGCACGTTAGTCTCTGTCTCCCTCCCCCCTTCTCTCTCTCTCTAATGTCTAATCTTACTACTAACTGGGGAAAAGGCCATGGCATCTCGAATAGAATAAAGCACCAAAGAACTCACCAAGTTGGAAACACAATTAATATTCCTAAAATTTTGAATTCTTTCATTAACATCTTTCTTTTTCTTAGATTCTATATTTCTGTGAGCCTTATCTACTAAAACTAATGTTTCTACCCTACCAAGAAGTTTTGAAACCTAAAACAATGATGAAAAAATTGAACGTCAGTGTTATTTAAGAATATCAATTTCTTTATAATTTGGGCACGAATTAAATTAGTTGTTAAACACCTGCGTTATTTAGAAACATAAAATAAAATTTTGTATGCAAACACGTTGGTGGATTATAGTTAGGGGAGGGGAAAATGAAACAGCGTTATGTAGCTAAGTCATCTTTGAACCAAAGAAAAATGAATTAGGCAATAGTTTCAATAATAAATATCTTAAGGTGCAAGAGATCATTCTTTTGAAAAATGAGAAAAGAAAAAAAAAAAGGAGAGAAACTAACTGTGATTCCTCCATGCTTACAAATTAAATCAGCAAATGATTTTTTTTCCTAAGTGTATCACTTTCAAGGTACAATATTCATAATCTACTTAGATTTTATTTGGAACAAATAATGTTCTTTAGCTTTGTGATAGTCTAAATTATTGCATCCATCTGGTGGATACATAAGGATATGCTCTTGAGCGTGGCATATAAATTAAGCATGCTCAACATGTCTTCAAACAAATTTAATTTCAAAGCGGCGATGATTCAGAATAGGTGGCTTCCTAAGGATTGACTACAATCTACACATATACATCTCTTTTATGAAATAATTTTATCAATTTTCAATAAATCATTTGTTTGATTTAAGAGGAAATTATAACCGTGATAAAGATGAAGAAAAAGATGCACCCACAAGAGCAAAAGTACTTAAATACACAATTTGCTTTCTATGAAGGGAAATAAGTGTAAGTTCGAGCAATATTTTAGTAGGAAAAGTGACTATATTCCCAGCAACAAACGATACAATAAGGTTTCTGAAGCAAATATGCACAAAACCCTTTTTAATTTATAAAACAAAACAAAAATGAAATTATACAACATCTAAAAATAAAAATAAATAAATAAATAAGAATACAAACTATAAAAAAGATGATCTTGGTAATCATAGTGGTGATGATTTTCATGCAAGGAATAGAATTTTGCTTTGAGGTTCTTTGGTTCTTCTATTGTCAGCCTTTTCTTGGGGAGGGTTTCTTTCCTTTTTCTTCTTTCTTTCTTTCTTTAACTCTGATGTTATACAGTTAGTTCAGTTAATGTATCAGAAGAGAGAACTTAACCACTCTCTCTTCTCTCCAGAAAAAAAAAGAAAATAGAAAAAAAGAGATGGGTTTTTGTTTTTCTTTGGAAAAAGAACTTCAGGAATGGCTTCACACTAATGATTGATGAAAATGATGTTGTCTGTCCAAGCTGGGTTTTGTGTTTATTTTTTTATTTTTAATTCTCTCTCTCTCTCTCTCTCTCTCGCACTCCTACCCATGATGATCTGGATTTTCAGGGTCAGGCCAGAAGGAGGAGTACTTCAACCATTCTGGCTCTTGTGGGTTCGTAATTGATGACTCCTGCACGTGCATGTGAAAAACATTTGAGCTTTGGTTTTTGTAAAAAAAATTGAGTACAAATAATAATATTGCATAATCATACAATTTTAAGCCTAAATATTTTACTAGCCACCCAGTTATCTGAACCTTTCATTCGCATCAAGACCAGGGAAACCATGAGGAATGCTTATGATATGACCAGTTGTCATGACCAGGTGATGAACTATCTTTTTTATTTTACATAACTTTTCTTGATAAGATGCCATATAAAACTTTTAGATGATTTTACAGACTCTGCTATTTTGAAAATATTATAAGTATTTTTTATGATAACAATATTTTTCAAAAAATAATTTTTTGAGTTTTCTCCCCTCCTTGTTATTTATTTATTTATTTTTCTCTCTAATAGGATTTGAGCAGTACTAGTTTTCTCTTTTCTTTCCCTTTATCCCTTTCCATTATTCTACTTTTGTCTACAGCATGCTTAGGCTGTCTAGTGTGAACTGTCATAAACTAGAGGTGATCCATAGGGGTTTCTGCTTCAAATAGCAATAAATACCAAAAGGAGTCAAAGTGAAAGTCCCAACATCAGTTTTCTAGCTATTCTTTCTCTAAAACCCTTGTCGGTGAAAACAATGGGCAGAAGAAGAAAAAAACAATAAGTAATGGAGGTTTTATCATTTGTACTTGATAATCCATGTCTACTTGATGACCACTGTGCCAGATACTATTAAACAGAAATCATAATGGCAATGTAGAAAAAAAAAACATAAAAAGATTTTGTGCGCTTTATCACTGTGTTTCATCGATATGAAAAACTTAAGAAATATTGTTATTCATAGAGAATAGTATTGTCATACAAAAAATAATGTGATCGTATTCATAATTTTTACAAAAAATTTTCTCTGTAATTGTAGACCTTGATATAATGCATTTTCTCATGCTGAAAATAGAAGTTAAACAAAGATATGGATCCATAAATTATACTAGAGAAGTAGTTTGTGTTTTCGTGCTGGGGGCAAAGAATATCTTAAAATAAGCCCTTTAAAAAAAATTAAAGAAAAAGAGAAAAAGAAAAGAGTTCTTGGTTGATTTCTGTTTAATTCAAAACAAGGCGGGATGGGAACAAAGAAGTGAATAATTATCTTTACGAACTTCTTGATCTTTTCCTTACACACAAACACACCCTTTTTCTTTCTTTTCATTCTTTGTTGATAATATATGATGACAAAAAATCAAAGTACTCTTCTCATGGAATTTAGGGTCAAAAAGTTCATACTTACTTCCTTGATATCAGTTGAAGTGCATCCCATTATTAGTTCCTCCAGACCAGATGCAGACCTCCCTCCTAGCTGTTTATGATGCTGATGCTGTTGCTGCTGCTGCTGACTCTAAAACAATAACCCACATTCAAATGTCAAAAGAATGACATTGATATAATATAGCAAAATATCAAAAGAAACGAAAAATTAAAATACCATCCATATGGGACAGCAAGAGTAACCATTGTATAAACACTCAACATTCGCATTTTTTGTCAACAAATGAAACATTTTTCATCAGTTTTGATGCTGCAAGCATTGGGGTGGTATCGATCATTGTCCAATAGCAGTTTGTCATGCATAGTGCATATGCACATATATATTTATCCATGAGAGAGAGAGAGAGAGGTAGTGAATTTTGAAAGGCATGGTTTTCTTATGGTTAAGTACCTGAATAGTATCATTTTGTTGGAGCATTAATCTAGAGACATGATAAGGGTCTTCATCAAGAATAATGGAGGCGTGACGGAGAGGAGGAGAGATAATAGCTGAGATGGAATGAGAAGGCCTGTTGATGTGGAAAGCTGTAGTTGCAAGATTGTAATGATGTGGATGAAGATGTGGCTGCTGCTGCTGTTGTTGCTCTTGTTGCTGTACAACTTCACGAGTCACGTGATGACTTCTCTGGTGTGCGTGCAAGTCATGTTCTTCGCGCGACACGGATGCTTGCTGCCCTTGATCTCTTGCAGTGGAAGCCTCTCCTACTCCAACCTTCAAATAAAACACAACACCACAAAAAGGGTTAAAAATCACTTAATTTTAGCTTTATTTTTTGTTAGTTTCTCTCTCTCTCTCTCTCCTCTCTTTAGTTTGGATATATACATATACATATACATATACAGATATATAGATATATATATATATATATACATATCTATATATATATATATATATATATATATATTGCCCATCTTTCTCTTTATGGTGGGTACCCAACAAAAGCAGTTTTTATTGTTTGATGTCACTCTTAATCAACTTGAAGTTTATATACATATAGTTCTGATGCTGTCTGTGCAAGCAATGTGAAAAATAAAAGCAACCTCCGAAAAGCTAAATCTTCCATATATTTCTGTTGCTTCCCTTTTTATCTTTTTGCACATTACGATCACATTAATTCTTGTGCAGAACTTACATGTTCATACATTCATCGAACATTAACCTAGCTTCCCACGATCAAATTTTTTCATGACTATGCTACATTATGTGTATAATATTTACACTTTGCTTTTCCACTTGGCTAAACCTCCATAAGTGCAATTAGAAGCTACAAAATTTACACAGTCTTGACTTTAATGTTGATATAATTAGGAAAATATCTTCGTAGAATTTCAATTACAAGATTGAAAAAAAAAAAGAAAAAAAGAAATAGGAGTTTTTCAGTAGTACAAAATTTTAATCTACTTGTTAGTATCTTTATGAACCGATCAATTTAGTAAAACTTCAATTGTATGAGTGATATTATTAGAAAAATGTTAAAATAAAGAAAAACAAAAGATAGATCTATATATACCTCATCAAAGTTTTTCCTAAATGGGGTGAAGCCGAAGTGATCCGATTTATATTGTTGCATTTCCATGGCATGAGTGTAACTCGAAATTGCAACACCAACACTAGAACCTCCACCAATAGATAATTCATCTCTTTGAGCAATCACTTCCTTAGAAGATGAACTTCCACTCCCACAATCTCTTCTATCGCTCGCATTACCCAGTTCACCCGTTGTTGAGGCATTCGCATTTCTATCTAACCAACTGCATTGCCTAGGTTGTGTTTGATAGAATATTTTTGAAACTACAAGCTCTCCTTCCTTCTCTTCTTCATTTTGTCCCAAGTGGTATTGATGCATCACCCAATTAGTCTTTTCCGGCTTTCGGTTTTTCCCAAAATTTGTGTAGAGAACTAGAATCTTTTTGCAACCCTTTTGCTTGCCATTAACCATGACAGGCCTTGTCTTACCGGTCTTATGCCACCGCGTTTCTCCTTGTAAATCACATTCTGTTTGAATTTTTCTTCTCTTTCTTGTTCCAGTGGTATAGGCTTTGGAAGGCCTATGGAAGAAGTGTCTACTCAAACCATCTCTTGTGACTCCTAAGAGGAAGCATGGGTATAATCACAATCAAAGTTAGGTTGATTTTAGGTGTAACAAACAATGAAATTATAGCCTTCAATAGTGAATCTCCATTTCAAACCCCTGAAAAGTCATAACAAAACTTTTGGAAGTGAAGTGAGAAAATGAAAAACCCTAGATTTTTTGAAACACGTTTTGCTCACTTGTGCATAGAAAAGTTCAATATAGCGCTATTGAGGACCTACCCACAACTTGACCAGGAGAGCAGGAGGGAGGGAGAGAGAGAGAGAGAGAGAGATACCAGGAAGTTTTTCAGGATGAGTATAACAAATCCCGTCTTCACCTTCAATAGTTGGAATGAACTCATCAATCAGAGGGTGGGATTTCAAATCTTTGGCTTCAACTTTGGCTTCAAGATGCTCTATCAATTCTTGGTCTGTTGGATCAAACTTCACTCCTGCCGGAAGACCAAACCAATCCTACATACAATTTTATCAAAATTAATTATACGAAAAACAAAATCATCATTAAAAAAAAAAAGACAAAGTGATTTTATTCTTTTTTTGAATTAAAGAAAAATTCCTCAAGCAAAAAGAATTGGGTAAGAATCAGCATCAGTCATAAAGAAGTATTAAATCATTTTTTTTTTAATACGAAGCTTAGAATAAACAAAAATGAAAAAATAAATATGGATGGAGATGGATCTATACCGGCTTTCCTTCAAGCTTGTGACCACAACCAGGACACTGCTTGGATCCACAAATTTGATGTTCTTCAAGTTTTGCATCAATAAGATCAGAGCTGCTGATTGAGCCAAACTGACCACTATTATTCATCTCTCTCTCTCTCTCCCCCCTCCCCAAACTTCAAGCTAATTTTAGTACTCTTCAAAACCTAACCAAACAATAATCAATACACTTGTTATACGAAAATCAACCCATTTACATGCAATAACTTCTTTCAGACAACTCGTGCTTAAAACTATATTACACCCAATATATACACATATACATATATATATTATATACGTATATATCAAATTCAAAATATAAAAAAAAAAGAAGAGAAAAGGAAAAAGAAGTGATGGAGTTTGCTGGGATTCAAACCCTGAAAATGAAAATTTCGAGGAGAATTTTTTTGGTGGGATTTTATTTTCTTAGACGTATAAGCAAGTAACAAGTCGAAGAAAAGAACGAAAAATAGTTCGAAAAACAATATATGCAAGCAAATAAAAGCAACCAAAAATAATTTGATGGATTGATTGATCTCAAACAGGGAAGTCTATGGAAACCCGGATGAGAAAAATAGCCAAAAGAGGAAATATTCCCTCTCTCTCTGTGTCTATGGATACAAGCGAGGAGAAAACAAGAGAGATAAGAGAGAGAGAGAGATAGGGAGAGAGAGAAGGAAAGAAGGGTGAAAAAAAAGAGGAACTGTCACAGTAGGATCGAGCTATAAACACATAAACACTTTAACCATGAAAGTCACCGGAATTCCTTCCCCTTTAACTGAAGCCCAACTGAGAAAATAAAGGAAAAGCTACTCTCTCTCTCTCTCTCTCTCTCTCTCTCTCTCTCGCTTACCCTATACATAGCCACCTTTTTCAAATCTCTGCTAATTTTAGAATCATCTAGTGTATATTGTGTTATTGTATATAGGCGGTTGCCCCGGGGGGTGGGGGGGAGAGAGAGAGAGAGAGTTTGTTTTTGTAAAGGAGGGTATTCTAAGGGGTTTCCATACCTTTGTTTTTTGGAAGAGGGCTTGACTAACTAAAGCTAAAAAAAATAAAAAATAAGAAAAGCAAAGAAACGGCAATCACAGCTGTTCCTAAGGCACGCATTGAAAAAAAAAGCATATGACTCCCCAAAAAACTATTAATCTTATAAAATTAATATATATATATATATATATATATATATATATATATATAAACCTTTAATTAATGTCAAATATTAGGTATATGTAACATACACATATGCAAATGAAGTTTTCTAATTCTGATTTTTGAGCTTTTGTGGAAAAATTTAACAAAGTTGATAAAATTAATAAAACCCAAAAGGGGAAAAGTCGAAGATGTGTGATTGAACGATTCGGCTTAATTTCGGAAATCATATCTCTTCTGATTTATCCCCAAAAAAAAACCCCTAGTTCAGAGAGAGAGAGAGAGTGGAAAAAATGAAAACAATGAGAAGATAAAAGATAAGAAAGGACTCACATGGATTTTGAGCTGGAGTGGTGATCATGATTCTCTTGCCCCGAATTGTTTTGCACAGAGAGAGAGAGAGAGAGAGAGAGAGGTACAAGAGGGGGGTTGCTTGATATGCAAGGCAAATGAGCAGGGACCCAACACTTGATGGACCCCCACCACCCCCTTCCAATTACGGCCTTCTTATTTTACATCTCCATTATAATATTCATATAATTCCACCAAACTTCTATCCCAAGCACCCCCCCAATATTTTATTTTTCTATTTTAAACTAATTTTTTTTTAAAAAAAATACAAATACTATTAGTTTGGTAATAAAATTTAAAATTGACACAAAATAGTTTTATTACTTCCACAAGACTACTAATCAAAATATATCAAATCAGTTTTTGTTCATTTATTTTTTATTTAAATTATACTGTTTAAATGTTATACAAATTACATATATTGTTTGTGTGTATATTTATGTGGTGTATATACGCACACACAATAATGTATTTTTCTTAATCATTACTCCTTTGAATTCGTCTTTTTGTCCCTCTTTTGTCGTATAAACACACTGTTTTTGTCTTTCAATAACAGTTTAGGTGTTAGATATTAGAATTTTTCTAATTTCATCGTTCTTTTCACGATTCAATTCTATTTAATTACAATCATTTATAAAATAAAAAAAAAAATGACATTTCTTTTTTGCCCTTTTTGGGGAAATCTAGAGTGTATGCACTTATAGGGTTCAAACTGTACATAACACATATGGTTTGCACATGGAACGTGTAGGCCCATCATTAGGTGGGTCCAAAATGTAAATCTCATACCAGAAAAGGGGGACTTGGATCAGTTGAGTAGTCAAAGAATAGTTGATGAAGGATCCAGAAATTTGTCCCTATAAACTTAACATATCGTAATTATTGCTCATTTCTTTTTTTTTTTATGCCCTTGAACTCCGGACACTGTCCCATTTTTTGAATTTCATCGTGACTAATCTGAATTGATCCGACTGAGATTCTTTTTAAGAAGATAGAGATTTCTCAATATAGTCAACTCCATATCCAAGTCACGAGTCTTGCTCATTTCTTAATCATGTATTATTCAGTATTCTTTTTGTTTTTCATTTTTTTCTTTCCCTTTCTAATTATTTTGATTTTCATCGGTTTTTGCCTATTTAAAAACGTTTGAGAAGCAAAAAATAATTTTTAAAGGAAAAATTGTGCGAGTATTTTTAAATATATATCTGATTTATACTATAAGTTTACGAGTAAATCTTGTTTCACTGGACACTATATGAAAGATTGCATGTTTTAAGGTTCATGCGACCACATGAATTTTTTCATGGGATTTTTGGTATTAGTATTCTCCTTTTAGATTGGTCAAACCAAATACACATACATACATACATACATACATACATACATACATACATACATACATACATACATACATACGTGTTTATATATATATATTTATATATGCATATATTTCATATCTATTGTTTATAGTTTATCTGCAAAAAGAAAGTCAAATTCTAAAATAGGAACGAATTCTTTCAATTTAATTTCATGAGAAAAATGAGCCTCTCACCATTTACATCACACAACAAAAGCTTCATAGATTTTATTTTTCATTTTGGCAAACATTTACGACTTGTTTGGATGAAAAGATTTAGAGAGAAAATAAAAAGTTAGAAAAAAAAAATGCTTTTTTTTTCGTTTGGGAGTTTAAATATAAAAGAAAATGAGAGATTTTGAGAAATTTCAAATCCTTCCAAACTTAAAATTTTTTCTCTTCTAAAAGTGAAAAGAAACGGAGATGAGAGAAAATATAAGAGTTAAAATATTTTGATATTTCAAAAATACCCTTTAAAAATAAAAATCAAAAATTCTTTTTCCCATTGTATTTCATTTCATTCATAAAACTTCCAAACAAAATAAAGTCTATCTTTTTTTTTCTTTTCAAAACTTCCAAATATGGTGTTAATGTTAATGATTTGATGGCATCAAATGAAGAAGAATATGTTCTTTTGGACAGACTGAGAGAGAAAGGTACACAACATGTGGGTGATAAAAAGAGGGTGAAATAATGAAATATAGATTCAATTCAAACCTGCGAAGGAAATAGTAATTCTCTGATTCGGATTTCTCTCTTTTTGTCCAAAAGGGGATGAATACAAGAAAATCAGAGGCAGGTTGACTTTTGATTAGTCCCTTGAATTTAGAACTTCTCATCTGCAAACATTAGTTTATCTTCTTTGATTCTCCAACATGAGAGTCGCAAATATTTTATGTTGTTTCATCTTGGTACCCATAATGTGAAAGTTTTCTACCCTCATATTATATATATATATATATTCATATGGTATCCATAATTTATGAGTTACTATAATTTTTTTTCCATAAATTGTTTGGCACACACTTTTTACCTGTAATTTTTAGTTATTATATTATTAAAAAGAAAAGAATTTTAGAGAAATGGTACCATATATTTTCCCTCTTTTTACCTTTTTGTTACCAACTTCAATGCTTGAATTTTTGTTTTATATTTTCCACGAATTAGTTTCATAAATATTATGAGCAAAAGTACTACTTTTTTTTTTTTTTTTTTTTTTTTTTTTTTTTTTATAGATGAGATATCAATTAATGATTCGACAATTTTAACTTTTTTAATGAAATACTGTGATATTTTTATTATGATAAATAGTATTTTTTTTCCGATTAAAATTAAAGGCTATATTGTCACAAATTTTGAACTTTTGGTACGCATAATCATTTCTAACAATAAAACGTCATCGAGTTATGCTCATTATTACGTGCTTAGTAGTAAACATACACATTTTGTCTTGCCGACCACCGTCTAATGAGATATGCTTAATGATAATCGGATATTCAAAGTGACAAATGTGGAAATTAAACAGATTATTGGATTGATTTGATTATGTTGTGTCGTGCAAATAATTTTGTATTATTATTATTATTTTTTCGTTGATCGGTATTTAGGTTTTGTTCGATTAATCCGATTTTAATACTGTAAGATCTATTGAGGGGTTAGCTCTCTAAAATCTATTTTTTTCATTTTCAGAATTTAAATTCGAGATCGCTAGTTAAGGGAGTAGAGGGTCTAACTATTTAATCCAAAGAAGTTTGATATAATTTTGTATTATTATTGATAAGGGGCAAAAGGGATTCAAAGGGACATACATGATCCAAAGCAAACTTTGTGGGGGAATCAACAAAATAATGAAAATATTAGTTGCCGTACCCGTAAACTGCAACTGGAACCCTTCTTTTTCCTACCAAATCTCATCAAAGATAGAAATTTGCCACAAGATTTTCACATTGACAGAAAAACATTACATAAATAATTGCAATTTGTTTTCTTTTTCTTTTTCTTTTTTCTCCCAACCATGCATGAATTGATATGCCTTGGCCTTCTACATCAATTCTTTATAAATCATTGCATAGTCACCAAACTCTTTTTGTTAAGTGATCAGTCATTCTATTTCTTTAACTAAAGGTCTCTCGAGTCTTGAGAATAGGGAAAAAGGATTTGAGAGAGTCAACTTCTAAAATGAGTCCTACAGTATTCGAACCGAATTAATCAGACAAAACTTAGATACCGATCAGTAAAAAAAAAAAAAAAAGACAAAATAAATCATTGCATAGTTGTCTGACGCTGATATACGTAAGGGAAACAAACTTTTTTAAGAATCTTTCAATTGCGAAAACTATTAATTAGATTTTCTTCCATAAAATGTAAATATAAGAAGTTAATGAAGTTTTAAAGTGATGCATGGTTTTATCAACATGAAAATGTATGGCTTTAGATGGGCAGAAGATCAAAATAAATAAGATCTTATATAATTCTGGTCTTTGCAGCTACATGTATTTATTCCCATAATTGAATATGTTGAAAAATTATGTTTGTGAACTCAAAATTGGTCCTTATGAGTTGAATAAGATGATGGAAAGCAACATAGAAGTAGAAGGATAAGAAGAAATTTAAGTTACAAGTAAAATACTGCAGAGTCAACCACTTGGGCTAATTAAATGCTTCAATAGAAAAAAGAGAAGATGGATAATAGGGTTAGGGTTAGGGTTAGCGTATGCTAGTTAGAGTCATAGAGTTGGGTATGACTCCGCTGCTAAATGCTAGGAGAAAAAGAGATGATGTTAGGTTTATCTAATACTGGTCCTTTACATTTATCTCACGCCATCCCTCTTTGTATTATGTTTTGACCACTCCTCTGCTCATTCATGAAACTCAAAGGACCACAAAATAAAATAAACATGGTGGTGGTGGGGGGTGAGATGGAGTATCGCTTACTAGAAAAATTGGTCTAATATTGCATTTTTGGTGTTAAAAATTGCATAAACTATATGTATGTTTGAAAACTATTATTGGCCAAAATATTTAATTAAGCCCATTCTTCTATTACTTCATAAAATTTTTTGTTAATTAAGCGACACTAGGTTTTTTTCGTTTATTAAACAAATACCTCAAATTATATTGTTCATTAATTCATTAATTATCATTCATTTTGAGTTCCCAACCAAGCTAGCAACATCAAGATTGATTACTCCACTTCAGCGTTCCATCCAAAGAGCCCCGGATAACAATTGGACCTTGTGAGTATACCATGAAAATTTAGGTAATTCATTGTAGTGTTGTAGCACCTTTTTCTTTAATTACTTACTATTGTACATATGATCTTGGGGAAACCCAAGTCCGCACGAATTTGCCAAAAATGTCAATATCATTTAATTAAGGTCAAATGTAGTAACTATATGCACCTACATTTGTCACTGCTAGCATAATAATCAATCATTTGATTCACCCATAATCTTGCTGTATATTAATTAATAATGCTCGGCTCTCACATCATTTAGTTGCAAGAGGCACAACCTTGGGAGCTCTCACATCGCACGCTTTGCTTGATACATGTGCTCAGCTAGTCACATGACAGGATAGTTGAAAACAACTCCCACAACATTTTCTAAGATTCAAACACTATAGCTCGACAAAGAACATAAATCCTTTTTAACTTCTACTGATCAACCTTGAAGAGGTTCAATATAAGCCAAAATAACACGAGCTATGAAATTTCTGAGCCTGAAACTCTTGTTCAACCAAACAATGATGTTCGTCTCCTTAGATTGAGACAAAGGAACCCTAAAAGTCCTGTCCATGAACAAAATTTCTTCAGCCTTCAACAATCAAACCATGCAAGTAATTTAAATTATTGAACAGACAAACAAGATAGCAAAGATAAACAATTACTAAACAAGATTGTAGGGCCATTATACAAAATGTAAGCCACGGACAAATAATACACCACCCCATCGAACAGAGCCTATACACTCTGCAGCCATTTAGTCACAAGGAAGATTACAATGAATTCAAAGCTCAATGCAGCTTGCCAAGGATGTCCTATCCTTATTGTTTTGCCAAGAAAGGCGTCCAAAATTCAGTTTTCTTATTTGAAACTAGTATATGAAGAAACGGAGCTTGTAGTTTTGGATGTGTACACCAAATTTGCAGGGAAATGGAAGGGTGAAAAGCCTGATCATTTTAGATCAATGCAAGCTCATTTTGTCTTGAATTTCCTACTGACTGAGTCATAACTTGGAACATCTATAACTGCAAAATTAGGTAAGAGGAAGTGAACATAGAACCTGTTAGTGCAAATGAAAAGCAGGAAAGATTTTCTGGGAAAGTAGTAACTATGAAATTACCATTTCCATAAGATGCCATAGTGAGTGGTGAAGAAAAGAGTTTCTTGGCAATGTCAGTAATGTCTTTTAATGTGACTCCATCAATAGTCTTCAAGAGATGCTCCACAGGTTTCCTGTACAATTATGAACATTGCTACCAGGGGGCAGAAGAAATAGAAACTGAAGTAAATTTGAAATCCATCAAGCAATTACAGAGTGAATTGCAATTCTTGCAAAATTTTGACAAGATGGCAATTTCCACATGGACATGACTAATTTGCAGTTTACTAGATCTTATAGCCTGTCAGATCTAGGGGATTCCGTTAAATGTCCTCTCTAATCTGTTAATCCCCATGTTGTAAATCTGTCTTTTACTTTCTGCATGCATCTATAGCAATTGATGCATGATCAGTGTACATCAAAGTCAATTTCATAATTTCTACAAAATTCTAATCCTGATAGCCCTCACGTCAGTCACGATATTTCACTGACATTCTCTCGAAGATGTATAAAGGACAAAAGGAGTGAGTTGGCAGTCTGCCAAGCAAATGTTTTGCCAGCAAGCCTAGTTACAAAATACGGGACATCAACTTGCAGAGACATCAAAACTAAACGAAATGTGTAGCTATGACCTGCAATCTCCATGAAATACCTTTCATATATAGTTGCTCTTGGTTTAAATTTACATAAGCAACTCTTCTTCAGCAGCCACTGAGATCTAAGCTCCCTGAGGATTGCTAACTCCTCTAAGCCCTCTCTAATTTGCCTCATTTTTTCACTGCATTATTTGTAACACTACTTTTCTTCCATTAGAAATGGAGTTGTTGAGAAATGTACTATGAGGAAGAAATAGAAGAGCTTCCCCCCACACAAACACCCTATCACAATTGCGGCAGTGGTGGGAAAAAGGTCATGCGAGAAAAAGATTCTTCACAAGCCATCCCAGAATATGCAGAGTCCACACAACCTTCTAATTCTTACACATATGAACATCCCCCAAGGGAAAAGGCAGAATAGCAAGCCTCTTGGCAAGGAATCAACAACATTCTCCCTTCTATAGCCACAATGACCATGCCCACTGAGATTCATCCTCTTGCATCATAATAATATTAAAACCATAGCTTATCAAGTTTCCCTCTCGAATTACCTGTGCCATTCTACCACAGTTTTCCCCGTAGCTGCCAGGAGTTTTGGCACGGTCAGCTGTTCATATAGAGGAGTGCATGCTATCAAACTGTTCCTTTCTTACATGTACTACTTTTCTTAAAGTGACCTGTGTTCCTCCCTACCCCATCCCCACCATCTTGCCCTCTTGCACTCTCTCTATCATCAACCCATAGCCCTCAAAACTCTTACCAAAGTATTACAATTTTTTGCCCATCTCTTGGGAACCACTAACTAATTTCAAGGGTTTATCATTAATAAATAAAATAAAATAAATCCTTCTCTCATTTTTTGAAATCAAAGATTTTGTAGTATAATTTTACATAGACAAACTGATTACAAATTTATACAAAAATAATAAGTTTTGTAAATAATAATGTTACAGGTCAAAATAGTCAATGATTATATAGCATGACTTAAAAAAAAAAAGGAAAGAAAAGAAAAGAAAAGAAAGAAACTAGGTTTTGTAAGAGTGAGATTTGATCCAAGGGTCTTTATGAGAGAGCAGCTGACACCGGGATTCACATAGCACTTAATTTCATTGTTTATCAAACTGTTTACAACATATGTTTTAAAACTACCGCACCAAGATAATTTTCATATTAAACTTTATAATTCTAATTATTAATTCTCTTCATTAATAATTATTAATTATTTACCGCTTTATTATTTAGTTAAATATTTACTATAAAATAATTACCTTTCCTTGCTTCTAAATCCTCAAGAAAACAATTAACATACCACAGCAACGCATAGAAGCTCTTGTTTAATCTAAAAACAACCACAATCGTTTCTTTATTATAGATGGCAAAGACAATTTTTCCTATTTAAAATCTTAGATGAATCACATGGTCACGAAATGATCTACCTTTTGAGCAGGAGCATGTTCGGAAGATTAATGTACCAATTCCTCTGACTAATTGGGTTTTTGTTATTCTCCATTTTGATTGAGATGCATAAGCACACACAACACTAGCAGAGTTAAATAAAAATCAAGACCGTTAAATCACAGACCTTCCTAATTAACTGCTTACTAATTTGGAAACTCAACATTCCTGATGTCCTAGAATGATTGAATCTCAATCACAACAGTAACAGTCCCTTAACCACTTGACATCCCAATATATTATACACATTTTGTGTGTCTCTATGAACGCATGGATGTATGCATGTTTCCACAAAAACTGGGCAAACTAGATGAAGGGGCATGCTATAGAAGCAGCAATAGAGACCATTCCTTTGGGACGAGGGGCATTTTCATTCCAGTATTTCCACAAGTTTAAAGAATGATAATTATGCATCCTTCATCAACAAAATGCTTCTTGTATCATAGAAAAAAGAGCATCTATTCCTCAATTATCGGAGCAACGACAAAATGCTTCTTGTGTGATTCACGATGCGCCCAGCACGTGGAGGGCATTCACTTCTATGGAGTTGCGCTTCGTGGACCTCAACACCATTGGACCAACAGTAAATTTTATTGTTCTTTCTTCCATTCAACAAAATTATTGGTATTTATACATGTTTTGTAATGCAGTTAAGTTTCTAATTTTTTTATTAGTTTTCTTTCTTTATTTAGGTCTCTTTCTAGGAAGTTTCTATATTTTTATTTTTGTTTCTATTCCATTAAACTAATTACGAAGTTTTAACTAATTAAAATGTGTTTAGTCTACAATAAGGATTTGTCCTAACTAGAATAAATAGGACAATAGTAGTCAATTTATGACAATATTTTCTCTCTTAATTTAGAATTTTATTTCAATGTTATTATTAAATCTAAATTTTTGTTATTGTTTCAACCACAATAACCCTATTCTAGCCCTAACTATTGGAACAAATTTTTTATTCCAGATTCAATTTTCGTTTTTAGGAATTGATCGGGGCTATGTACAAGCCTTGCAACGCCTAGACCCAGTGGAAGGTTTCCCCACGGAAGAATGATGCATGAACATTTAAGGAATTAGAAGGTTTCCCCTTTTTTCTATTATTAGTTTTCCTTCTTTATTTATGTCTTCATTTAGGAACTTTCTATTTTTTTTTGTTTTATTTTTATTCTATTAACTAATTAGAAAGTTATTAATATAGAATAAGGTTTTGGTATTTTCTCTCTTAATTTAGAATTTTAATTCAATATTTTCTTTAAACCTTATTATTTATTATTGTTCCAACCATAATCACCCTACTCCAACCCTAAATGTGGAGATCTAATTGCCCTAAACCTTTCCACAACATCAGTTTGTTAAAATTGGAAAAGAGGTTTGAATCACATATAATTACAATCAGAGGCAGTATCCATGTTGCGCTTGGTCCTTCTTGTATGAAATATCATATTTTTTCTGTGCAGGCACATAAAACTTTTGTTATCTCATGTTCCTTGAGTTCAAACATGTAAGACTTAAACCATAGTTTAACCCAACCCAACACTTTCATGGTTCAAATGGCTCTACAACAACACCACCACCACTCTGAGCCTTAATCCCAAAAATTGGTTTATCCCATTTGAGAGACAAATATGGGGCAAATTAAGGGGGAAAAAAAAAGATATTGGTTTAATTTGTGTGGATTTTCCTCCGCCACTCATTCCTATCCAAGGCTATCTACTCATCTAAACCCTTAACAAATACGGTTCAAATGGCTCTAATGTGGGAAAAATATCTCAACATCCTTATGACATGCATGATGAATTCATAGGAAAAAAAATTCGAGGAGAATATTTAGGAGATGATAGTTATCTCTTCAAACAATATTTAGGAGTTGATAGTTCTCTTTAGAACAACAGTTTTCTTATTTTTGTAATTCTTAATTTTAGGAGAAATTTTACGAGTTTGTGTTTTAGTAGTAAACCTATTCTATTATAAATCCTATTTTCCCTTATTTAAAGGGGGTAAAATGAATAAGAAGCAAGTCTAATTCTCCTAAAAGAACTGTGGTAGGAAACTTGTTAGGAACATGTTACCAGACTGCAATCAAGTCTAATTCTCCTAAAAGAACTGTGGTAGGAAACTTGTTAGGAACATGTTACCAGACTGCAATCATAGGGTCTAAGAGAGGGAAAAATTCTAGCAACGGATAAGAGGATTTTCCTGCAGAGCATCCAGTGCCACGATTCACCTTAATTGATAAACTTAATTTACATGCATATAATTCAAAATCTAATTTTTGCAGAAGATGAACCTTAACAATGAAGTTACTACTCTTTTACTGTCTCTTCTTTAGTAGACTAATCCTAACTGCAAAATCCAAAAGCTAAAAATGAGGAAAAAGAATATCATTCCTGCAGAATTAGATATGAGATACAGCCAAGCCAAGTGCCAAAAGGCCACCGATAAATAAATAGAAAGGTTTTGTGAGGATTATGACTTGATGATGGAACAATAAAAAAATTCCAGTTCATACCTCTCTCCATGTGTCAACACTTGTCTACCTATATCTTCTGACACAACCACCTGGAAGGCATGGAAATGTGAGATATTTTGCCAAGTGGAAAAGCACATGCACCCAAAAATCTAAAATAAAGATAACATACTCGGGATTCCAAGTTCATTAGAATAGCAGATTTGGTTGACTCTTTAGCCCGCTTTAGCTGTACCTCATCAACTGCCACAGGCAACAGTAAACAAGTCTATAACAGGACTTTGAGATGCATCCACCAGGAACTAATGTGAAAAGTGAAGTAATAAACCTTGACCAGGTGTTGCAATGGCAGAAAGTTCTTTAGCAGCTATATCGATAGCCTTTGATGCATAACCCAGGGCCTAAAACAGAAATACTCAGTTGGAATTGGATATATTTAATGCACAACAATATCAAGAGATCAGATAAAGAGAACGATAATCAAAATAAACACATTCAGATTGCTGTTCTCATGAATGTAACCAACATATGAGTTGAATGAAATGAACACATCATAATTTTAAACCATAGTACAATCCCAGTTAATGTAAAATAAGACCAGGTAAAAGGGTTGAAGGGCCATGCAGGTGGCTTACCGTAGTAGCTTGAACACCAAAGATACTAGTATTGTTATACGTGCTGTTAAATGCTGAAAATGACTGAATTTCTGGGAATTGATTCAAGACATTAAGATCTGCTCAACAAATTAGTGAAAAAGTTCAATTAGAAATCCAGGAAGAAATTGAGATAAATTTGTAACTTTACATGCATGCAATGGTCTCTTTAAAGCAAAAGGGGCAGAATTATTGCAGGTACTTAGATTGAGTTCTACTCAGGGACCTAAAGGTTAGACATTTTGCGGCATAACAAGAATTAGATCCCACTTTAAAGGAACTATTGCAAGTTTAAGAAAACATCAATATCAATGTCTAGTAATTTTCCATTAGGTCCAAAAGTAGAAGCTTGCCAAACTTACATAAGCGAGAATACATGCCCTTTCCAGGACCTCCAGCTGAGAAAGATCCTCCACCTCCCATTAGCATCTACAGAAAATCTAGTTTGTCATAGCTGCCAAACTTAAATCTCAACAATAACTCTTAGAAGGTCAGTGAGGCCAATACAAAGAGCGTAGGATACCTGTAGAACAGCCAAAGTCACTGCATCCTTCTCCTTGTGCCAGCCACCAGGAAGTTCAAAGGCCAGAGCAATATGTGTTTTCTGTTCAAAAGAGGTGGCCTTCAGTACATGACGTTCAAAGCTTACAAGAGTCATACAGAATAAAACAGAAGAATACTCCTAGAAAATCCATTAGACATACCTCAGCATCACCTTGGAAGCGGTAATCACCCCCAACATAAACAGATTTAGGTTCCTCAGGACGAGGAGTGCTATGTAGGTCAGATAAAAGTGGCTCCGCAATTTTTACCAGCTCCTCATGTTCAACACCTGAAGAAGCAAGTACCATGCGTGCAGCGGTATAATTTTCCTAAAATTTTCCACAAAAAAGAACCATTTTAAGTCATAAAAGTTTAGAAGGCAATAACCTATATAAGCTGCAAACTGGTGCAACACTTTCACATAGTAGCAGTCACTTACAGTAACAAATTTCTCCAAAATGTCACTATTTAATCCACTGATTGCAGATTCAGAAGCGATGAGAGGGTTTGCTAATGAACCGCAAAAACCAGCAGAATGAATTACCTCCACAAGCAAACTCTGGGGGTTGTTGGAAACTTCCGCAAGCTCAGCTTTCAATTTCCCCAACTGTGAAATGATCAATGAGTTTAGCATGAACTAACAACCTTGATGGATTTTGAAAGGAGGCCATAAATGTTGCTAAAAAGGGAGTAGGAACTCTGTTCTTTACAACTATGTACATATTAAGCAAGATTACTAGCAAAGGAGAACAATTATGCATGATACAGACCAGGACATCCTCAGAAACAAATAACATTTATCTAGGAAAAAGATGTTTTCAAGAGAGCACCAAAGAGGCACACGTTCTTTTCTTGGCTTTCTTTTTTTAATACAAATTGATACTTTCAGCCACCAACTAAACAACAGTAAATGATAAATCCATCTAGATGTGACAAGTGAAAAACAGTAAAGCCTTGGGAATTTTTGTGCCTTGATCCGCTTAGAACACATCTCAAGCCCTCAAAAGGGAAATTCATTTTTTCTCTAAATCAAAGGTATCAGATAGGTGAGAAATTTACCACTTTTTCGATTAAAGACAATTTTATAATATAACTAGTTACACTCCTAAATGCTGGCTCATAATACCTATTTTACTGATCTCTCATTAATCGTTCCCTATGCTAAAGGATCAAATCATTCAAAGTTCTATTACATATTTCCTGAAGAACAGACATGATAGAAACTGAAACCGCTCCTCAGTTAAATTAAACGAAATAAAGAAACACCTCCTTCAACATGCTACTCAACTAAACAAACAAATTAATCCAGCCTTTTCCCAATGCTACACCAAAAACTGCATCCATTCGTTCCATTAATTAAACATGAATTCTATTCAAGTTCCCCAATGTTCTTATCTCAATGATCATTAAACACAAGATAGTAGTGTTAGAATACTCTAGTAGATATTGCACAACTGTTTGAATATTGAGCTGAATGAATGCCTTAAAGGCTGGTCAAAAAATGCAAACGATAATAGAACACACACTCAGGATCTTCTGTGACAGCAAGCCAACAAGTTCTAGGACCAGTTGGAAAGGCAAACAGCTCGCAAGAAGGGAGTCAGAAAGACCAACTGCAGAGAAAGCAACTGCACCTGGCCAAAAGGGCTGGGCCTTTAACGCTGTGCATGTGCACAGCCATGCCAGGGTGCAGGCGCGCCAAGAAATCCTGGAATTTCCCCTTTATTTATGCTGTTTCTTTAATAATTATTATGTTATTTCCTTTTTGGGTTGTTAGGACTGATGTTATTTAAACCCTTTTTCTATCACTGTAATACTTGGATTATTGTTTTGATTTAAACTTAACGTTTCTCTCTCAAAACTTTGGATAAGGTTTTCTATGCTTTGGTGTTTGTGCTGAACAAACTCATCATCACGCATCCAATTGTGTCATTGTGGAAGGGGATAATCCTTACCTGTTCTTTAACCTCCCAATCCAGGAAAGCGGGGTTCCTGACAGAGTCAACAAGCACCTCAACCATTTCAGGAAGATAAGTCTTCAAACCATCAACACTGTACCCAATCTGCTCCCGAGAAACTCCTACTGTCGCATTGCTCCCAATTGCCTCCAATTCACGCACAAGACGCAAGTGGCTCCTGTTTATTGTGCTCTTGAAAGCCATGCGTTCCAACAAATTTGTGGCTCCAGATGTCTCTAGCGTCTCATAGACTGAACCACAGTCAAGATATAAACCTACCGAGGCTACAGCACTCTGCCCAACAACATCAATCAAATTCAAATACATTAATCCACTTACTGACTAAATTCCACCCAAACCTATGGCAGTCCAAAAAAGCCAAGGACAATGCATACCGGTGATGTTTCGGAGGCTATTCGGAGCCCATTTGGGAGCGTCGTTATCTTGGTCTTACCGGGCTCAATCTTGTCAGGTAGCGAAGGTGGGAGACTGACCCCATGAAGAGGAAAGTCAAGAGGTGGAGTACTGGGCTCATCTTTAAACCAGCCGAATATACCACCAGATGAGGCTGTCCTGGTGGCTACTGAACTAGAACTCGCGAATCTTAATAAAGCCTTATTGCCTCCGCGGCTCTGCTCAAAACAGTTACAACATACATTCATCTCAAATCACAATGCAAAGCCATTCTATAAAGAAATTGCAAATCCAGATTTACAAATTCTTCATGTATAGGATTCAGTAGCACAAAATGATCAAGATGAAAATAATCACAACCGCAAACTCTCTCTCTCTCTCTCTCTCAAGCGACTACCAAACTGATCAAAATTTGAATAACAGAGTCAACAAGAAACATGCAATTACAATGCACTATTCACTGTTTAAGAATTACTCTTCACTTGGCAAACACAAGCAAACCACATATAAATCAACAAAAAGCGCACACGCTTATGCCCTCTCTTCCTCTAAACCAATTGAATTAAAGAAGAAGCGATCAGGAAAATGAAACGTATAAAAAAGAAATCAAAATCATCGAACGAAAGAGATTGAACATAGGGTTTGGAATTCGTGATCATGGAATTGACTACTGACCTTCAGAGCTCTTAGTCTCGAAGCTGCAGATCTATACATGATCAAGTGTCACTCAATCAATTCCAGCAACTTCAAATTTTGTGCGAGATCGTGAACCCGAAATGGTGTCTTTTGATGAACTGAAGAGAGAGACAGAGAGAAGAGGAACGATTAGTCACACGCGTGTGGCGTCCTGATTGCAGGCTGTGACCTGATCCGGGCCTTTCCTGACATTTGCGAAGATCTCAACGGTTTGAGATTTCGTTGATTCCAATCTTGACCGTCAGACTAGATGACAGTCCATTGGCAAGCATTTGCGTAAGGAAGTGTAATGGGCTTGAAGTAAATAAATGGGCTAGAACTCCAAACTTTGGGCCTAGACTACTTGGCCTTTTTGGATGCCTTTTTTTTTTTTTTTTTTTTTTATTATATCGTGGTTTGAATATGAAATTATCCTATTAGAATGATGCCGCTATAACTATTCAAGAATGCTAAGTTCAACTTCAATGGCGGCCCCAATCAATTTGGGCTTGACATTTGTTTCTCAATTCAAAGCAGACAATTGATCGAAACTGTCTCCATAATATTATAAATATACATACATCAATTATTCATAAATTTAATGATAGAATACTAAATTTTTTAACTAAAATCTCAAGTTTGAATTTAAAAATAGAAAAATAGATGCCGGAAGAGTTAGTTTCTAAACTAAATCTTAAGCTACTCGAATTAAATTAGTCAAATTTTTAAATACCAGTGATAAATATGGAAGAAAAAAAAATCAATATGCATATCTGGTTAAAATTTTCTCTTAGGGGCATTTGATTCATATATTACAATAAAATGTTTTATCATTCAAAATTCAAATTCTATTTTAATCCTTTTTTTATAAATCATGATTTGATCAAGCCTCTTAAGATGATAACCTAAATTCTATTTTAGTATAAAATTATGTACAAATATCAGCTTGAGTATTTTCTTTTAAAAGGATTTTCAAGAAAAACGTGAACCCTTTGTTTATCTTGTTTTGATAGAAAGAAAGGCCTACATTCATTTGTACACACAAAACTAATTCTAGCATTAAAAGAATTAAGCAAGGGGAGTATTTGAACAAGTATAACCATGAATGTGACATTACTACATATCCGCAAAGAATAACGCTATGACATCAACACAAATTCTCTTCTATGCTGATGCATAAAGAATATCTTTACATGGAAAATTCTTGAATGTGGCTTACTAATGGCCTAGCATTGTACACCTAAAACTACCGAGCCGATAGCTCATTGCCACTTGTACAAATCATCAACTTAGGCTCTTGTGTCTTCAAGGTATACAATTAGATTAACAATCTGTGGGTTTAGTGACAAAACACTAAACTTTTTAATAAAATTTTTTAGTTTAATTTTTGAAAATAAAAAAATAAACATTATAAGAGTCAATTTTTAAATTGAGTTTACAGCTACTCGAATCGGATTAACTAGTTTTTTAAATATCGATAGTCAAGTAAAAAAGAAAAGGTATACAACTAAGTATTAGAAGTGATACAATAAAGGAATATGAGTAGTAATTGCATTTGTTATTATCACAAGGAATAGTACTGGTGAAGGAATATATTGAAGTCACTAGTTGCAACCTTATCAATATGTAGAGTGTGTTGATTGATTGATTCTTGATGGTGGTGTTTTGTAAACAAATATGCGACATGGAAGAAGGAGAAATTGATTTTCAGGAAATGAAGCGTAACTTCTCTCTCATACTAGTTGGATTGGAAGAGGAATGTGATTCCCTATGGTATTCCTTCTTTCCTTTTGGCAGGTCCATTTAATTACAACCTCATTTGGAGTACTATATACATAGATGTAGAATATCAAATTTTGCCTACTGTAGTTGTAGTTGTGGGTGTGAAAATGGCATCAGCTATCAAAGACTTCCAAATGTCCAGTTTTCCTTGTAAGCATTTCCCAAAGGATAAAGGCTCCATTTTTCATGGTTTGTCAAATGGTGAGTCTCTACGTAATCCAACATAATTAATGTTATAATGTATTTTTTTTTTTTATGTAATGATAATAATGAATTCAGAACTCTACTAAAATCATAACCCTCCTCATAATCAAATTTTTAAATCTCATTTTCATGAATGGTGCTTTATGAGTATTGAAAGTTTTTGCCTTTTTGTTCTTTTAATATAGGATTGTCATGGAATTCATTGTCCACAAGAATACCAACCACAAAAATCAGTTTGTCAACTAATTCACCCCTTGCCCATGGATGGTATAGCCCCAAGAAAAATGGAGTTCAAGTAATGTCTCCGAATGTATCATCGCCAAGCATTGCAGGGGAGTGCCTCGATGCTTGGGATGATGAATATGAAGGAGTCATAATTGACTCTACTAGCTTACCTTCAAGCGCAAATGCCTTTGCATCCACGCTTCGGGCTTCACTCTCATTCTGGAAGGCAAAGGTTCGTTGCTTTATCCCTTCGTGCTCATGCAGTGTTCCACAGATAGCCTAACTTAGTGATGTAGACTTCGCTGAATAATTGCAGGGCAAACGAGGGGTGTGGCTCAAGATATACTTAGAGCAAGCTGATCTAGTTCCAATTGCGATCCAAGTAAATACGTCTTCATCTTTTATTTTTACTTGGATAGGTATAAGACTTTTAGTGGGGTCGTGGCTGTCACCAAAAAGTGACATCGGCCACCACCGCTAAAGACATGGTGGCCAAAGGTATGACCACTAAAATAATTATTTAAAAAACCACTAAAATAATTACTAAAAAAAAAAACATGGTCACTGGCTGGTGTTATAGTTTCTAGTGACAATCAACTTTTGGTCACTAATCTCCATTAAATATTACTTATAACAATCATTGGATTCTGGTCCTCACTGATCTTTTGTTACTAAAAGTAGCTTGCTATACCAACGTGGCTTAGTTAACGTGAGGTTGAATACTTTTAAACATAACTGAGATTTGATTCCCATTTAGAATATCGGATTCTCATGTGTATGGAGCGTTACTCGTTGGGAGCCTCGCCTTCCAAAAGGAGTCACTGTAATAGTCGGTTAGGATTAGTCAAAGTCTCGGATACCGGATGGTGTCCAAGACATGATAAAAAAAAAAAAAAAGCTTAACCATGTCACCCAAACAGCACACGTACAGATGTTACCCACACTCTTACTGATCTGATTGTGCCAGACTAGGTCATGTTGCGGATAGAAATTTGAAAAGAAATTAGGAACCTGACAGCCAACCACAGGCCTAATTAGTCCTCTCTATTTACTTAAAAATAAAAATCACGAGTTTTCTTCCTCAGACGAGGTCTACCTGAGTACAAAGATAATTGTTTTGTTTTCTATGTTTTCGGATTTCCAGGAGGGCTTTGACTACCACCATGCGGAGCCTGGATATGTTATGTTAACCCATTGGGTTTCAGAGGAGCCTTGCATGCTTCCTGCAAGCCCTTCACATCAAATTGGCATAGCTGGATTTGTCATCAGCGACAAAAGAGAGGCACTAGCGCTATTTTTAATTATTTAATAATTCTAAACTTCTTAGTAAAATAGTTTTATCATTTCTTTACAAACCTTTTATTCAACTTCTAAATTCTGCATAACCAATGAGTAGGTGCTTGTTGTGAAAGAAAAATGTCCCTGTAGTTGTGCTGGGGTTTGGAAACTGCCCACAGGTTACATTAACAAGGTATCTCTTGTTCTAGTTGTTGCTGATGCTTTCATTTTGCTCCTCCACAAAGTTTGGCCTTTTTGTTTTTATTTCCATAGAAGAGAAGAAAATGAAATAGAGAAACCTGCAAATTCATAACACAAATTTTTGGAACTAGACAACACAGTCTCAACGATAAGGTGGAATGAAAGTAATCCTAATGCATACCATGTTTTGAGAAGTGCTTGATTGTAAAATTTACTGGATTTAGTAAGATCTAACATGTGATTATCGGATATCAATAATTATATATATATATATATATATATATATATATAGACACACGCACACACATAAAGTTAAATCTTTGCAAGTTAAGCTTGGTTGGGTTTGGGCTACTTTACAGGGACATTAAGGGAAAATTTTGAGTTTACCTGTGGCCTTCCCTGGCCCAATCTTAACACAAGATAGGCCAGGCCAGGCCAGGCCGATCGTCCAAAGGAGGACTAAAGCATGGTCGACCACAAATATTTTCAGAATATAGTAAATGCCGACTCATCAACACTGGTTCGGGGACTAGCCTAGCCATGCTTAGGTCTGAAGTGAATTAGGGTTGAAATGATATATAATTTATAACCATACTCTACATCATTTATCATGTCTAAGGTTTAGGTGAAGAATTTAGTGATTTAGTTCTTCTAACTAATAGTCATGTCATGGGACAAAAAGTTAAATTTCTTTGTTTTTTGGGATTGTTCTTCTCAGTCTGAAGAAATATTTTCTGGGGCTGTAAGAGAGGTGAAGGAAGAGACTGGGGTAAGAACAAATGTATCTCTTTCATCGTTTCCTCTTGTTTTTAGTTACCAACTCCTTTCAATTCACACTTGGATGTAATTTCCCTTGCAGATAAGCACAACATTTTTGGAAATGGTTGCTTTCAGGTAATTATTAATTTAATACGTCGTTCTAATTTCTAACATACAAAAATTCTTTTACAGCCTTATTTACTCATTGGTTTGTTTTTTGATGTTTGCTTTTGGCTTGAGTCAGACATGTCCACCTTGTCGCTTTTGAGAAGTCAGACTTGCTCTTTGTTTGCATGCTTAAGCCGCTGTCCTTTGAAATCACAATAGATGAGAAGGAGATTCAAGCTGCCAAGGTATACTTCTCCTCTTTGGCCTACTGATTAACTGAACAACCTTCAATCTAATTTCTGATCGTAAAATTATGAAAAAAAAAAGAAATAAATTTTATTACCAGATAAAATTCTAAGCTGCCAAAGTATTAAGGTTTATCTTTGAATTACCAACTTTTTTCCGATTACGGTATTCAAGCAGCTGTCAACATTTATTTCTACATTTTCCCATTATTTATAGGGTTATGATTCACTTTTACAATCATCATGACACGTTTTCATTAAACAATATTATGTATACACATATACATTATTTTCTCCTAATTGTATTTATCATTGTTATACACAAAAAATATATATATTTATGTTTTTAAAAATCACCTAAAATAAAGTCAACATTGGCAAGCCAGCCAAGAGCCTTTTAAGATATATATACATATATATATATATATTTTAATAATTTTCTTTGGCAAAGTGGTTGAAACAAGTCTTTTTTATTTATTATTATTTTTCAGTGGATGAGTCTAGATGAACTTGTAGAGCAACCATTTTATACGGAGGACCAAATGTCAAGGAAAATAATAGACATCTGCATGGCGAGATTTGAAGATCGTTCCCTTGGATTCAACCCTCATCAGTTAGTCTCCAAAATCGATGGAAAGCTCACTTTCTTGTATTATCATAATTCAACCTCAATTTAAACTCTCTTTGCCACATCAAGTTGTCATAATAAAGGAGTCAATATGATCAGGATGTCAATATTATTAAGCAATATCAATAATGAAGAAGTCCTTGTGCGAACACTCAAGTGATAAAAAACTCTTGTTCAAGTATGTCTTGTGTTTGAATCTTCATAAACACGTGTATTTTCACGATTTTCGTAACCCTTAAGGAAAAAAAATGCAATTTATTGGGTCAAAAATAGTGTTGATTCTCTCAGAGTGTAAATATTAAATAGATTTGCTTATTTTTTTCATATATAGTTTTTAGTAGGAATTATATAATCCAACTGTAGTTATTTCTCAAACTCCTAACAAGTGGTGATAGCAAATAAATTAAATTAAACAATAAATTACTTAAACTCAACTCATTATGGCAAGAGTTAGATTTTTGCACTTTTTTTTTTTAATTGAGCTCGAGAGCTCACTTTGAACAAAGTTTTGAAGTAAAAGTCTAATCAACAGTAACATTAATGTTAGATTTTGTTTTTGGTATTTAACATTAATGTGAGTGTCGTTCTATTAAAATTTTGTTTGAACATCTAAGTGCATAAATCATTTTATGAAAAATTTAAACCCTACGCATAAGTTATCGATTATTGTATACTTAGATTTTTACTATTACCCAAAAAAAAAAAAAAAAAAAAAAAAAAAAACAGTTGGAGTCTAAGTGATCCAAATATAAATACAAGTGATAAGTTTATATTCATAATATGAGTAGACATAATAACAATTAGTGTTTTTGATAATATTTTTCAAAAAAATGAATTTAACTTTTATTAAGAACCCTAATAAATTAGTGATTGCAAAAAAGATTTACCATGTCTTATATAATTCTAAACTTATGAAACTCTTATTTAATAAAAAAAAAAATCATGTTGTCGCAAGCCCTTCAAAAATAAGAGAAATGAATGGTATGAGTGCCGGTGTCCCAAGAACAGCTCAAGCAATAAAATCTCTCTACTATGCTCTCTTTTTTGTTTTATTGCGTTTGGTTATATTTCTTTATACAAATATAAAAATAGTATGAATGCCGGTATAAATCGTACTAACTTGGTTATTTTCCGCTAATCCTTTTGTCTATTCTGGTAGAATAATGTTTCTCAAACCCTGGGTCAGAGATTGCATGTTAAGGAAAATGGGTATTCATATAATAGAACGCTTGTCAACATAGCTGGCTTATGCAAGGTTTGAATTTAGACGTTGCTCTAGAAGCCATTGAATAAAGAAGTCAAAGTTTCCAGGTGGCAAGTTTAGAAAACAGAAGTTTCGTGATGTTGGAAAAGGGGAAAAGAAAACCACTCATGAAAAAAGAGAAAGACCGAGAAAAGAGAAGAGCAAGACACGGGTTTCATTTCATGGTCATGGTGTAGTAGGTGAAGTGGCGCCATCTCAGACTTTGGCAGCCCCATTTTCGTGACCCATTTTCTGGAACAAATGCATTGATGTCTTTTTGTTCCAGGCCAATAAATGAAGTCGCCTGCCTTCGTTCCTCAGAAACAAGCTCATCGGCAGAGTTTGCCCACTTCTATCATTTTTTTTTCAGAGTCAATCTTGCTTGATTGTAGTTCAAAAGATTATTCGTGATTAATCGATCACGGGATGGCGCTCACTAAACCATCACATTCCGAAGGGATCGACTGATAACATACGGTGACCAATAGTTATATGCCGATAATTTTTTTAAATACAAGTTCAAGGGATCGATTGGTGATACTTGTCCTTCCATAGAGAGAGAAATTAAAAGTTCCACGGATCCAAAAAAACGTGTAATAAAACATTGATTTTTCTCAACTAAGAAATTTGAAGTCAAATCATTTTACTAATCCAAGGTGAGATACATCTTTATCTTGCATTTATGTCTCCTTATGTTGGGAGATGCCACCCTCTTCTCTGAACCGTTTTACATACAGTTCAAGGGTCTGCTCGGTGCATATTTTAAGGAGGACCCGGTAAGTCCTTATTTATTTATTTGTTCTTCTCTTCGCATATTTAGAGAAACATCACTTTCATCCTAACTTATTTCCCGGTGATCTTTGTAAAATTTATTTTTTTTTAACTAAACTTCCGGTATCCAAAATTAGACTAATCTGATTTAAACGTTTGTATGATCCTATTTTAGGCGACGGCTCACCCAGTATAAATTTTTTCATTCCTAAATTTTAAACCCAACTGGGTTTGGCTGGGCTGGGCTATCCCCAACTGAACTTGGCCGATCCATCACAATTACTCACAAGGGTCTCTTCTATATATACAACCATTATTAAAAAGAATAAATTATTTATTTTATGGGACAACCAAACAGACTCTTATTAATCGATTCTTTTTTTAGTTTAAGGTAGAAATTTATAAAAGGTCATAGTTCCTCATTTAGAGGGGAAAAAAATGGAAACAAGCATAGAAAGAGCTGTGCCAAACGACCATGAAATCTTATAAGATTCCATAATACAAAATAGAAGTTCATGAATTGAGAAAACTTTTACAATAAAAGATAAATAAATAATTAAGTTGAGAAATCTTTATAAGAACTTGCATTAGGGGAATACTCGCATATTGTTTGTTATGTTAGTTGTTATTCCCATTACCACATATGACACAAAATATAATATTTCGCAGGTTGGATCCGTGAGTTTGGTCACCTTTTTCTTTTTTAGTTATTTAACTATACGCTATAAATACTGCGGCGACCCCATCTTGGCTATCCTGTCTCTCTTCTTTGCTAAAGGTTTTCTTAACCACTTTAATCATAAGGAAGAGTCAAATGAAAGTGGCATGTTACGTTATCAACGATCATATTAAATTAATTAATTATAACTTAATTAATATTATTTTTTTAAGAGATCTTGACTTTAAATCTTTTCTATATATATATATATATATATATATAAATATCATATTAAAAAATATATTTAATCTATAAAAATATTTCTTTATCTAGAAATGGATAGTCAAAAATCTATTATCGCTCGTGCCATCATACAAGATGAAACATCATCAACTCATAAATGAAGAACAACAAATCTTACTTTTCTATTTGTCTTAAAAATGGAAAAGCAGGTTAAGTTTATTCACCCCAATAGGTTAGTTCATATCTTGATGGTTGGAAAACTCAAAAATTCAATTTATTTTTATTTTATTTTGCTTATAATAATTTTTTATCACAGCAAAAATTTCTTCTATGAACCCAACCAAACTATCATTACATTATAATCAAATAAAAAATAAATAATTACATAAAAATTTTAAATTATCATTACATGATAATCTTTTAATTAAATTCAGTTAAAGTTAACCCAAACCAGAATAACAATAACAACATGTCAATATGTCTTCACGCATCAAACTTTTATCAATAGTATATTTCTTTATTTTCTTTTTACATGTTTCTATTTACAGAATTGGTATTGGCTAAATAATTAGCATTAATGGTAAAAAAAATATATGTTTAAAGTTATATATATATATATATATATATATATATATATATATATATATATATGTACATGAGATGAGAGAAGCATGCAGTCACAAGGCACGGCCCCCACACACACACACACAGAGACAGAGACAGCGCCCTGGAAGTAGAATGAATTTTCTATGACTGGACTACGCGCATTCTCTCTTCTTCTTCCTCTTCCTCTCCAAGTTTCTTGTGAATCTCTTGACCGTCAAAAACCATAATCTCCTCCTGTTTCTATTTCCATCAAACCCTTTAGCAGAAACCGACAAAGCCCAAAGGTTTTTCTTCTCAAGAAAATTCTCAGAAAGGTCGTCGTTTTCACAACTGCGAATAGTCAACACACTACTTTTATAAACAGAAATGGTGTCTCTCTGTAATTTCATTGATCAAGTTTCCTTGAATGGAATCGATCCTTAGCTATTCTTCTTCTTCAGTATCGTGTTTGAATCATAAGTCAAAGATTAATCATTTCGATTGTTGTTGTCCTATTTCCAATTCTAGTCCGAGAAGTCAAAATTTGAATTTCGTTTCGGTTCGATCGTCGTCTTCTCCTTCGAAAAACGCGATGGGTGATTCTGCTAATCATTCTCCCAAGAAGATTGTTAAGGGCGATGGAGGTTATGTTCTCGAAGACGTTCCTCATCTTTCTGACTACATTCCGGATCTTCCCGTATGCTCTCTCTCTCTCTCTCTCTCTTTCTGTGGTTTCAGATTGATTTGTTTTTTTAATTTTGCTTTTTCCGGTTTTGTGTGGCAGACATATCCGAATCCTTTGCAAGACAATCCTGCATATTCAGTTGTTAAGTAAGTCTAATTCGCTTTCTTTTTTCATATTAAAAAATTAATTTTGTTTTTTTTTTTTAAAATTAAGTTTTAGTTTTTCTCGTCTGTCGTCATTGGTAACGATTATTATTAAGGTTTTGCTGGTGATGTGTAATTACGATTTTTTGCTTTCTTTGGTTTTAACTTTTCTGCAGGCAGTATTTTGTCAATGTAGATGACACTGTTCAACAGAAGGTGATTTTCCTTTTTCTTTCTGTTCATCAATGGTTTGCTTTGTTTGTACGGAAATGGACATTAGGGATTAATCTTCACACCCTCTTAACTCTGATAAAATGCTATTTATCATTTGGTTCTGGCTAGAGGTGGCGTTACATGATTGGTTGATTTGTTTGCCGCACCATTGATTTTGCTGTGTCACAAATAGCAGTACTTTTAAACGGATTGATTAAGCTAAACATGCATTTCTCCTGAAGTCTTTTAATTTACCTTTGACAAAAGTCCCTCTTCATGAATCTGAGTTCCGGGCACAGAATCATTGCAAGACAATGTTTGTCTTCTCTATTGAATGCCAACGTGTGTTGTGCTTTCTTTGCTCTGCAGATTGTTGTTCATAAGAATAGTCCAAGAGGAATTCATTTTAGGCGTGCTGGACCCCGTCAAAAAGTATGTCTCTGAATCTCCTCATTAACTATGGTACAATTGAACAAGGTTTGTTGTTAGTAATGTTTGGTTTCTGAATGTTTTTCAGGTGTATTTTGATTCTGATGAAGTGCATGCTTGTATTGTGACATGCGGGGGACTATGTCCTGGACTCAACACTGTGATTAGGGAAATTGTTTGTGGCTTGTACCATATGTATGGTGTAACCAAAATACTAGGAATAGAGGTAAATCGATATTTTCCTTTAAGTGGCTTGATTTGTTTCTGAAAATAGTCATGGATGTAAATAAATGCAACTGGATGTTTGGCAAGAGAAATTGTCCTGCTAACATCTGCTTCTCGGTTATTTTGGATTTTCAGGGCGGATACAGGGGATTTTATTCTCGAAATACTGTTACCCTAAACCCTAAGTTTGTTAATGACATACATAAACGTGGTGGGACCATTCTTGGGACATCACGAGGTGGCCATGTCACCGCAAAAATAGTTGACAGCATCCAGGACCGGGGAATTAACCAGGTATATAAAAGATGCCTTCCTCAATTGGCACCCATTTCTCCTGGTTACGCTGTGCAAGAAAGATAATAGCTTTGAATCCTTTTTCTCACAGGTTTATATACTTGGAGGTGATGGAACTCAAAAGGGAGCATCAGTGATTTTTGAGGTATTGTCATTATTGACATTAAATGTTTTCTGTTGCAACCTTGAGTGATACTGTTCTTAACTCATTCTTCAACTTGCAGGAAATTAGAAGGCGTGATCTGAAAGTCGCTGTTGCTGGGATTCCCAAAACAATTGATAATGACATTCCGGTATCTAATCTCCTGCATGCTTGTTATATCGTGTCCCAAGTGATACACAAGTTACTCATAAAAGAAAGTCCTACCCCTTTTAATCATCTTTCTTTCATCTTATGCAGGTTATTGACAAGTCCTTTGGTTTTGACACTGCTGTTGAGGAGGCTCAGCGTGCAATTAATGCAGCCCATGTTGAAGCTGAAAGTGTCGAGAATGGCATAGGAGTTGTTAAGCTGATGGGTCGCAACAGTGGTAAGTAGAATCTGTTTTGCTGGGATTAGGCATTCGACACAGATAATGTATATTCCATAAATGAATAATTCTCTGCACATTATGTATGATGAGAATCGGGAGAAGAAAAGCCTTTAGTGGTAGTACATTTGTTCTATTTTTAATGTCGAATCTCATCTCTAATTTTCATGTTGTAGTAGTTGATCATGAGTAAAATAGTTAATGGAATTGAAATGTTTAATCTGCATAGTGGTAATTATAAATTGGTAATTGTGTCATATTTTAAAGGTTAACATAACTTTTCGATTGATTCTTCTTTTTTTTTTTTTGGGGGGGGGGGGGGGTTATTGACTTTTGGTTGATTCTTTGTTTGTCACGTTTTGATTCTTTACTGTGAGCGTTCAGTTATTTGATTCTTTCTAAATGGTTTTTTCTCAAATATCAGTCAGTCTAAAATGAACTTCTATGTGCAGGTTTCATTGCAATGCATGCTACTCTTGCAAGCCGAGATGTTGATTGTTGCTTAATTCCAGAGTCGCCATTTTATTTGGAAGGGTCTGGCGGACTTCTTGAATACATAGAGAAACGACTCAAAGAAAATGGTCACATGGTTATTGTTATAGCTGAGGGTGCGGGACAGGAGCTTGTTTCTGAGAGCATGCGCTCTATGGAGCAGCAGGATGCATCAGGAAACAAGCTTCTCCAGGATGTAGGGCTTTGGATTTCCCAGAAGATCAAGGTTTGGATCCTAATCCAAATATGTTATCTACTGCTAAAAGAGAATGGGTTAATGGGGTTAATGGTTATCACTTTAGGCAATGTACTTGGCATGTTATCAGTTGCTTAAATTCGTGGTTTCTTCACATCTTTTCATGTCTTAACTGATGCACCTATGCGTATGAATAGAAACTTCCGAGTTTGTCTTGAGGGTCACATCTGATGAATAATAAGCAGTTAATAACTGAAGAGCATTTATCCAACATCCTGTTGGATTTGGAGTCTCAGCAGTCATTGCATCAGAAAGATGATTAGTGTGCTGACTTTATGAAGTTTTGATTCTGTATCCTTACTATTATGGTTGTGGGTGTGGCTACTGATGGATCTGAATTAACCACTTGAAAACTTTTGTCTTTGCGTTGTGTAATACTTCCATCCATAGATATAAGACCGCCCAATGCAACTTCTCTGCTGACGGACTGATGAGTTCTGTTTCTGTTTTGCAGGATCATTTTGCAAGACGGAATAAGATGGCTATAAATCTCAAATATATAGGTCGGTGATATTTGATTTCTTTTCCACTTTGTTGTACCTTCCTTTCGAACTCAGAAACTGTGAAATGGATGATCTGACAGTATGTTTCTGTCTTGCTTGTAGATCCCACATACATGATCAGAGCCATTCCAAGTAATGCATCTGACAATGTCTACTGCACACTTCTTGCACACAGTGTTGTTCATGGGGCTATGGCAGGCTACACAGGTTTTACGGTTGGACCTGTCAATGGCAGACATTCTTATATACCTTTTTATGTAAGTATTTAATTGCAGATAACTGAAATTTTTTTTCTTTTTTTGCCTTGTAAATATTTGGAATTCCAGTAAATGAAAGGAAAATCTTTACAGTTTTCCACGTTTTTTTTTCCCCCTGATATTTTGACCTTGTTTCAACTATGAAATCTTACAACTTAGCCAAGGTTGAGTACCATCGAGCTTGTTGCTGACTCCTAGGTTATTGTTGGTCATGTTGCAGCGAATCACTGAGAAACAGAACAACGTTGTGATAACAGACAGAATGTGGGCTAGGCTTCTCTCTTCTACGAACCAGCCAAGCTTTTTGAGCCCCAAGGATATCATTGAAGACAAGAGAGATGAAGAAGAATCACAAAGTCAGTTGGAGATAGATGATAATATGCCTGTGAATGGGATTATATAGGTTCCAGGAATGGTTTCTGTGGTTAGCAGATATCTTGCAGATTTCTATTAATTATTCTGGGTGGTGTTCGCCATTTTTGTTTTTTCTTTGTGCTTGATTTTTAAGAGTTAGCCACTGTGTTTGGGCTGGTAGGATTCTGATGAATACTGCCTGGTCTAGAACTGGAACTGCCATATGGGAACCTGTCGTTTTTAGTACCCAAAACGAGGCTGTGTGTACATATTTCTTCTTTAAATAAAGTCATCTGTAGAGAACAAGTAAGGCTATTCCTATGAGTTTTGCATTATAATGGATGCTTAAAGCACTTTTAAAAGCAAAGTTTCAATGATTATTTTGGTGTGCATTCTCCAAAATTGATTTTGGTGTAGAATGTGCAATGTTGCCTCGAATATTACCCTTATAGAGCCGATTGGGGTTACTGTTCCCACGCACTGTTTATGAACAGTATTTCAAGTTCAATTATCAAAGTACTCCTTACCATCTTTTCTTTTTTCATTCAAGTTTTTATATTTTTTTTGTTGCCTAGTTTATTTTTTTCCCGCTTGGGTTCTTGGGTTACTATTTATGCATACTTGGGATTACTGTTCACTCATGATGTTCATGCGTTTTATTTTTGAATTACCAAAGTGCCCTAGCTATCTTTTTTTTTTTTTTATTCAAGTCTTTATATTTTTTTAGACTGATTTCTTTTTTTCTTTTCCACTTGAATTCATGGGTTACTGTTCATGCATGCTATTTCATTTTTTGTTTGGGACTCGCTATATTTTTCTTTTCATCTAAGTTCGTTGCACTATTTTTAAAATACTGCTATGTTTTTTTTTATTTAAATCCTTTGCACTTTTTTTTACCCATGGAAGTTTTTTTTTTTCCAAGTCTTTTGCACTTTTTTGAACCATTTTGTTTCACTTGGGAGTTTTGTCTTTTGTGAACCAGGCTTTGTTTTTTCCATTCAAGTCTTTACACTTTTTTTTTAACCTGTGACGACACTTTTATTTATTTTTTTTCTTTATCATTCAAATATTTGCACTTTTTTTTACCACTTTTTCTACTTGAATATTTCATGTTTTTGAGATCATACTTTTTTTTATTCAAATCGTTACACTTTTTTCTCTTTTTTCTTAGATCCTTTATCTTTTTAGGACCACACTTTATTTTTTTTCTTTTGTTTAGATTCTTTCACATTTTTTACCTTTTTTATCCTTGAGTCTTTCGTCATGTTTGAATATAAATTTTTTCTCTTTTTTTTCCTACGTATGGTCGTTCTTTTATCTTTAGACCATAGTTTTATTTATTTATTTATTTAGATCTTTCCTCTTTTTATTTTTTAATTCGACTTTTTTTTTTCTCTTAAATTTTTCATCTTTTTTGAATATAAAATTTTCCCTTTTTATTATTTTTGCTTCACGAATGGTCGTGCTTTTATTTTTAAATCATAGTTTTTTTTCTTTCATATCCTTGCTTTTTTTTTTTTTTTACTCAAAATGTTTCCTCTTAAGTCGTTCGTCTTTTATAGATATAGGTTTTTTCTTCTTTTTTTTTGCTCCACTTGTCCATTCACGTTCTTGTGTTTTTTTTTTAATTCAATTTTTTTAAAATCTTTAGTCATTTGTCATTTTTTAACATAAGTTTTTTCTCTTTTATTTTTTTTCTTTACAAATAGTCATCCATTTATTTTTAAACTACAGTTTTTTTTCTTTTTTCTTTTTTCTATTTGGGTCATTGTTCATTTTATTTTATGACCATTTTTTTTTCTTTAATCATTCGTCTTTTTTAACATAGATTTTTTCACTTTTTTTTGGCCTACGAATGATCTCTTTATTTCTATTACCTTTTTATTCTACTTATTATCTTTTTTTGTTTTTTACTTCATTCGTTAGTTATTTTATGATTTCATTAATTAGACTTTTTTTATATCGTTAATATATACCATATTTTTTATTGATTTAGATAATAATTTAATTTAAATATCGAGTTAATTATAAATTTAATAAATATTTATATAGTAAAAAAATATAATTCATATTTTGTGGACATCCCGCACTAAGTACAGGGCAAAAAACTAGTATATGTATATGATACAACAATGTGATCTTGTTTGGAGCTTTCTTTAGGAGGCTCATTCTCGCCCACAGGTTTTACTAGAAGTGTTATTACACCCGGGTTAAGATCGGGTATCACGATACCCGAGCTCAGCTCGAATATTTTTTAGGTGAGCTCGAGTTCGAGCTCGTCGAGTTTGAATTTTTTGAGATCAAACTCGAGCTCGAAGTGTTATCAGGTAGTATTATCAGGTAGTATGGTCCAAATTTGTATTTTTTAAGCTCGAGTTCGAGCTCAAAGTGTCGTCGGGTAGTGTCGTCAAGTAGTGTCATTCATGTTTGTATTTCTCGAGTTTTAGTTCGACCTCAAAATGTCGCAGATAGTGTTATCGGGTAGTGTCATTAGATATTTAATATATAAAAAATATTTTAAAAAATATAATTAATTTTTTGGGTAACTTGTCGAGCTTTCGACCCCAACATATTTGGACTCGAGCTCAAGTCGAGTTTTAACCAGGTACCCGTGACACTATCCGAATATCATAACAGTGCTAGGTTTCACCATTCTAGAAGAACGGCATAGAAACACAAACCGATGCTAATCAAGTAGACCAATATGGAGTTGAGAGAGAGAGAGAAGGTAGAGTGGGAGAAGACTGAGAGAGAGACGTAAGTTGACCTAATGGGATATAGTGTTATATCTTTTAATTAAATTTTGAATTTGAAATTTAAAAATAAAAAATATTAGATTGGAAGAATTACTTTTTGATAGGATTTTACAGACGTTCGAATTGAACTAATTAAATTATGACTCTAAATATAGGTGGGGGAGAGAGAGGGAAAAAAAAAGAAAAGAAAAAAAGTGGGGGGAGAGAGAGAGATAAGCCCAAGTCTAATGGCCGTGTAGGGCATTTTCAACCGATCAAAAAGAGGGAGAAAAAGGATAAAATAGTCATTTCATATGGACACATTGAGACACTGCTAATGGAACGAAAAATTGTTAAGAGATTAACCAATGACCGAAAGAGAGAGTGTTTTCTTCAGCGACCGAATCTAATTTGAATCTGGCATCGCTAAACAAAGTTCCCAAAGAGAAGACAATTCAACCGAGGAATCATTTCCTTCTCTTCTCTGATCAAACAAAACATTCTCTCTCTCTCTCTCTAGGGCAAACAATGGGGATCAGATTCATATTGATGGTGAACAAGCAAGGACAAACAAGACTGGCACAATACTACGAGTACCTAACCCTCGAAGAACGACGTGCTCTTGAAGGTGAAATCGTCCGTAAATGCCTCGCTCGAACCGAGCAACAGGTCTCTCTCTCTGTCTCTCCGTACCTAAATTTGCACGAGTTTCGTTCTAAAATCGGAATTGAGTTAACAAACACTAATCAAATTGGAATCAGTCATTCCCAATTTCGACTTGTCAAATGTAGGTTATTGTAATCTCCATTTTATTACCAGATCGCAGTTTTAGAGACTATTTTAGTTCCAATTTTTGCCTTCGATTTGATTGGATTAAATTATTTGCCTCAAATATGGAACCAGAATTACTAGTCAACATATGTTAACTGGAGAACTATTCAATGTTTTGTTTTAATTATTTTGAGGAGAAAAATTTGTTAAACTATGATAAGTTATTCTCTCTTGCTCTGGTTCATTGTAATTTCTTTCGTTGCATGAATTGACACACAGCTAGCAATAAGCGGATAAACTTTAAGGTTATTTGGATCCCCTGTTGCTCTTGTGTTTGGCTACTTAGGTTGATGCTCAGATTATTTACATTAGTGGTTGTGGAATGACGTAATTGATCTTGGTTTCATATGTTGATGCTGTTTTTGGGAAGATCTCTCTCTCTCTCTGTCTCTCTCTCTTATATCCTAATAGTGAGTAACTACACTGTATTATGTGCTATCATGTGCTTTTGTGTGACCCATGACTTTGTGCTACATAAGGTTTTTGTTTTCGCATACCTTTGTTTTTCTGTGGGATTCTATATGGGTTTCTTCTGATGATGTTGTTCCACATATGTAAACAGTGTTCTTTTGTGGAGCATCGCAACTACAAAATTGTCTATAGACGTTATGCCTCACTCTTTTTCTTGGTTGGAGTTGACAATGATGAAGTAAGTACTTTTGATGGCTTCTATTTACCCTCTCTATTGACTAGAACAAAAATCACACAATTCCAAACTGCCTGTTTTATTTAGAATGCATTTTTGTTAATTTATAACAGTCCAGATGTTTGTGTGGAAAGAATTTACAAACTGCATTGTGTCCTCTTCCAATCAAAGTGGTCTGCTCAAGCATTGTAGAGCCATTAGTTAGGTATGAGGCCTGTAGGCATATCATTATGGTATCACTGTCTTTTGGGCTGATATGACCATTGGCCACTTTTTGGATGCAAACCCCATATTTATACTCAGTTAGCCATAAAAAGTGCCACTAGTTCGATAAGAATCTGTTCACCCCCAGGTCACTTTTGGTTATATATTAATGACTGTGGCATTGTTGCTATATGTTTCGGTCCTCATCAATACTCATTTGTTTGGAAATTTTGGTATTTTGCTGAATTTATGAAGATGGGTACATTGGTAGAATTGATTATTATCCTTAGCAGCAGTTTGCCCTGAATTTGACTTTAGATTTTGGGTCCTCATATTTTACATTTTACATGTTTCTGATAATTTATTGCTGATGTTTGGAACCTTATTTGTCCATCAGATAGTCCTTTGGTGTTAGCAGAAATTTAAAAAGAAAAGAAAAATCAAAGAATCTTGATGCCTCTTGGCCATGAGAACTTGATTTATCTGTTTCTGTCCCGTCAATCTCGTCATCCTTATGAGGATGTTAAATGGGACCCCGTGGATTTTGGTTCTCATATTTTCCATGTTGCTGATAATTTATTGTTGATGTTGGAAGCCTTGTTCATCTATCAGGCAGTACTTTAATGTTGCCAGAAATTATAAAAAAAAAAAGATTCTTGATGCTGCTCGGCCATGAGAACTTGATAATACCTGTTTCTGCACCTTCAATGTCATAATCCTTACAGGGATGTCAAAATGGGAATCAGTGAGGTTTTAACTTCCATTTAATGTCAACTATGTTTTAGATCATGATATTCGATAGCCAAGTCAGTCAACCAAATCAATTTTTGAGTTTTGGTGATCTTGAAATCTATTATGGTACATTCGTTCCTTGATACATCTTTTCTTCTGTTCTCAGAATGAGCTTGCAATTCTGGAGTTCATACATCTGTTGGTTGAAACCATGGATCGCCATTTTGGCAATGTTGTAAGTGTTAAATGTGATTCAATATCTGTGCCTTCCATTTCTAGAACATGTTTGGCCCTCTTCTTATTTTATGTCTGTTAATTCTGCAGTGTGAATTGGACATCATGTTCCATCTCGAGAAAGCACATTTCATGCTGGAAGAAATGGTCATGAATGGGTGTATCATCGAGACCAGTAAAACCAACATTTTGGCCCCAATTCAGTTGATCGATAAAGCCACATGATCACTTCATCACAGTGTTTCAAGGATGCTCAGACATGCTATAGACTTAGTTGTAGATTTTGAGGTCAGCACAATTATAAGTTTTATTCTGATTTTGTTATAAAGGCTCAAGAAATTCGTGTGATTGCACATGTAGCATTTTTATCGGATGAATTGCATTGCCCTTAACCTGAGTTTATTCAACATCAAATTGCAGTATAAATTTGTTGACCCAGTGTGTTTCACCTGTTTATACAGGATCTCAGTTGTAAGCATTTGCTATAAACATGGACACAAAGTAGACCCATTCAAAGAGCCAGCTTTAACTCTAAGTAGGCACATTCCTTCCCCCCCCCCCCCCCCCAAAAAAAAAAAAACCTCTCTCCCCAAGTCCAAAAAAGGAAAGGAAGCATTATTAGTCACTTGTGCTGGAAAATTTCTCAACCAATACACTTAGAATACAAATAATGATTACTTGCTGCATTTCAGGCATGCTCCTTGTCATATTATTCAAATGAGCCTTTAATAGGGAGGCCGAGCTTTTACAATTGCACGTCCAATTATACATACACAAAAATAAATCAGCTGACTATACAATAATACAAGAAGCTGATCAAGCGACCTACCCTAAGACTTCCTTCCCTTTTCTCAGTAGATCTTACTTTCGTGTCTAGATGAATAAAAATCAGAGTGCTGCTGGCTTCCCATCTTTCCTGGGATCACTTACAGCAGTAAGTGTCCCTCGAAATACCTGTCCATCAAAACCACCTCCTATTTTTCTTCCCATGTCAACCGAGTTATGAAGATTCTGAACAACTAGCTGGCATATAGCACCTGATGCTTGAGCCTTCAGTTCATGACCCCTTTCCTTTAAGAAAACCTTATTCTCCTTGGAGAGCTCAATGTGATCACCATCAATCACGGTCCAGTTCTCATACAAAACTACATTTGGCATCAACTGTGCAAAATCATAAGAAAAATGCTTACATATGGTTTTGAGAATGTTGATAGAATCATATCTCTATATCAAATGTTAAAACATAAAATTACCTTATGATAGATCCTGGGATGTTGAACGGCTGCTAATGGTTCCATTCCTAACACGAAATGGTTCAGAAAAACCTGAATCACCGCAGGAATTATGAATAAACCGCCACTTCCACCAATTACACCAGCCAGCTTGTTATCCTGCAAAAGTTCCAAAAATAAGGGAAAAAAAAAAAACAAAATCATAGATTCTACATAATCAGGAAATGTTTCTTTCTTTTTTTGACACATCATTATACCTTGACAACAATGATGGGTGTCATGGAAGACAAAGGTCTCTTGTTTGGTGCAATGAAATTTGCCGGTGCAGGAGGGAGTCTATCTGGGGTTATTTCCGATGGTGCTGAGAAGTCACCCATCTCATTATTGAGAACAATACCAGTTGAAGGAGAGAGCACGCCGCCTCCAAAAGCATAGTTTATGGTAGTTGTCATTGACACTGCATTCCTCTCTGCGTCCACAATGCAGAAGTGGCTGGTTCCATGGTCTTGAAGTTGACTCCATCTGGACATAATCTCCGTCATTCCTTTAAAGAGGCTTAGCTTATGCCAAATGAAGAAGCTATGGACCCAAAAAAATAATAATAATAAAGATTGAATCCTAGTACCTGTACAAATAGTAATCGGAAGGGAAAGTGGTGTTGTCCAGTATCTTTTGCTGAAGTTGCTTGGCATACGAAGGAGAAAGCATATTGGACATGGATTCACTGATGTTCACAAAATCAGGATCGCCTAAGTCCATTCGAGCTGCAAACATATGTTTGAGTGCTTCTATCAGCCGGTGTAACCCCACATATCCCTTTGCAGCATCTGAACTTCCATAGTTGTCGAAGATGTTAAGAACCTGTTTTTCCAACGGCAAGACTAAGTTAAATCCTGCTTTATTATTAAAAAAATAATAATAAAAAAATCCAGATAAGAGCTCTCACCAGAGAAAGTCCTAGTGTTCCACTTGAAGGAGGTGGCATTCCAAAGATAGTGTATCCCATGGCATTGACGGCAAGGGCATCCATCACCTCCACTTCGTAATTTCTCAAATCCTCCATGGTTAAAATCCCACCCATTTCCCTCACATCCTTTTCCAACTGCTCACCAATGGTTCCATTATAAAAGGCTTGGGGCCCTTGTTCTGCTATTACCTCTAAGGTGTGCCCTAGTTCTTCATTGTAGCACATTTCTCCTGCTTGCAACAATTTCCCTTTTGGTGCAAACACTTGGCGCAAGCCAGGGTCAGCCACGATTAGCTTATCATATTGAGCAATGGAATGGCTAAGATAAGGAGCGACAATGAACCCTCCTTTGGCTAGTTTTATCGAAGGTAAGAACAAAGATTTCCAAGCTAATCGCCCGTGTTTTGACCAAGCTTCATGGAGGCCAGCTATTTCACCTGGAACACCTATTGAGAGTGGACCATAATACTTTGCAGAAGGATTATTCTCATACATGTCCTGGATTGTGACAACATAGACCAGTAACATGTAATTACTTGTTTCGATATGGAGTTCAAGATTAAGATGGACAAATTTGGATGACTCAATTTAAGCCAAAGAGAGAAATCTAACCTTGGAAGCAGCAGCGGGAGCGGTTTCCCTCATGTTATAAGCTGTAGTATGTGAGGTGGAGGAAGATCGAACAAGCATAAAACTTCCACCTCCAATACCACTCGCCATTGGATTTACAACACCAAGGCATAGAGCAGTGGCCACTGCAGCATCAACAGCATGGCCACCCAATCTAAGCATTGACGCACCAATTTCCGAACAACGGCCATCATCAGCAGCCACAACACCCACCTCTGACTCAACTACGTCAGAACCATCTAACCCTCCCCTCTCGGGGTACTTGTTCTCAACTCTTAGTACCCAATACCTTAAGTCACTTCCTATGGTTAGGCCTATAACTGCAAAACATATAATAGAAATAAAAGCTATTAAATGGACCAACTGATTTCATCAGTAATCGTGGAAAAGGACATGCTAATTAGGCTACAAATGAATTGAGCTGTATGTGAGCAGCTTGTTTAGAGATTGTCTAGGCTCATTCATTTAGCCAAACAAAATTTTGACTCAATTATCAAACAGTCCACCTTCAACAAAGGGTTTGAACCTGTCTAATGCTCATATACTAAAAGAATCAAGCTTGATCATGATTTTTAGGCACATTTGCAAAATGGACGTCAACTCTCTTAGGAAATGAACGAGCTTGAACACCTCACTCAACTCGGCAGGCTCATTTGCCACCTCACTACTAATATACCAATAAGCAAGAGAGAGAGAGGTATACTTGTAAGCGGGAGCTAATTTTGTTTATTTTTTTCTTTTCCCCTTAGACTTGGTCCACTACCTAATATCCGGAGTTTTATTTCGACTAATTTAAACCGAATCGTAATCGGATTCTCATTCAGAGGACTCTCCCAACAAAAAAAATTGGGAGCCAATTCTGTGACTAGTATCATTTAACTTGGGTATATCTCATTAAGTTCATATTCATAGCAACAACTACAAGACCCAGGGGTTTCGCTCGGGCATCTTGAGGTAGTCCACAAGATGAGCGGCCACAATTCAAACAATAAATTAAAATTACTCACAACACAACCATACTCTTCTAATCAGATTAGAAAGGAAATAACACCAAGGACTAGTCCAGTGGCAACCTCAATTTTGGGAAACAAGATGAAACCATCAGTTGGTAGAATCCTATGACAGTCCCCAGCTTTCAGGAATCAACCACGATACGAGGATTAAGATAATACTTCGATTATACATGAAATTCATTCAAACCCAATGAAAATTATGTTCTAATTATATATTATCAAAACCATTTAGATCAAACCTTTTCACAGGGTCTAACTATTCCCAACAAAGCCCTTCCACATGATGAAAATGAATAATCCAGTCTTAAAATCCCAAAAAATTTGACTAAAAGAACACGAGGAAAGAATTTCCTGAGGAAACTGTTCCTTGTACGTAGATTAATGTACGATAATCGCAAATAGGTCAAGCTTAATCAGTGATCAACAATTTGGACAGATGGGTTACAAAAGGCAATTTAGAAACTTAAGACTTAATAATGTTAGAAACGCCAAATTTTCAGACCCAACAATGAGGTTCACAAAATCATAAACCCCAGATCATAAATTACTAATTTACATGCAAAAAGAACCAAAAGAAATAGAAGCTATGGAAACTCACATGTGAGAGTCAAAATTCCAACAGTGAACCATAAAGCTTTACTCCAAACATTTTTCCTTTTGGCAATTGCATCTCTACCCAGAAGTGGAGCTTCAATGCTCCGTTGCCCCATCACTCCCAACCTCGAGAGAGAGAGACAGAGAGAGAGAGAGAAGAAAAGGAGAGAGATACATACATTATATATATCTATATATCTATATTTATATATTGTGGGGGTGGGAATCCGCCAACAAAAAAGCTAGCAAAGTTTAGACGAGATTCCCCTTGGCTATGTTTTGACGAAATTACCCTTTGATACTTTCTAAAGAGGAGAAGTAAAACTCTGGCTCCGTAATTTTTTTTTTTCCCCTCATTTCCTCCTTTTTTGGGGGCAGGACCTTAAATAAAGAACTAACATGATTCAAACCGTACGGTAACCTAACACAACAACAAAATCCTATATAAGGTAAAAACTTGACAAAATAAATGTAAAGTTTATATTATTATGAATTTTTGTAATTTAATCTGAGATTGGAATTTCATAACATTTAAGTTGCACTAATCCACTCTAATTTCATTGATCCTTTGAACGGTTGATATGTATATTGTGATCACTAGAATTAGTCATTAGTCACAGATAGGGCCGTTACACGGATCAAATCGAGTTTAACTCGTTCGTGAATCGCTTGGTTAATGACTCGACTTGACTCGAGTTTGATCGGATTCGAGTTGAGTTCATTATGTCTCGAATCGAGTTTAAATAATATAATTTTAGATTCGAAAACTCGACAAATAGTTCGATTATATATATTTATAATATAAAAAATAAAATAAAATAAATTATATTAATAAATTATATAATAATCAAATTTTTGATTCGATTTCGAGCATTTTGTTATATAATCGAGTCGAGTTTGAACTCTTATTATATATTAGTCGTCGAGCAAAAAAAATTGAATTTGAATTCGAGTATAGAGATATTCAGAATCGATTCGAATCGAACACATCCCTAAACACAAATGAAAAGAGAAACTAAAAAGGCAAAAGGGACACGAAAATTTTATTTATTTATTTATTTTGATTTTTCCTCTGGCCACATGCTCTGCGAAGGTGGCCGACGGGGGGGACGTTTTTGGACCATGATGGCTTTGTAAGGTTGTTGATCAATGATTTTTCAATCGTGTTGCTCGTCATCACACACGCAAGTGTGTGTTTCAAACGCGTTGTTCGTATTACACACGCAAGTGTGTGTTTGATTGTGATACGAGAAACCCAATAATTTCTTCGTCAACCCACTAATGTATCATCCTAAACCTTCGTTTTTGTGACATGGGGTGTGGCCTGGCCATGAATATCATCGCAGACACTTGACTGGTTGAACATTCCACCTGAGTTGCACGAAAAAAGCCAAACCAGAGACAAAAACGCCATACAAAAAAACAAAGAAGATATTTTATAAAATTACACAAAATGAATTCATGAACAAATATATAAATATTAATTATTTAATAAAAATAATAGAATAGTCATATTTTATAATAAAAATAAAAGACGATCAAATATATAATTATTAATCATAAAATAAATAATATAAAAATTTTAATTATAATTAAATAAATAATTCATTAAATATAAAAAATATAATTATTTATATAAATATTAATTAATTTAATGTATTAAAATTTTTTAAAATTAAAAAACATTTAAAAAAATGAAACTGTTAAAAATTTCCGAAATCAAATCATTTCAAGTTGATTTGTTTTCATGTCACAAGCCGGCGACCATTATGCTACCTTTGTCAGCATCCACAATGACCCAACCAGAGAATCCCTTTCACTCTCTCTCTCTCTCCCCAATGTTGTTCCATCCCTCTCCCCTTCTTTATCCCATCGATTGCAATCCTAGAAAAAACAGAGAGAGTCACATACAGGGCACATCACACAGAAATCGAGGGAAAACAAGGTCATCCATTTTTGTGGTAAAATGATGCAAATTTTTAAGTTTGTTTGTTGCTCTCACTGTAATTGAAGTTTGGGGTGGGAAACCCAGTCCCTCCCCCAAAGGATACACAAACGTAGGAGTAGAGACAGAGCTGATCGACAAAGACTAAAGAGAGAAAAATTAAATTTAATACTACTCGACTAATTATATTTTTTGAGAGATATTTGAAAGTACTCTTGAGTAAGACAACTCATAAAAACAGAGTGATGAAAAACAGATTGATACCACATTCCTCGGATCAAAGATTCAAGAGTAAGACAGCTCAGAAACAAGTGCATGCTGCTCGTGTAAAACTGCTAGACAACTAAAATCAGTATATTTCACACACACACACCCACTTAACTTTGTACTCTCTCTCTCTCTCTCTCTCTACACGCTGTTTTTTTTTTTGTAGTATTTAATTTCACCAACAAACTTAAACTAAAAGGGAGAGGAATAAAAAGGCATCCCAACTAAAAGACTGTATGCCTGTATTAGACCATTGAAGGACATCATGACTGCCAGAAAATATTCAGATCATCACTGTACAGGGTCCGATCTTGGATCTCTTGGTTAGCAACGTGAAAATCAATCAGTCGAGCTTGAACAATCTTACAAATTGTTAGTCCTACAGGAAGCATCCACCACTCACTTTCATCCCTGCACCCACAAAACATCACCACCACATTCACATTCCAATATTGCCAAATGAATGTAGTGCTCAAACAAACATGTGATCATGGCCAGCTAAGAGAGAATGCTTCTTACATGGTAAAATTCAAGGGCTGAAGGTTCGGTTGCAAGTCACTTGAAGTTTGGATCTTTCTATGGACGATACCACAGATGAAGGCAACCATCTGCAATAAACAAGAGGAGCGAGTGACACTTTCAGCACCAGGTGATATTAACAAACAAATAACACACTCTTTGACATGTTAATTCTAAGGCCAGAAACCATTACCTTGGAGATACAAAATGTCAATCCCTTTGATTACCATGTTCAACACATAATTTCTTCCTACCTCAGTTAGTCTACTGACAATAGCTCATTTAAACACAATCATTTACAAGTGAAAATTATCTAACAAGACAAATTTCAAAGGGGAATTCTACCGACCATATAACCATAGTTTATAGTGTACTTCGTATTCAAAGATTACCAATGACACTTTTTGACAAGAGAAGCCTCCATGTACGAAATAGCTCAATATAGGAAACATTCTTTACTATTGAATATTGAAGCTTAATGTGAGGGGCAACTTACAACATTAATCAAGGATGTAACATTCCATAACGCATAAACACGTGCGAGGCCTGCTGATTTCTTAGATCCTTGGCTGAAAAGAGCATTAATTCCAGCCGGAAAAGGAAATAGCATGCCAAGAGGAAGGATAAACAATACTAGAAAGAAGTCCTCCAAAGAGATAGAATACATCTGAAGCAGAGTAAGCAAGACTAAGCTAAAATCTCCTAGTAGTAGTATTGAGATGACCAAGCCAACGTGATCCTGCAAATTATGCAAAACAAATAATGAGAAAGAGATGGAAGGGACGAAGTGAAGCAGAAAGGCAAGCACTATGGAAAACTACTGAGACAAAACTACTCAGCCAGGACTGCAAGGTACAAAGCTATGACTACCTGATGACCAACAGGTTTGGAATTGCAAACAAATAAAAGTAAAGGATGGAATATAGCTTTCTTCTCCTTAAATGTTAGCAAGCCCTTAGCATGTAAAATTCCTGCAAACATCCTTCTATGCACTATTAGATGTTCACCGGCTTTAGAATGGTCCATTGAGTTTCCCATTTGAGCATTCAGCAAGCTGCAAATGGCAAAGACCTTGAGTACACTTGGTCAAAATGACTAGCCATAAAAGAATGTGAAATAAATTCACAATAATATTACCCCAAATTTCTCTGAGATGCCAAAGATCCTTCTTGAGATGGCGTCACACCCTCACTTTCCATAGCAGATATTAAAAGTCCAAACTGGCAATAACCACAAACTGTAGGTTGAAACCAAGCAAGATCAACACGTACCCCATGAGCTTTTAAAGTAGGGTTGGCATGTGATTCAAGCCAATGAATAACAGGACGAAAAGTCATCCTCAGGTAACCACGACGAACTAAGCGTAATTGAGCATTCAGACCAGCCACCAACCGATACCAAATAGTAGGAGGTACAGACTGCCAAGATGTCAAGAATATTAATTGAATTGCAATCTACATATAACCACAAAGGAGATGAAATGCTCCCTAAAACTAGCAGATACCTAACCTGGCTCATTAGGCTAGTGAGAACATTGTCACTCTGCAGAGAAAAAGGAGCCATGTAGCTTCCATCTCCTCCAAAAATTATAGACATCGGAAACCTTTGATGAAGTTTAGGAGGAAGGTCAGGTCTTTTTTCATCTCCTCCAAGAAAAAAGTCCACATATGCAAGTATTAGATCAGAAGTTGCAGCAACCTGCAATGTTGCCAGATATTACGTTATATCACTTCAAATGCTGTAGGAATTTCCATTAGGGTTAACCACAACTTCTTGCACCCCAGTTTGTTGGGGGAAATAGAGCCTCCGCAGGCTTCTCTTCCAGCACAAGAGAAGGGACATTTTCCCCTGATCAATGTTTATTTCAACTTTGAAAGTAATTTTGAGAATCAGAGAGAAACACTCATTTAGTGATTCTCAACAGAACCAACTTTGGGGCCATTGACCTAACTTCTTTTCCATAAATTAGAGCCAATGTTGTCCTGATGTTGATAAAACTTTATTGCTCGGTAGATAAATTGGTAAAAGCCAGAGAAGGAAAATTTAAATCAAGAGAATAATGATTTGTGGAATTCAGAAGCTCATCTGATTGTTCTGTGGGGGAAAGAGAGAGAGAGAGAGAGAGAGAGAGAGAATAAACAAAGACCAATACAGTTTGTTAGATCAGGTACAGCAATATACCAATCTTGAACACCGCATGGAAATGGAAGATATGCAATAATATTAGATGAGTACAAATAGAAGACCAATAGCAAATTATCTGACAACTCTAATAGCCAAAAGTAAGAAACCTTGTCCTTGGTTTAATAATCCAGCCTAGCTCATAGAATCAAAGTGGTTTAATAACCCAACCTAGCTCATAGAATCAAAGTCATAGATATGAACTATGGAAGCCATATGGCAGGGAGTTTGAAATAAACCTTAAGCCCTTCATAGAGTGCACGAGAACGGCAAGAACGTAAGCAAGCATGATCGTATTCCGATTGAACAAATTCACGTAGTTTCTGGAATTTATTGTTCCGGCGCCATTGCAGCCAGGACCAAGCAAGCGGATATGCCAGAACAGAAAGAAAACTGTAAATGGATCCTTCCCACCATTGATAAGCTGCTAATCCATTTATCTCATCCACAAATCGGTTAAATGCATCCTCATACCTGCCATGTCATTAGATTGTAAATTAAAAAAAAAAAAAAAAGGAAAAAAATGATTGAATGGGGTCATCATGAACTATCAGAAATTTAGAAATTCAAATTGAACGACTTCTATGGGCAAGAATACCATATTTAATTAGAAGCAACATATATGATCTATTCAAGGGATGCAACAGATGTTAAACCACAGAAAGTGTCAAACACCAGACTTAATTTGTTCTTCATTGTTCCTTTCTTGGTCAGGGAAGGTTAAGGAGGATGGAACCTACACAATTTCTGTCACTTGTTCTGGAGGCGAGTAAGCGAGATGCCATGGTTCACTAAAGGTATTAGGCCCCATGAAGTACATTCTATGCACGTGATTCTGGGACTCCTCAACTCTATTTGTTTCCAAAACCTGAAAACCAACATTATACAATTACCTCAGAGAATCTGTAAAACAGTGAGTGGGAAGCATAAGTTTATATCAATATCATATAGTTAAGAAACAACGATAGCAAAAACACATTAAATTTGACCTCGTTCAATGATTCCAGGAACGGGAAGGAATAGTCTACTGGTGAACGATGACGAGTGGGGACAAGGCCTGGTAATTCATCTGCACTGACAAACTTCATCCGTGCAACACTTAGAACTAACGCTAGCAAGATAAGAAGAACCAAAAGAAGTAGACCAAACAGCCATGGCCCACCAAAAGTGTATATCAACTCTTCCAGCGCGGTATAACAATGAGGCATATGATATCTGTCAGAAATGCATTTATAGGGACATGGAGTCTCCGAAACGCCACCTGAAGAACAAAATGTAGGAGACAAAAGGGTGATTCAATTACCAAGAACGATAATAACATATTGCATCGACCTACCTTACAATCTACACCTAAAAATCAAATAAAAGCACGAAAGAATACAAAAATATAGTTGCTGACAGACGACAATATGAATAGTTTAGACATCTTGCAAGATTATTAAATACGGGAAGAAAAAGGGGATGGGCATGTACCCTATCAAAGAGATAGAGGGCGAACCAAAAATTAAGAATTACACAGGAAGCATTAAATATCAAAATTACCTCGAACGGAAGTATATACAGCACGACTTGGAAGCTCATAAGCAGGGCAGCTTTGACACAGGGAACTATCAGAGCCACTCACATTCTTGAAAGTTCCAACAGGGCACTCCTGCAAGACATAGTCTACGCATTCAATAAAAACAATGATTCACACTTAAATTTCCCTTTCCTTCTTTTTGTCACTGGTAAAGTAATCAGAAAGGACCATATCAAATCCTGAAGTGCAAGAAGCCCCACATCAAAGAAGTAACAGTCCTCCATAAACAGAAACAGATCCTTGCACCATCCATGATTGACACAACAGATGTGATCAATAGATTCATTCTGTTCTTTTGTTTTATTTTACTGGCTGCCTGTAATCCTGAGTAGAGCTCTACTCAGAAGGTCACAAATTCAACGCAAAAACATCAACAACAGTCCCACACATCAAACATGGGAAGCCCAGGGAAGCCTTATTTGGGAAAATAATTTTGATGGCTCTGAAGGTAATAATGTACTTCGGCAGCAGGAGACTATTATACCAGATATATTTAAGGTAGACTCATCTATGGCAGATCAACTATGGATGTACTCTGACTCAAACTGTTACTGCTGAGTGGCACACTGTTCATGATGTGGTTGTGACTCCAACCAAAATGAGAGTGGACAAGCTTGACATTATTAGTTACCCAACAGGTGGTCAAAACAAAAGAAAGGTAAAACATGTTTACTATCATAAGATTTGCTTCAAGATAATTATTTTTTAGGCCGCTTTTACTATCATCAGGCTAAAACATGTTCACAAGCAAGGTAACAAGGTGGTAATGATTAGGCATTCTAGAACACCAACAATAGGGCAGGAGCAACAGGTGGAAAGACTCTTATTGGCTAGACAGAAGCTGGCCATGCTGCTTTTTTACTGTTGTGACTAAATAGAAGTAAAAGGCTTTAATTAATGCTGCAAAGTTACTTCCTTCTTGCGCAATCCTCACCCCTCCCAACCCCAAGAAAGGGCCCAACTCAAAGGGGAAAAAGAAAAGGTGTCAGAAATTCAACCAGTGTTCCAGAACAGGCAACAGGTTACTACACAATAAATTTTGTGTCTAAAATGTGTTGCATATCATGTGTATGTCAATGGCAGATTTAATGTAAAAGTATCTCGTGCAGCTGAACAGGTTTGTCTGGTAAGAGTTCCATTTTCCTGAATAAAGCATTTGTTGGATATTCTAGCTAAGTAACAATATGGTCTCACGGATACCTCACAGAATATCCCAAAAAGCCCTTTTGGACAGGCTTTTCCAGTAAGAGTTCCATTTTCCCCAGGAAGGCCCTGACCTCTGCCCAGTCCTCCCCTGAAACAGAGGATCAGAATCAGTTATTACCAAAAAAGTCATAAATGCGAAAGTCAGCACAATCTGTTATTGCACAGAAAAACTGATAAATCTCTACGTCAGAAAAATGGAACGGTACTCCAGCCAATTTTTCCCAGCATACTCTTGGACAGACAGTTTCTTATATTTTTGGGCATGATCATGAGATTCTTATAGAGCTAATTTTCTTGCATCTGGACCACTACTGTTGCATTTCAGTGAATAAAATATATAGGGCAAGTTACTATCCTTCTATGTGTACTTTCATATATTACATAGAGAACAACCCCTTACCAAGAACAGGAATTTATGACTGGACAAAAGTGTATGATAGAAAGAGTCGAGCAAAGGAGCAATACAGGAAAACACAATGGGATACAGGTAGGAAGATATACCGACCATGATACAAAACCAACTAATGAACTCTTACATTCACATAGAAGGTACAGACTGCCGCTGAGGAAAAATCACTCCATAAACAATTAGGTATTGCCTTATGAAATCAATTGCAAAAGTATCTGGGAATAAATTTGGTCCAAGTTCAAGTAGCAAAGGGAAGGCCAATGTGCTGGAATCTCATCCTTGTTTACCAAATGTAATGACCATTCCAATCAGATGTTTCCGCCAGAAGTGGCAGGGAAAACAAAGCTGAGGTGGAGATGATGGAAAAGAACCCTTGACCGTCACTTCAGGCATGATCTCCACTGTGATTTCTTGCTATCAGACCCTTTTTCTTTTCCTAAGAAACAAAGCAAAAGTGGACATTTCGGACAAGTGTTGAGCTATAAGGGCAAGTTAGAACTCAACTAGGCATCTAAAGAAAAATTTTAATGTGCAACGTGTAACTGACATCAGGTTGTTGTAAAATATGACCTGAAAAACCCGATCTATGTGGTACAAAACTTGATCATTAGAAACACAAGGAAAAAATATTAAGTTATCTATACTTTTGTGGATCTTCAAAAGTTAATCAATGATGTTGTTTCATTCGGTAGCACTAACAATCTGACACCGGTAGTTCAGCAATTACAAGCACCTTTCACCAGATAGTTTATAATTGTAATAGTTGCTATTCTTATAATCTTTTTCATATGGATTTCCTATTCTCTCCTCATGAATATTTTAATTAAAATGTTTACTTGATCATCTAATACTACTGATTTTTACAAGTTTGCATGCACACATACGCGTGCGCTCGCACACACACATATCCTCTTTTTTCTCCAGTTGCAGCTCTTTTGCCGTTGTATAAGATAAAATAATTGTGTAGATATGACAACTGCACATTGAAGGTATTTGTCATGCAAGGGAACTATCATGGCCCTACTCTTTTTAGACTTCAGTAAATTGCACAATGTCTAAGTAGACTTTAAACCTGAACGACAGCCTACATCACCTCAAACTTAACTCTTGTCCAGACAAGAACTGTCATCCATCAGTAGAGGATCCAACTTGTGAAATTAGTCCAAAATTAAAATGCCTGCTTGTGAAGTAATAAAACAGCATATGCTTGGTTCTGAACAACACAAGAAAAATATATGCTTGGTCAGAAACAAACCTAGTATTTATGCTTCCATCTACCCTTGCTATTGGCACATATTCATCTCCAACAGAAATGTCTGACCAATGGAAGTGAACCCTCCCACCGCCACCACCACCACTATTGAAACTACCATGTCCTCCAATTGTTGAAATGGTAGATGATTTTCCCAGGCCTAATTTTTGGACAAATAACAATATAGTTCCACCAGATCCACCTCCGGGGCCTGTAGCTCCAACAACCTCGCCATTGTGCACCATACTGTTTTCTCCAAAGCTTTCACCGTCCGCACTAAGTGAACCATCGATTGACAAAATTGATAAGGAGTGCTCCAATGATCCCATCACTGCTCAGGCAACCAATTTAATATAGAGTAAACTACAAATTACGAAGGAAATCACAAGATGCAAATACAGGGAAACAATCAAGAAACACTTGAGGTAAACAGTGAGCCAAACACAAGTTTTTGATATTAAAAACTTAGAAAAGATAGCAAAATTATAAGAGAATTAGGATTGACAAAGATGAGATTGCAGTTGAAAAATAATTTTGGTTGATTTAAATTAGGATTGACAAAAGAGTTTTGAGATGCGGACCCAATACCTCAGTTATCATAATTAATGTGTTTCCATTTGAATCTAATCAAAATTATTTTCAGCATGTTGGAGTTTACAACCAACAGCTATGGCCATATCTGTTCTATGATGAAAGCATGAGATCCACCGAAAATCAAGGCAAGTTATACTCCAAAATAAGCATATTGCCCTAACCTATGATACCGCCGCCAGCTGTTGCACCAGATAGACTGTCATTCCCACTTCCACTGCCAAGTTCACAGGGCAAATCAGCATCCCCATACACAAGACCACCCTCGATCAAACTGCCATTGTAATAACCATCGCCTCCCCTACCACCATGCCCACCACCACCACCATATCCGCTGTCTAACACCTCTCCTCTACCAACTCCACCTTTGCATCCTGCATGATGTGGCCATAATACTACATGAGAAAATTTTGCCATAAGAAGGGATTAAATCCAATGTATTAGTACAGTACCAAGTATTGGTTACTATAAGTAAAATAACAGCAGGATTTTGAAAAGTACCCATCCTAGATGCGCTTACTGTCCCAGATGAGTGAATTCTTGCAGTTCTAACCAAGTGAAAATGAATAACTGATCCTTTTATAGCTCCTTTAACAATTACATCTTCAACTCGACAAATCTGCAGAACATTCTACAAATTTAAAAGGAAGGTTTCCCATGTTTGCACACCCATTAAGGTGCTTATATGACAAAAGTAACTAGAAACAAAATAGGCAAACACCTGAAGAGTGAAAGACAGTGAAGAGTTCACATTGCAATCCTCAGGGGGATGAAGTAGCTCTGCCGGACAATCCTGGAGGTCACAATGAAGCCGTGGGGTCCTGTCATTCCTCATAGTCAATCCTCAACCAATAAAATAAATTCAGAAAAGAAGACAACTGAAAGCTCAAGTCAGAACTTACACATCACTATCACTTGCATTCTTCAAGGGACCTTGTAGATGAGATCCAGGCTCAATCTTCATGTGAGGAAAAAAAGATTACATGAGCAACCACCAACAGCAGAATAAAAAGCAAAACAATAACTTAGACATTTAAGAGATCAAACAAGGAGGGAGTGCTGGCCGCCAGTGATCTATTGTGCATATGATTTAAAAAGTATTGTATGACTATATGTCTTTGGCAATAAAAAGAAAAATGCTAAATGACCATAAAATGTGCTGTAAGGTGCTCCAACCCAAAATTTTATTCTGTTAACCAAAAAAAACACCACGGATATTACCAGCATAACTCATTACATCCTTTGAAGATACAAAGCAAATCAAAGGGTAGGGCCACAAGTACTACCATGGAATTCCCCCTCATGGTGTCCAGTAATTACTAATTTACTTGAGTAGAATCTCTGGCTAACTGCACTCCATTTGGTTGACATTACTTTTTCATTAACTTAGTCAACATATCTAGGCTTAAATACACAATAACAGGCACCAAAAGCTAACTGAGAATTTCACATCCAGGCAACTTTGATATCTAATCACCAGGACCATCCAAGACCAAAGCTAAAATTTGAATTTACCTTAACAACCCCTTGCTGAGATCCAAGGCTCGGGATCAGGATAATAATCTCTCATTATCTCTCAATGCATGACAGAACATCCAAGCGACCCCAGACTTTGAAAATAAAAAAGAGAAATGCTCGAAATACATGCTGAATCATTATTTGCAGAATAGAAAATACATTAAAAGCACAAAACAGGTTGACACTGATCCGATAAAATCAACAAAAAAAGTTGAAAACCAAAATTTTAAAATCTAGCCTGTTAGAAAAATAATGAAATTCAAGGATTTAATTCTCATTAAAATTCTCACTTTTCTCTCTTCAATCCATCAAAATGATAGAGGTCAAAAACTTATCTCTATCCGTGTAAAACTCAATACAACCTTTGTCACAATCCACTAGCCTCCACAACATCCTCTCCCCATCATGGTGTAGTAACAAGTTATTCACTCTTCGGCTCCAGAATTCAATAAGACAGATTCGTTACCAAAGTAAGATCTAAGCACTTTGAAGAAACAACCCAATAATTCAAAGCCTAGCTCATTTAATTCTATTTATGTGATTATTTGAAAAAAGTTAGCTAATAGAATTAAGAATATTTGCCACTCTTTGGGAACTGTGAAAAGAAGGATCATAATGACAATATCTTCTTGGCTCATCAAATCTTACATAAATTCCAGAGAAGAGAGGTAGTTATATGGAGACCTTGCTAGATATAGATATAAGTTATTCCAAAGCAGAATCGCAATCAATTGGAAAAACTTATGAGTAATTATACTTTGTGATACGGACTGGATGGATTATGCGCCCCACACCACCCTCTCCCTTTCTTTGGCTAACAATACTCAAAAGTAAGATCATATTATCCAACATGAGACATCAAGCAAGGGGGTCCTTTTATTGTTATCTTTCCAGCTTTTTATAGGGAAAATCAAGGTAAATTTTTGGAGAAAGCAGTCAGGAAAGGGAGACTCTTGATCGAATGTCTAAATTCAGATATAATTGTACTAATCCTCATGTTATGAATACTGATTTACAAATTTACTTATTTCAGAGCTACAAATTAAGCAGGTAGAACTGTTGCTTCTATTTTTAAGGACAACCACAAAGGTCAAAGACAGAAAGTTGATCTCACAGACCCATGTTCCATATCAATCAGGAGAACATAAAAAAGAAAAAATGCATGATACAGCATATTTATTAGCTTTAGAATATCAAGTGGGATCAAGATTCAAGCAATTCGAGATTTCATCAGACAATATTAGATCCATTGTAATACTTAGAGGATTTGATCCAATATTTCACATCTTAATTAAAGATTTGAAAAAGGTTGTCCACCTTTAGTTTCCTTACAATTAGGAATGACACCTGTGAATAGGCCCCTCCTATAAATTATCATCCCCAAGCTTCAAATAACAAAATGCAGTTCCGTCCCTTCTTCAGTTTCTTGCTCCCTCCAACTTTACCATTTGCCTATTATTTATGCTCTCTTTATCACTTCCCAGCTGGTTTGTAACAGGGTCAATGCCGTCCCCCATGGTAACACATGGTTGAGGGCAACCCCCTTTAAACCATGTTAGATTATAAGATTCAAAATACACCATATTCCATTAGCTTAAACTTTTGGAAGACATGATTGTTTCACATGGTTGAGAGTAGAAGCACTGAGTTCCAGTCTTGTTAGGCACCTTTTCACTCATTTAATATTCCACGTACTGGAGCTCTGTCATAAGATATCACGAGCCCGCACATGTGGTGAACATTAAATTATAAAATGGTAAAAACACGAGTGTGACTCCTTTAGCTTCAGTAATGGATGTTTCACAACCTAGTTTAGTAGTCCACGTGTTTTAGGAGGCATGCAAGAGCATCATAGGGAGTAAGACAGAGCATGATAAACAGAGAAAGAGGGAGAGAGTCAGAGAGAAACCAGACAGGGAAAGAGATAGGAATAAAAAGGAGAGAGAGAGAACATGAGACACTCAAATCTTCCTTAAAATTATCAAATACATTGGCTGATTTTCTTAGAGGATCTAGCCCCCTTTTACATTAACATAATAAATGTAAAAGCATTTATTCTAACCTATTCAAATCCTCTTTCTGACTATTCTATTAATGGTCATCATATTAGATAAAATGAATTTAATTAATGATCTAAAAGCTATAAAAAGCATCATACAAATATAACCTAAAATTATAAATTATCAAATAAGACACTCAAATCTTCCTTTTCATATAAATTTTTTGGAGAAAGTTATGAAAAGGAGAGAAAGAGAACATGAGACATTCAAATCTTCCTTAAAATTATCAAATACATTGGCTGATTTTCTTAGAGGATCTAGCCCCGTTTTACATTAACATAATAAATGTAAAAGCATTTATTCTAACCTATTCAAATCCTCTTTCTGATGATTCTATTAATGGTCATCATATTAGATAAAATGAATTTAATTAATGATCTAAAAGCTACAAAAATCATTATACAAATATAACCTAAAATTATAAATTTTCCATATTCTTGTATTGCCTCGTATTCTACATTGGACTCTCTAATAAGTTGTCACCCAAACGTGTGGAGTGTTAACTTATAGATATAAAATAATAAAGACCTTCCTCCATCAGTTTAAACGTTCATTCATTGGGTTGTTTAAGAGGGTCCATGTTAATGACAAAGTTGAAATTTTTTTGGAGAAAGTTACGAAAAATGGATAACTGGTTCTCTTGTACAGTTGCAACCTAGTCAAGTCATGAACAAATATTACAAAATAACAAGTGCACACGCTTCAAAGGAGGACTTCTTTAAATAAGCCTCAATCTCAATTAGAAGTTCCTCCATTCAATTGGTTACATGGAAAGTGAGTAATAGTAACAGCTGTCAAGCTAGACAGCCAACATGAAGTGGGATTGGATGATTAGACTTTACTGTAGGAATGGGAATCAACTGATAGGTTTGTGTTTATTATAAAGGGAGTGGAAGGATGGAACATTAGAAGGGAAAGACCCTTTCTTTTGTCTGGTCAAGAGAAAGGTGGAAGAATACCCTCATTTCCCCTTCCCTCCACTTTCATTTATCTCCACTTCTTCTCCTTCTTCTGTCAGTAACCAGCCAATGAGAGGAAAATACCATTTCTTCACCTCTTCCTTTCTTCCCATTTTCAGTCCGTCCAACCAAAGATAGTTTACAAGTCAATTATTACCAAAAGGAGAACAAAGATTGCTGGTGTTGATTTATATGCATTTGGTAGTAACAAGGAGGCAAATAATCATCCATATGAACATTTTGAAGTGCTTAACAAGATTTTCTGACCAGCTTATTAAATCACCATTAGCCGGTTTCTCTAAAGGTTTAGCTGCCAATTGAATTGATTGTTGTTTGCAACACGGCATGTAGAGAATTCCTTTAAATGATACTTAAGTAAGATATTGACTACTTTTTGGAACAGTTCAATCCATTCCTATTTGTGGAGGCAAAATTAATAAGTTCATACTCTTATTTATTTGATTCATTTTACTACCAGCAGATTAGGTTCTAACTTCATTGGTAATAAATTCAGGATAATGGGGACATGTGTCCGGCATAATGTAGATGAGCGAAACCAGAGAAGGCATTTGTAACCGATATGATCATGTAGAGTTGTCTATGCAAATAAGGATAGCTGTCAAACTTTTTCAGTATTGTGCAAGATTCATAAATAATCATCGCACAGAACCCACTTGGATATTCCCCCCCCCCCAAAAAAAAAAGAGGAAAAAAAACCTGTAATCCACAATCCTATTCCTTATCCTACCAAGAACAACCACAATAAGAGTGTCTGCCTCCAGCTGTGACCAAACCCTTCTTACTATTCACCATCCTTTTAAAAAGTCATAATTGTATAACTTTGATAGACAGACACAAGCACAGGTGATTCTAACTCCCCCTTTGCAGTTTCACAAACTCTCTTTAAAACTAGCAATAAGGCCCAGTTAGCAGGCCTCAAGTTCAGATCAGGAAAAAAGAAAAGGTGTCATTTGAATTTTTCATGTAAGCACAATTGTATTCAAAAGAAGCAGCAAGGGTTAATAGCAAAGGAAATCTATGAAATAAACAGCACCATAGTCATCCAAAAAAGAAAGTAAGCCTCGTTAATTCAAGGATAGGATAGGATGGTTTTGGAGAGGGCCATTTGCCCCAATAAGTAGTTGGACAGTTTGTCCTTGCATCATGTATTTGACCTATTTCACAGTAGTTCTGTGAGCTATATTAAATTTACTTCATGTATTTTATTGATACCAATCATGAAGTTATCCGGCCAGAGCTTTCCAATGGCCCGTTCAGAAACCAACTACAAAAGCCCCCTTTCACCTCTTTGGACGTCTACCAAGTTGCAGTGTGCCATCAACACTTTTGTCCCCTTCCTGGTCTTTACAATATGGGATGTTAACACCCCCTCCCTTCGGTGCTACGAATGTATAATGACAAACAGATACAATTTGAAGAATATAGCACCTTTTAATTTACCTTGATGCCATAAAATAGAGAGAGAATCAGACGCTGCGCTTCAATTGAATTTCCTGGTCCAGTTAAATTCAACCAACCTTGCCCATGTACACCCAAATTTGCATTTGAGTGTATAACAGATGACCCCTGACAGTATGAAAATGACATGTTATGCATGCCTTAACTTTAATCTACTCTAAGAATTCCATGAGGTTAAGTACCTTGAGAACCAGTAAGTTGCTAGCCTCAAGCGAGGATGTTGCAACCATTGAGTCACCATCACCATCTATAAGCATTTGTGAATTCAACATCAGGTGCACTTTGACAGACATGCGCAGGGCCCCATATATCTGAAAAATGACTGAATTATTTGAAGTTGAATATGATAAACAAAGAAAATATGTTACAGTTGCAGCAAGTGGCAACCAAGCATGGACTGCATGGACCATCTAGACAAGGAGTCGTTGCAGATTGCAGGTGTCATTAATTTTTTCTCTTTTTTCTTTGGCTAATCATTAATGTCATTCAAAAAGGCAGCAAACGAGGTGAGTTATACCTGCAACATCATTAGAGAGTTTCAAACTGCATATGCGCACAGTTCACATGGGGGGTTGGTGGGTGGGGGACTCACACAGTGTGGCAACACCTATGGTCATAAAGAAAGCCATTTTACAAGGATGAAATCTAGCAGAAAAATCAGATATGCTACTTCCATGTAATTCTTCAAAGGAATTAAAATCAATTAGACTTCCATCCAGCTAAATAATGAGATACTAGAAACAACATACACAATAATTAAATCATCTTTGCTAGTATCCGATTGCAGATTAACATCCAACTTCTTTTTAAGAATCATTTCAAGAAGACCAATTGGACTTCCATCCAGCTAAATAATGAGATGCACCATCACATTAGAAACATTATTCACGAAGATTAAATCATCTTTGCTCATATTCAATCATAGATCAACACAGAACTTCTTTTTCAAAATCATTTCAAGAAATAGATGTTTTGCATTCAAATATATGAACTAAAATCTATTAACAACAAAAGCAAGAAAAGAAATAATGGCTACTCACCTTTAATACTGAGTCACTCATTAAAAGCTCCTCAGCCATCAGCTCAAATTCAGATGACGCAACATGAACCAGCCCAAGACTTAAAACTGCATCAGACAATAAGCTTAGTTGTCCGCAGACCTGCATGACAAGGAGGGTAAATCACAATGACAAGGAAACCACAAACTGATACAAGTTATAGTCCTATCAGTTGATCTTATCAAACTAGTTCACAAACATGCTCACTTATATAAGGAGAACAAAGAACTAAAAGTCCCACAAAAATTCCAACTCAGTTGCCAATTTTCAGACACAGCCATTAGTCTTTCTGTCCTATAAGAAGGACAGAAACCATGGCACAGAAGCTCTATTATAATGTTTTTTTCCTCTAGTATAATATTTTCTGAAACATACATCTGTTGACACAAGCATCATTTCAAGTGTAAGCTAAAGAACCAATTCTACTGTTAGATTCCATCTTATTCAATGTGTTTGTATGATGTGCCTAACAAGTTGTCATGCCATGTAGAAGCCAGTCATTTTGACAAAAATTGATTCATGCAGATCATTCGACTTATTAATGCTATAAATGCAATGGAGAGGATGATGAGTGCGTTCTTCTTTTTGTTTATTTTTCTCCTTTTTCTGTGCAGAGGAGGGAGATATTGATGACAGCATCACAAAAGATAAAAATCAAACTATACAAAATATGCTTAACATCTCATCAGATCTGCACCTAACCTGGAGACGACTCCAAAACAAAGGAACCATAGCTTTTGCATGATCCTTGATATAAACATTCGTCCATAAGGGATGATGGGGAAACTCTAGAAAGAGTGTGTCAGTATCTGTTGACATATTATTGTTGCTAACTGTAAGGCTTCGAGGAACAGCATCATAAAATGTCCCTGCAGCACCAGAATTTTTAGGGCAGCCAAAACTCTTCCCACCTGCGAACAAATTTACACCCCTGTATTAATACAATGAATAGCTGAATTTTCAATGTAGATAATAGCAATCTAACTCATGTGGAAGCACATTTACATCTTAGAAACAAGATTAAGAGATCTAAGCTGTGCTAGCAAGAACCCAGAAGCACCACAATCCTTCTTTGTAAGGGGTAACAAAGAAAGCTAATCATCTAAGCACCTGATCAAAATAGTGGTACCGGTGGGAATATTTCATTGTTACCCTACTGGGTGCAACTAACGATGTGTAATGCAATTGGAGAACAAAGAAAGCTAATCATTTAAGCTCCTGATCAAACTAGTGGTACCAGTGGGAATATTCATTGTTACCCTGCTGGTTGCAACTAGCGATATGTAATGCAATTGGCGAATGTGGACCAAAAACCTAGTTATGATCACTTACTATGATGACCATAACTACTGATGACTCCAAGTTTCAGCCATATCAACCTTAACCTTAGAATATTGGCCTACAGCTGTTATCTACCCAGTACCAGAGACAGGTGTTTGGCCATTATATGGTTTCAGTGGCCACAATACCTAGTGATGTTAATAGCACCAAAATTTGAGTCCACAATATGATCTCAACCTCCATTTAAGCTAGTCCACATGACGGACAAGAAATATGCGTTTATGATACTCCGAACAAGAGAAAAGGCATTTATAGTTCACATAAAAAATATCCAAGACTTCTATAGTGCAAAAGAATGGACATTGTGGAAACTGAGCATTGCAAACCCCTATTCCTCAAGATTTGCAAGAAGAAATGCTTATTGATGATCTTGCAACATCAGATGAGTTGTCTTCATCTGACATCAAAATGATTCCAGCAATCATATCTACCAACTCCATTTGCATGTGAAACAATGAGACTTTATTTAGAATGAAAATTCCAACATTGATCCCTCTTTGATGCATTCAAGCCCCAAAAGAACCAGATCAAAAATATCTATAAAAATAATGTTCAGAAACTGAAGAATATCATATCTGTAACAAATTTTTACCATGAGCAAAGATTTTTGGGTCATCATGCCTACTAAAAACATTGATAGAAATTCTTCCACCTCCACCTCCAGCAAATCCATTACCCCCACGTGCAGTGATCATGCCATTCCCAATCCTGCTATTCACAAGAAAAGAAAAATATAATCTGAAGCAAAACGAATCTCCAGACAACTATAAAGAAAAGTTCATGTGAACCATACAACTGTACTTTAGAGAGTATTCAGGAAGAAAACTTTCTGGGAAGCATGCATATGTATAGGGAAGAATATTATGAAGATGTATTACTTCACAAAATAGAGGATATCTCAGAAATTAACCTAGTTGGCCACTTCGGGGGGCGTGGGAGGCAGGGGGAGGGAATGTCATAGGGCTTTAATCTTAATTTCCACAGACATACAAACTATCTTCCACTTTAGACAGGTTACCTTCAGCAAATATGAAGCCCGAAATTGCAGGAAGCACTTAGCATGGAATCAGGCTGTGCCAGAGAATAGCCCTGTTGGGTGGAACAGTGTATTTGTTATGAAGTGAATGTTAGGCTGTCATAAGGGCAGATACTGATAAATCAGATTTTGGGGGTTAAAAATGCTGTTACCAGTATCACATACTCCACAGAAGATGTCAGCTCTAACATTGTCTTAGACGTTCCTAGGATGACTTAGAAATTCTATTAGCAGTGATACCAAAGAAATTATAAGCAAAAGGGCCTGCTCTCATTTGCAAAAGGGGCTGCTGTCATTTCATAGATAGGTACTATGATGCACTTGCACACTACAGAATCAGTAATTCTGCAGTATGAAACTATCCATCTAACATGATTTTCCACTTTTTTTGCCAGATGGAAAAAAAAAAAAGAATCAGTGTCAATAGAGAAAGGGAATCTACAAGACCAAGGAAAAGATATCCTCCTAAAAGGAGAATAAATAGATATACGAATGGATAAATAAAAGCAAAAGAAATGAAAACAAAGACAAAATCAAAATCAAAAACAAAAACAAGAAGGAACAAGAACAAGAAAAGCCCAAAAAGAAGTGAAGTCCAATCCTTCAAAAGCCCAAGAAGGAGAACACCATAAAAACCTTGAAAATTGATTTTTTCCCCCACAATTTAGGACAAAGATCACAAGTAACCCTATCATTCTTATTATGATACCTCTGTGGTGTAATTCACTTATTCAAAAACCTCAATGATAGGGGTGTGGTTGATCTGCTATAAAGAGCCTCTTTGAATTTTTTTAACCGTATTCCTTTCCCAGGATAGGAGTATTTAGAGCATTGTTAGTTATCGCATCATTTTCTGTAGATCCTTCTTTTTCTCATCTTATTCAAATCACTAATGCTCCTCCTTTTCCACTGACCAAATATAATGAAAGGCAAAGGTTCATTTTAAAGGATCTTTTCTCCTGAGGAAGACCTTAATAGGATTCAGCAATAATAATTTGTTGCTAGGAGGATGTCAAACGGAGCACTATCTCTAGATAATTGTCCAATGCACCTAACTAGTGATATGACAAGAGATCATCTTTTCCCCAACCTCATGACATTGGCAATAGATTCTTCGTAGTTTTTTTTTTTTTTTCAAGAATTTGGTCTGTATAAGAAGTGATACATAATTTAGTTTTGATCAAGTAATAAGAGGCCAAAATTTTACTGAAATGTGCTGTACTGTGAATCATATGATGTTTGTCTTTGCCAATGCTCTCTCTTTTGGCATTAGAATGTTTCTTTGAATGCATTATGGTGTCTGGCAGTAGGGGCTTTCAAAGGGTTCAGTTGAGGGGGTGGAAAGCATTGGTGCATTAAATAAGCTAGATCCATACTATTGAGAGAAGGGTTTTACTGAGTTAAGTTGTTGATATTCATTCCAATGCAGAACATTAACTTCTTCCCCAAAGTCATCCTACCATCTAGTAACACACATAAAAGATAATTTAGACATGACTACATGATTTGAAGCATTTGCATAAAAGCCAATATAACATAAAAGATCATTTTAACTCCTATAGTACAGTGACAGGCAGATAAGCTATTATAAACATACACAGCAAAAATTAATGACAAACAGATGCATATAAACATTATCGTTTGCAAATTAAAAGAAAGATAAAACTACATTTTACGAGCTTTGATGAAGATGCTGCCTCCCGAGCCTCCTCCGCCTTTCTGGCCGCCATCACCACCATCCGCCAAAAAACTTCCTTCCACTTGTACCACATTCCCTATCACAAACCAGATTTTCCCACCGCCTCCGCCACCATAATCTACTTCCCTACTACTCGTCCCGCCTTTACTCCCATAAGTATCAGGCTGATCCAACGTAGACCAAGCATAAGCATCCCCACCCCACATATCCTCGGGCAACTTCAAATTATCAACCAAACAAGTGGCACCTCTCCCACCATGCCCACCTCCTGCTCCATCAATCCCCGCCGGCGTCCCACTGGTCTGTGCTGGCGGCGACCCCCCCAATGCCGTCGTATTAATCACAGAACCCTCAAGCAAACTAGTATTATCAGCATAAACTTTAACTGATCCAGCTATAATATACGAATTCTCACCCACAATGAACTCCCCAGTCAAATTAACCAAAATTGAACACCCAGAATTAGGGCATTCCACAACCACACCTTTCCCAACGTTCAAACTACCCCTCCCTTCAATATACACATCCCTATCAAACCCTAAACTAGTATTAAGCAAGCATAGAGAATCCAAATTCCCAATTCCTTTCAAATCCTCACACGAAATAGATGGGGGATGTGGTGGTGAAATTGGTGGTGGAGGTGAAGGGGGTGAATAATCACCATGAATTGAACTCAATTCATAATCAATTACGGAGAACTCATCATCATTCGAGGCGGAAATTGCAAGGAACTGTGGGAGAAGAATAAAACTAGTGATCATAATAACAAAAGCACAAGAACTTCTCGCCATTCTAGGAATCCAAAACTCATTACAGATCGAGTTCGTATAAAAATACATATATATATACTAAAATCTTTCTAAAACCCTAATTCTCTCGGAAGATAAACAGCATGGTATGAACAGTTGATTGTGTCTCTGTATTCTGTGGAAAAGGAAGGAATTTTTGAATAAATGCAGAGAGAGAGAGAGCGCAACACGTGGAACCGGATGTCCTTCGGAATAAAATTTTAGAAAAAGCTGCCGACTCAAACAAAATAAAATCGGCAAATTAATAATACTTATTTTTAAAATTCTTATAATTATTCATTTTTACCCGTACAAGCCACACAGAAAAAGAAATAAAAAAGATTTAATTTACTATGAATCTTTTGTCCATAGGGGTATCATTTTCTAAATATTATTTTCACTATGTTTTTGGGCATTTTGGGAAAGTGAAATTCTATTCGGATGGGTTAAGAAAATTAGATTATGGTACAATATTAATATTAGAAAAAATATTATGGTTTTTCCTTTTTCTTTTTATGAGCTCATAAAATTATGGTTGGCATACCTAAATGAATGATTGGTAATGGTCTAAAGTTTATGATAATGTTTTGATTAAATATTTTTAATTTCAATTGTTTCTGCGACGAGATTCAATTATAGCTTGGGAGTTGTTAAGATCTTGAACCAAAGGCCTTGCCAATTGACCTAAAAAAATATTGAAATTTTTTTAATTTATATAGAAAATGAATATTAGAATAATTTGATTTTACAAAAAAAAATATTTTTTATTTTTGTTTCTTAGTAATAAAATAATAAAATTTTGCGGTAATATACTTTAATATTTCAAGTAAAATAAGTAATCTATCAACTTTTCTCATCTTAAGTCAACTAATCAATAGTTGATCTATTGAGATGACATATTAAATTCAATAATTAATTCTTAGATTTAAAATTTAAAAATAAAAAAATTATGTTAAAATAATCATTTTTAAATAAGGTTGGTAAGTGTTTAAATTAAATTAATTAAAATATAATTACGAAAAAAAAAAATCTCATGCCTTTAGAAAATTCATAGAAGTTTCATGGGGGTGGAGGGCACACTTTACAACGTTATTTTCATTTAAATTTGACTTTGGCGTATTTTGTGAAAGCATGTTTTGGAGCTACGGGGGACCATGGCCCTCCCTTGTCTTTCCCTACCTCTGCCTACATATGTCCGTACCGTGTCGAAAATCCATGTCGTTAATGGCCATTCTCATGAATATTTTGCTTGGGTAAATTTGGTTAGGAGAGAGAAAGTGAGAGATATTTTATCTAACGAAAGTAAGGAGATTTTTTTTATTTTTGTTTGGTAGAGATGAAAAATAAATTATTGATATATATTTTTTTATTTGATTGGAATCAAAAATAAAAAAGAAAATACTATCAATTTTATTATTATAGTCTTATGAAATAATATTTTTAATATTTTTTACTATATTTTTTAATTTTTTAATTTAAAATATTTTCTATAAATATAAATTTTTTTATTATTATAGTCTTATGAAATAATATTTTTAATATTTCTCATTATATTTTTAATTTTTTAATTTAAAATATTTTCTATAAATATAATTTTTTTAAAAAAATTATTATTTAATATATTTTTCTTATTTTTTATAAATTATTTTCATTATTATTTTATATTAAATAAAATTAGAATATTAATGTACAAAAAGTAAAATTAGAAAAATAAATTTTATTAGTTTATATTAAATAAAATTAAAATAAAAAATGAATAACTTCGTAAATATTAAAGAAGAGTAAGAATAAATTTATCTAAAAATCTTATTTTTTTTAATTTCTGTTTATTTTAAGATGAAAATGATTTCTTAATAAGAAAGAAAATAGATTATACTTCACTTTTATTTTCTTTTATATTTTTCTCATTACCAAACGAATAAAATATATCATTTTATTCTATTTTTATGTTTTCTTTTCTTTTCTTTTCATTTTTTACCTAACCAAATTATCCCTAAAATTGTGTGTAAAGAAGTTATTTACATTACGTGCTCCCTAAGATCCGCCCAAAGAGAGATTAGACAAAAGGTGGAATATTTTGAGAAAAGGGGAAATGTTTTGGACGGTGGTAAAGCAGTGGACTGGGACCCAACAGCAAAATTAAGCCTGACCGTCCAAAAAACAGAAGCGAAGAGAATGACACGGGGAGCTAGGACTGAAGGGATTTTTTCAGAAAAAATATACTTATCCCCCTTTGTTTTCATGAATTATTATTAAATTTTATATTTTTAAAATTGTTACTTTATCACTTTGTCTTATCTTAAATAATTTGTTTTCGAGAATAGAAGTCGAATCGGAGAGAGAGACATTTGCGGGATGAAGAGATGGCACGTGGTCTTCAACACGGATAAGGGCGGACTACCTTGTGGTTGAAACCGAAACAAATCTGTGTCACTCACATCAAACGTGTCCACTAAAAACGCAGACGGAGCAAGTCGTAATGGGAAAACGGCAAAGGCGAGAGAGCAAAACGGTAGAAATTGAGAGTACACGGGCAAACTCGTAGTTTTAAAGTCATGGTGAGTTCATCTTCATGACAATTAATAAAAACAAAGGGATATTATTTTCTTGTTGGAGAAAAAAAAAAATTAAAAGGAACCATCAGTGCTAAGAGAGTTTTCCCGAACTTATGGCTATTATGTAAAATACAAAATTTTTGATATATTTTTTTTTGTTATATCACAATTTAAATTCAAAATTATCAGATTGAGAAAAAGAGTTGTGATCACTAAATTATCTTCTTGGTTTCAGTTTAGATTCCTAGAATTTTTGACCCTAAAAAAAAACGATACAAAATTTTGAATATAAGCCTAATAAAAGTATGAGATTTTTGGCCCATTTACATAACAGTTGATAGAATTATCATAATCAAGATATAGTATAGGAGAAAAATTGATTTATAAGAAGAAGAATTATATCCTTAAATTTGAGATCAAAGATAACTTAGAACGAGTTTAAGAGATTGATCAAAGTTATGAACACTTGGTTAGGCCTCAATGGGCACAAGCATAAAGAAGAGACAATGAGATAATCTAGACACTTGGCTTTGCACAATGGCACCAGATGCTGCTGCCCAAGTGGCCTTCCCTTAATCAAATTACTTCCTGAGAGAGGTTGGGCGTCACTCAACTCACCTTGCTTCAATCTCTACTCCAAAACCAACGAGTCAAGTGCTGAAACATTGTCCGTGCTATCTAATAATCAATTGCAATTTGTCATACAATTGACGTTGACACTGTCGTTGTTACATTTATCCAACTAAAGACATTCAAACCACATTGTCATCCTAAAAATATGTCCTAAAAAAAGAAATAAAAGTTCAACCCTTGTTATCTTACAATTTCCAGTGTGATATAAAGTTCTTATCTTATAAAAGTGTGTTTGAATAACATTTGCAAAACAACCGCCAAAAACTTGATTTCAATAATTGGAGTCAATCATTTAATAGATAAATATGAAAAACAAAAAAGTATTGGTTTAATTTGTGTAGATTTTCATGCGCCACTCAATTTTATTTAAAATCATCTCCTCATCTAAACTCTTCACTATCATATCTTTACGGATAATTTATATCTAAATTTTTAACAGTCTACCTCTATGTTTTATTACATCTCTTGTATTTAAATTCTTGGTCTCACTAACTGATAATTTTTAGATCTTCTTTATACATGTTCAAACCACATTAGATAATACTCTCACATTTTATACATAATTAAACTAATTCATAACTTATTACGAGTGTCTCTATTTCTTATTCTTTGGAAAATAACATTTGCACTATCATAAATAATAGTTGTATCTTATTCATTTAGTTCAAACATTTGCACCGTAAGGCATCAGCGCTGCCATCATCAATTTGGCCAAGTCCACACTAGACAGCTAAAGAGGCATCATATCAAAGAAATAAGATGAAAGGGACAAGTAGATCCTAACATTTTCCAATAGAACAAGGAAATTTTATTGTTGATGAAATCGCTTGTGGTTACAAATTTAGACAACCCTTATAGTGCCGCCTAAGGGTTCATCTGGCACAATAAGAAATGAAGAATTACATGGAGAACTAAGGAGAAAAAAAATATGGAAATGCTTGTTAAATTCATTTTCTTGCATGACACACAGACCCCAATATATAAATATATATATCTTTTTTCTTTTGAATCTGCACCATGCCATGTTCTTCGGAGCTCTACCATCTCAACTTTTCGGGGAAATACTGCATAAAAAGGTCAATTAAGTGAAAAGGAAATGACAAAAATGAAAGAGTAGAGCAGCAATAACATGAAGAGAAGCTTTTGGTTACCTTCTTTATGAGAGAGAGATAGTATGGCTTGACTTTTTCAACATCAATTCTTTCTTTGCTCTTGCTATAGAGGTCATATTTGCTGCACAAAATTCATTAAAATTTAGTAACCCCACAAAACATTCAAAAAAGATTTCAGTGTTCAACTTCAGATTAAGGACTAAGTACTTGAAAATGAGAAGCCACTTAAAGTTCTCTTTGTCCTCCTCACTCATGAATTGTTTATATGCTCCTCCCCTATGCAGAGCTGCAAAAGATTTATAAAAATTTTTAATGTGAACTCAATAATGCTTCAAAATTTGAAAAAAAAAAAAAAAGAAATTGTGGTACTTACGGTAAAATGAGTGATATCTGATTATGAAAAGAGCTGCCGAAGGAAGTGTGGTTTTATTTTTTTTAGCCACCTGAAAATTTCATATTTTAAGTTATTAAACTGCAAATTCTCAGGGGAGAGAGAGAGAACGTACCAAGTACATATAGTCATCGTGGCCCCAAGAGATTAGCAAATTATCCAACCCACATCCCTCAGAATAGATTCCATTCTTGGTGTTATATGCAGGGTTTTTGTAATCAGGATTCTCCTTAAAATACTGTAATAAGAAAGATTTTTAATATAATTTAGATATTCTTTTTTTTGTGGCTAAGCAAATAATTTTGGGTAGAGGATTGATATCGAAAATAAATACCTTATGATGAACGTTGGCCTCATCGAATGCACACCCGAGAGGGAAAGTGTCACCTAACATTGGTGTCATTGATTATTAGACAAACCCATACGACAGACTTCAGAAAAATGCTTACATTATGCAAATATGTTGCTTAAGACATAGATTACATACCAACAACTGCCCACTGAGGGAGACCACCAAAGCTTGGATGAAGAAGAACCTTCCCAAGATCTGAATATTTAAAAATAAATTTTCATAAATTGTTATAACAATTTTAAATATGCCAAAACTGAGCCTTAAACATTAGGGTGAGACTGTCATGGCATAGACAAATCAAGTGGGACCACATTAACAAGAATGTAATTGGACATTAGAGATTTATTTAATAGAAAGTATGAACGGATCAAGGTAATATTGATTAAAAGAGCATATACCATGAATAAGGGCAGTCAAATGAAGCCAATCTTCATCAGGGTAATCTTTTCTAATAGCCTCAGCTGTCTGCAACAAATGCTCGATCTGGGGTTCATCCAAATCAGGATCACTGTCATCAATGACCTCATTCAGAAGTTCACAACATTCCCATATGCTCATTTCCACTCTGTTCAACACCCCATATTCTTTTCTCATTCTCTGCACCTGCATTAATTTCCCAACACACCTCAGTCACAATATATGCAATTTCGTATTTGTCCAATCTTATCTTGTACAAAACTTCTAAACATTTGTAATTCTCATTGGGTCTGTGTTGTCTCATATTCTGCGCGTTTGATGTTTTACTTACAAAGTCATATGTTTGGTTGATGTGTTGAGTCCTATAGAACTCTTCCACCGTCTGGTTCCTTTCGCTTTCAGCATGATAATCCCTATTACCAAAATATTTTTAGATGGCAAGATTTAATTTCAATCATTCAGGATAAGGAGTTTAAATTTTAATGTGACACATACCTAAATGAGCGCCCAAATGAATTGTTGTCCGGCACAACAAATCCTTCTGCAGCTTTTGGCACCGGATATCCACCATCCAGTACCAACTCATTGGTATTGGTATCCAAAACCTGCTTCTCAGCTTGAATTTCTACAAAAAACAATTTCACAATAAATATACCAGAAAGAGAGGGGGGAGAGAGCGGTCTCAGAAGACAACCTAATAATTATAACCTCTCATTCAATCTGTGATCAAGAGTTCAAATCTCATATATTAAAAGAGAGAGAGAGAGATACCAAAGTTAGGCTGCTCAATGAGGATGGTCATCTTGGCTTCTTTTGGAAAGGGAATGAAGTATGGTGCAATGAACAAAGGAGTGAAAACAGAGTGTGCAAATGCTGTGAGAAACACAATCTGGATAAATGCGTATTTATAGGAACAGAAGCACGGAGGTGTCCTTCTTCATGATTTGGTATGCGGGACTCGGGAGTCCTTGTTTGTGATTTGGGAGGCGGGAGGTCCTTAGCTTCAAAATCCAATTAACTATCTGTTTAAGAAAAATATCCCAAGCCCCACTCTCCACCAAGCGCGTGACCTCTCATTTGCTTTTTGTGTCGTCCTAATTGCCACGTGACAATAGTAATCTTTTGATGCAACCATTAAATAAATTAAAATTATTATTAAAAATTCAAATTTATTTCTTAAAATATTATCACACTATACCTATTTGATCAACTTCTAAATGATTTTAAATCTAATCATAAAATATCAAATTAAAAATATTTATTTTTATATATGAAAATAAATTAAATCGAATTAAGCGAATAAAATTTAAATTTTACTTAATATCCAGCTAATCATATTTAAATTTGACTGAATTCAAACACAAACTGAAATAGGTTCTTCATATTTTCAAATTAAATTTACTTTGCACATGTGAATTTGGCAGTTTATCGATTAATTCTAACTTTATCGATTTTCAAATGGTATTAACATTAGATAACCCAATTACTTTAAACGGTGTAATGCACGCGTTTGGACGTGGCAGTGGGATAGGTGAAAGGACTTGCCAAAAAATAAGGATTAAACCAAAAGTGAGGAGCAGTCAGCCTTACGTGGATCTCACATTTATAGACATTGATGTATTAACAAATTACATTCGGGCCCTGTTGACGCGCATTCGAGGCAGATACAGCAAAGCATCTCTCTTGTTTGACTTTTTGGGAAAGATCGGATGGCTATAATTAGCTGTAAAAGGAGTTGGCTTCGTTGAACCTGTCGAGTAAATGGACGGATTATGTGGTGCCACGTAGGCAAGGTCAATATCATTATTTCCAGACTAATTTAATTAAAGTTGAGGGACAGTAAGTTTACTAAAAAAAAAAATAATTTCCGAACACCAATTTTCTTTAAATAATATTTTAAATTTAAATTTTATATATAGAGAAAATATATATTATAAGAATTTTATCCCTTAAAAATTCAATCTATCACGAATCGAATTTATTTGAATTGGGCAATCAATGTTAATGGTAATAAAAAAAAATTGAAAATTAATATATTGGGTGTCGGCGCAAATATCTTCCCGTGAACCTTTTCTGGTTAGGATGAAAATGACTTTGCCGGCATAAAAATGTTATTTTGACCCAAATTTAATTTGTTTGGATTTAAATTTAAATTTATTTTATTTTATTTATTATATGTTTAATTAAAATAAATTTTAATGAAAAATATAGTTTCATAAATTTAATTGCTGCATAACAATTAAACTTAGCATCATATTAATAATTTATTATTAAAAATTTCACAACCCCAGCTAGATACCGAAGAGAGAAAAAAAAAATCATAATGCATTAGTGGATATTTGAAATACATTTGATTAGGGTTGTATGCTATTTTTACTTATAATCACGTTATGGAAATGATAGAAATTTCTTAACTATGTATTATGATGTTTTGTCTCAGTCTTGGCTCACTTTCATTATTCAAAAGATTAAAAACAATACTATCATCATGTACTCAAATAAATCTTAAATCTTAAACTACTAAAAGTATTGTTATATTATACAAATAGATATACAAATATAGCAATTAGGACTGTTTTCAAACGATGAATGAGTTATAATTTAATTAATATCGTTTTTTTTAAAAAAAAAATCTTAAATTTGAGTTTTTTATATTTAAAAATAAAAAATAGAGGAGGATTTGTTACCTAATGGTTGTGTTTTGGTTGGTTTATTGTTACAATTACGAGATATGTATGGTTTTTATAAAAAAAAATTTAAAACAACTTTCTATCTAAAAAAATTCTAAAATTAGTATCCACATGTGGCATCTTTCAGACGTGACATGCACTGGCATTGTTCACATGAACAGTGTTATGTCGAGTCTTGAAAATGCGATATGATACTTTTATTTTTTTTATATATCGCGTCTTCAAAACGTGATATGATACTATTCATATGAATAATATATGTCACGTTTTCAAAATATAACATGTCGGTGTTAATTTAAAAATTTTTTTTTTGATAGAAAGTTGTTTTAAATTTTTTTTTTTCGTTTTTAAAAGGTGCATGTTTCGACAAAATTAGACCACTAACATGAAAAGTAAATCAAAATTAATGGGGTCATATTGCTTGATTAAGACAACACAACATCATTAAAATATTAGACAAATAGTTCTCTCTCTCTCTCTCTCTCTCTCTCTCTCTCTCTCTCTCAATTTGCGGATTACAGCAATGATGATGGCAGATGGAATGATGGATTAATTAAAATGAAAGTATTTGTTAGCCGTTGGATGTCCTATTCATCTTTAGCTTTTGGCCATCGCATATCCATGTACAGTGTGATTTCCATTGTGATTTGATACTAAAGCAATCCCATTTGCGAACAAAAGGATGCCTTACTCCCTTATCTTTTATTATCCTTTCTTCCATTTAGTAGATGGTGGAAATTGCATGCATCAACAATTTTGGGCTTACTAGGTCAAGTTGATATTACTCCAAGTGAATAATAATAGGGCAACAAGTTCTAATAGAACACAAAAAGGCTGCGGATCATCCATCACATGGTTTAGAATATATGCATCCTGTCAAGAGTGTTATGCATCGTGTGAATCATCCATCACATGGTTTAGAAAAATTTCATGCTTCTACATTTATTCACATGGTTTAGAAAATTTTCATGTTTCTAAATTCCCACAACTTGCATCCCACGAGGAACACGAGCGGGAATCCCCCCCCCCCCCCAAAAAAAATTGCATCCCACATTTCCTTGTTCAGAGGGATAATAGGTAAGAAGGACAGGCATAGTTTTAGTGGATAAAAAAATTAGATTTTTTAATTAATTTTTTATTCAAAATGTGAAAATAAAAAAAATTACATTGAGAAAACTCCCCTAAATTAAGTCCGATAACACTAAGACTGAATTAACCAGAACATGACAGATATCGATTAATTATGCAAAAAAATGGATTATTCACCTTGGTCATCTTCATCCAACCCTAACATGGCAAGGTAACGCACTTACTAGTATTAGCATCAATGGAGAGTCAATCTAGTGAGATAGTATACTAGATCACTAAATTAAGTCTCGGATTCGAAATTTTAGAATAGTTATCCCAAATTTACCCCCTCTAAATCTATGTTAAAATTTTACGTATTATGATTGCCTGAGTCATTATATTTACAGAAATTACCTCATGGGTGTGTTAAAGCATGCGCACCTTAAGTAAATTGAAGATTATTTGTACTTAATTATATTAAGCAATTTGAAAATATCATTTTTTTTGTTAAACAAGAGTCGTGAAAATCATAAAAAAATATATATACACAAAGGTTCGAACACTAAATTTTGAAAAAGACAATTGAACAAAACTTTTTTATCATTCAGATATCTCTACGAGAACTGTTGTAAGAAAATGTGAGTGAGGTTGGAGATTCAATAATGCCTCGTGGAATATCAAACAATTAGATCTCAAAGCATTTACTCTGTTTAATTATTTTTCCAAGTATTAATGTTTTGGATAAAGTTTAAGAGCCTGACCCTTGTTATGTAATTGAGATTCTACTTTCCATTCTTATGAAGTCTGATCATATTTTCATTATAAAATTCATGGTAAAATTAGAAAAGAAAATGACTAAGTTACTACCTAGAATTCACCATATTCATTTGATTCAAAATATGTTGTATGATTAACTTCTCTATTTTTTGGTGGCCAAATTGATTATTTTAACCCATTTATGTTTTTTTTTTTTTTCCCCATAATTCATTGACAGATGTATACAAATGAAATTATTTATTACCGTTTGACTTCCTATTTTTTTAATAATTTTTTAAGGAAATCTTTTTTTTTAATTTTCTTAAAATAAAGATCCAATTATCATTCTCAAACTTAAATTGCAAAACATAAGACTTAATTTACTAATTCGTAGATAATGTCAACACACAGAAAAGTCTTACATAGTGATTTTACAAATAATAAAAAGAAACATGCCCTATATGGCCTAACTTCAAACTCACTTCACCTACATAAAGAGGTCTCTATCATTCACTTCTTTTCATCATCCCTCACTGGTTCTTTTCTCTCTCTTTAATACTAAAGACTTGAGACGATGACTTTTATATTCGGAGGATACAGCTTATTTATTTGCAGAATCTAGGTGGTTACTTAGGGACAGCTTAAATGGTAGAATCTTCATATTTTTATTTTTTCTTTTCCAATTCGATTTCATTTAGTGCATTTCCGTATACACATAAAAAAAAAAAAATTAAAAAAAAAATCTAGGTCCATTATCATTATGGGTGCCCATTTAAATCTTTTTCTTTGGGCTACCGGATCTAGACCCATTTTTCGACTTGGGCCTTTGTAAAGCCTCTAAAACATATTTATGGTTTCGGCAAATTTTCAGTTGTGGTCATGAACAGAGGCCAACAAGAAGAAAGAGCAGTATGGAACATTTGACGGGCAGTGATAAGCATATGGGAATGTTGTGAAGTCCTCAACGAATACATTGAAGAAAGCGATCCCGGTCTCAATGAACCATAGATCAGGTATCTCCTTCAGTCTGCCAAAGCGATCCGAAAATACTATCCTAATGAAGAATGGCTTCATCCTACTGCTCTTATTCATGGTACCACATTGTCTAGTAACTGGAGCGTTATATGTACACAATATATTTCATTCATGGGACATCGGGTAACTAGACATGAACAATTTTGCTCTTTTCTAGATTTGGGAAAAGTTATGCTGCATCCCTCATTTGGTGATTGTCGACTTTATCATCATGTTGATTTTTTTTTGGTAGGATTTATCATCATGTTGATGCGAGTTCTTAATCTAATGCAATCTTTAGAGAGGTACACATGAACAAATAATTATTAGACCCCCCCACCCCCTCTCTATTACCCAGAGAGAACTTTTACCCTTGTGTTTTGCAAAATTGACAGGTTGCCTCCTGTGATTTTAAAGCCGGCAAAGGGCCAATCTACAAATGCTTTGTAGGCTTCTAACGGAACTCTCTCAGTTTAAGCCCCAAAATGATAGGCCAAGTAGGCCAGAGCAAGTTAGCCCAGCTCTCATTTTTTTTTTTTTTTTTTATTTTAACTCGAATTATTGGAGTGAGAGAAGAGATATAACCATTAGGTTGTCCCCTTGGGGACAGCCCAACTCTGAATGTGACCATAAGATTAACTCCTACAAAATCTGTAAATTTTTTATTTTTTATTTGACCACTGATTTTCAGAAATCTAATTAATATAGTTCAAACATTTGTGAGATATTGAAAAATAGGGTCTGGGTTCACCCGTGAGCGTAAACCTGAACCAATGCCTCTCATTTTGAATTTCAAAGCCGGAGAGGAATTGGGAGGGGGTGGTTATTGGAAACCACCTCTCAACACCCTCATTTTACCCTCTAACTCCCTAACAAAAACTTCCAACGTTTTTTTGGAAGAGGAGAAGAAAAAGAGAGGATCCCTTTTTCTTTGCATACGCATGTATGTAAAAGGGAGAGTAAAAGACAAAAACTAACTTCTCACATTTTTAGAGTGAGAGTTTGAAGAATAGTACAAGCGTTTGATGATAATTACTCCGGTGGCATTTAAATTGTGAAATATAGAAAGTAATTCAAATTTGTAATATTTTCTCGATATAAAATACTCAACCGTCAAAAGAGGTAAGTGATTTTAACCCAATTTAAATTTAAGATTTTTGCTTACGAAATATTTTTTATTAGTTTATATGAAAACCATTATGAGGCCTAATTTAGGGATTAATTTTTGTTTTTTCATTTTTAATATTCGAATTTGAGATTTTAGTTAAGAAAATTTAGTATCTTATTATTATTAGATCCATAAATCGTTGATACAAGTTCTTTGTAGTGAATCTCTATTGTGTTAGTATTTTCAAGTTAGACCAATCAATTATATATATATATATATATATATATATATATATATATATATATATATATATATATATATATGAGATTAGAGATCTCTGATATAAAGAAAATAGTGCTAATTGAGCTATAGGCTGAAATTGGAATTGTCAATATGGAGAATAGGGTGAGGCTTCGATTTTTGAAAAGCGTTGATGTTTAGAGTCCGTTTGGTAGAGTTTTTTTGTGCTTATCTTCTCCTTTTAAGGAGAAGAGTTGTCAAATAATATTTTGAAGAAACTCTTAAAAAAGAGTAATTTTTTTTTTAATGAAGGAAATAGAGTTTTAGCAAAAACTCCTTGGAGGAGCTTTTGCTTCTCTATTTTTTTTAAGATCTAAATTTTTACTTTTTTTATTTCTTTTATATCCCCACTTAAAGGATATAAAATTTCAAATATGTTCATATCATAAATTTATTTACTCTCATATCCTCTTTTTTTCTTTAATTTTTACTTTTTATTTTTAATTTTTAATTTTTTACTTTTAACTTTATTTAAAATCTATCAAATAAGTTTGTTTTTAAAATTAAAATTATCAAATAATTTGTAACTTCTTTTTAAAAACATTTATTTTTTGCTTCTCTTTATAAGGAGAAGAGAAGTCAAAAATAAATCATACTAAACGAACACTTAATGGACTCTGAGCAATCATTTGCAGATAAGTTGGAAAATTTTGGTGTTGGATTTCATTATTATTATTTTTTTTCCTTTTGCCAAGCAATGTTAAATTTGCCACTGGTGCAACCAAAACCATCCTCTTATATTTGATTTTCTAAAGTTCTCTTAGGAGCCCTTTGGACTAAACTTATTTAAACAGTTTATAAGTTTCTAAAATTTATAAAATATTTTTAGAACTTATGAATTCTCATATCTTATTTTTAAATTAAGTTATATAAGTGTTTTTATAAAATAAAATAAAATAAAACTGGTTATAAAATATTACATGAGTAATTGACAAGTTTGTCGAAATCAATAATACAAAAATAATAAAAATTAGAAAAGAAATTCAATATACCAAACTTTGATCCAAAGATTCATCACATTCAACTATTCACTGATCACAAGTTAAAAATATTTATCTTATAATTCAAAAATTTAGCCTTAAATTTATTAGAATAATCATAATAAATCTTTTGTTTTCGTAAATTAATTAACCAAATCCAGTATCAAATAAAAAATTATTATTAATCGACTTGACACAATAACGTTTCATATCAATATAATGATAGTATTAAGTTTTACGAAAATAATTAAACCAAAATATAAATAATTAGGATAATCGTAATTATTTAATTTTGTTTCATCGATTCCATAAGTTATACATGAATATTGATAAAAAATTCATAAATATAAATAATCTATTTGTTATTTGTACTATTCATTTATGATAATTACGGATCATTAAATTTCTTGATACTTATTAAAAGAATAATATTAAATTAACTTATCAAATTAATCAATATTACACTTTTATGTAATTAAAATTAAGAACCAATAAATACTTAAATCAAAAGGATAAAACATTAAATAAAACACATAATCTTGTAATGAAGTTAATCAAATGAAATTTCTGCTTGAATATAAAAAAAAAAAAAAAAAAAAAAAAGAACCTAACCACTCATTATAAATAAAATGCTCTTGAGTCTTCAATAAAAATAATGATAAAAAAAAAAGTGTTCCTTGAAGCCTAGGGACAAAGGAAGCGGCAGCGGCCGGCCCTTTCTGAACGTGGAATGAATAGTGACGTCGCGTTCTCTTGGTTTTTATATGGGATGTCCTTCTTTTTTTTTTTAATTGATACCTAGATCTAAAAAGATAAAATTAAGAATATTTTCTTTAAAATAGAAAATATATTTTTACTCTTAATTAAATAATTTATTTAAATTAAAATTCTACTTAAAATAAAAAGTTTCACTAAAATTAAAAATCTTCTGCTCTTGTTTCTTCTTTTTTTTCATTGACTTAAATTTGATATCTTGAATAATTTAATTCCAAAATATCCCTTTAGACCCATTTTAATCTAATCTTTTAATCTCAATCACCTAAAAATAAAAAATCATAAAATTTATCCATTAGAACACTAACCAATTTAGAATAAAATCATAACGTTAATAAGAAATTTAATATTTTACACATTATCAGTTATTATTATATTCAGTAACAATAAACTGTTATAAACTCATTTTATATTTAAATTAATATAATTGAAAAAAAATATTAATATTATGTCCCGTTATAGAAAGGAGAAATGTGGAATATTGAGGGATGCAATTTAACTAATTTATAAGTAAAAATAAAACAACTTATAAATTACATTTAAAAACTATTTTTAAATAGCCTATAAACATTTTAAAAAAATTATCAAACAAATTTCTAATTTTATAAATTTGATCAAACTTCTTTTAAGTTCAACCAACAAACAATTCGTGAGGAATGAGTTATTAGCATTACTAGCCTTGTGAGTATAAAATAAAAAGCCTCAAACATAAAAATTTGGTTGAATCATAATAACTATTATTAGTCAGGCGAATCCTGCATACCGATTGATGGCTCAGCTAGGGTACCAAAAAAATAATAATAACTATTATTAGGGAGATTTCAATTACCATAGCATCATTGAAACACTTAACAATCACTAAACTCTTCATAATCATAAATTATGGCCATAATTTTATAAACAATTTCTTTTATTAAATTCAAAAATAAAATTTTATAGTTATAAAATGTATGTCCGTCCACTGTTTAATTCAATTCAAGTGGCATCAATAATATGGTCTAGTCTATTGTTTATAGTCCTATGGACAGCTTGGGAGAGGAATAATTCTACTCAAAAGCCAAACATACCCAAAGCAAAAGGAGTATTCTTCGAACAATTTTTTTTTTTTTTTTACTTAACCAATTTGTGTCCGAAACCATACTCTAGTTAATCTGACCCTGAGCTACTATTGAACCCTCTTTAAGGGGAGCTCTCCGAATATAATTTCTTTTATTTTTATGATTCAAACTCGATTATTGATTAACAGATTTAACATTCTTCTCGTTCTGTTGGTTTTTTGGAACAATTTGATTATTCAAAAGAGGGAGGATACAGTGAGCTAGCTTTGGATAAAGATTACACCCAACACTTGAGAATTAAAATCTTCAAAGGCAGGCAACCTTAAAAGAGTCAAAAACTGGCAAAGAAACACAAACCCCCCCAATTATGATGCACATGGGATTTTTTTATCTTACAGGTAAACATGGGACCAAATATTTGTACCTTCCATGTAATGTCATGTGAAATAACCTTACCTATGTGTACTTTAGTTGGAGAACACATCCACTTTTTAGCACATTGGATCGGAAAATGACATTACATTGTGCTCCATTTTATGTACAAGTGTATTCATTGTTTATCTTCTTTTTTTTTTAATTTAATATCTAGGGTTATAAATAATTCAGTTGAAATAATGATTTCATGTGCTCGACCCCACGAGAAAAAGAAAAAAGACCATGACAAAGTCTGCGACTATAATTAAATGAAACTTTATGTTATATGTACCTAAAAAAAAATTATGTTATCTTGTTTATGGCGAGATTTTCTCTTAATAATTTTTTTATGAAGAAATTTGATTAATTTACAAAATTTTATATTGCTTTGAAAAAATCATTTAAGTTAAAAAAAATTCTAAATAAAATAAGAGAAGAGAAAGATAAATCGAACTGTTTGATATATATATATATATATATATATATATATATATATATATATATATATATATATATTTGTAGTTGCTTCTTGTAAAACAAACATGTCTCTGCAACTCCCACTAAGTAATGTCAAACATCAAAATTCCCATCTTCGCAATAATGGTTGTTTCAGTCATAATCAAAATTTTGGAATTTTCGTCTATAAAATGTGGCATATTCAATTGAGTTACCAAAGTATTTATTTATGACTTAATACGGACATAGCTCATAAGTTGTGGCTGAGACTCCAGCGATTCCTTCGGTGTGACGATGATGGAGATCTGCCATTTCATTTTTTTGCCAGAGATCTTATTAACAACGCGAGAGAGAGAGAGAGAGAGAGTCACTGGAAGGAAGTTGAGTTCTTTTAATCATGATCTTGAGTTTGACTTTCCATGGATACGAAAAAAATCATGTTATGAAACCTCCCTTTGAAAAAGATCTGATAGTAAATCGATCTAAATTAGTCACAGATACCGAATGGGAAACATAAAAAACAGAGAGAGAGCCATACTTGGGAAAAGCCACTAGGTCTCATAAATGGGTATATGGTACCTGCCTCACCAGCGTATTATTGCATTGCAGTTTCGAAGAGACGCCCTAGTGGTTAAGAGCTCTTATTTTAAGGTCTATCCTGAGGTCTCGTATTCGAATCTTCATGTGTATATATAATTTTACGATTTTTACGATGTTATGTAATTTAAAAGAAAAAAATGCATTGCATATTAATCCACAGTCTATTACATGTGAATGAAAGGAATGCTCTGATATTTATCAGACCACATATGTATGAACTGAGCTCTCCTTCCCTTTAAACATAATCTCATCTCTGCATATCCACACGGACCAGATAATGGCAAAAAACGTAATGTACCAAATGTCCTCCTCCTTCCTATTCCCTCTCAACATGAGTCCTTTCCACTGCTCGTGAACACCCCACTATCTAAAAGATTCTATCCAAACCTTATGGGTTTTTTCACAACGGATGAAGAGAGAATCAATTGTTTTCATCTCAATATTGCACAAATGACATACCTGTTGTGGGATTTCCACACCCCTTCTCTTCTTCTCAAGCCGCCCATGATTGGGATTTCCACACCTGCTTCGAGTCTCTAAAACATGATTGATACCTTCGGAGGTACATTATAATCCACCCTTATCAATATTAAAAAATTGATTAAGGAATATTTGTGATTACTATACAAATTGATGTACAAATAAAACGCCTACAAATATCAATATATTTGTATGTATTTATTCAAAAAAAGAAAAAGAAAAAACCCTTCACTAAATGCTACACCCATGAAGCCTCAACCTCAATCAGTGACCAACCTAAGATTCAAATGCAGGAATGTAAAATATTTATAAGATATTTGTTTAACCAACAAATATGAATTAGTATTTCTTGACATTACAATCTTATTATCTTTTTTTTTTTTTTTTAAAGATTGTAAAAATAGAAATAAGTCTTCCATACTGATTGAATTCTAAACAATTGATGGGTTCTTAGGTTCACCTCTGGCCTCGACCTAAGGAAATGCATGTCGCGAGCTAGCATTCATTTGCTAGTCATAATCTGTGGTGGTCCATTATTAAACAAGTTTCATTAGAGGAGAGATGTTTGGTCGAGAGAGAGAGAGAGTTCTCCATTATTTGATCCACTTATTGTCGTGATTTAATAAACATCAAGGGTACATTTTCACATGACTTCAACCAATTCATTTATGATCACTTTCGGTTCGCCAAAAGCTCTTCCATTATAATCTAACTTAATTATAAAGACTGTTTTAAAAAAAATTCAATTATTTTGATTACTCGTATCTATAGATATCAAGTTTGAATTTTGTGTAAGTTGAAAAAGTCTTATCTCTTAATGATTTAATTTAATTCAAATCAAATTAAACAAAATTATTAGATATAGTTAATGTTAAAAGAAATTCGATGATTTTAATCCAACCCCAATCAAACTATTCTCGTCCTCAAATTTAGATTTTTCTTTTTAATTTCCAAGTAAAATTTCATGTCTAATTTCAAAAAGTATATATATCTTGTACTTAAATTAATATTTTACGTCCCTAAAGTCATGAGTTCAATAAAATTACAGTAAAATAAAGTCATCTTTTTAGCAATAGTAAATAACCTAAGTTAAATATTTAATAGCAGATAAGACTGAACCAAATCCCTTGTTACTTTCTGCCATTGCTCCACATCACCTTTTTTGTCGGTTTTGTACAAAAATATTTTGATTCTCATCATTCAATTTAATTAACATAAGAAAAAAAATACATTTGACCCAATATTTTATAATATTTGCATACTAAATTCTTTATGATTACAATACTTTCACTTTTTCTCTTATAATTTCCTTCATTTTACCTCATCCAATACGTTTTTACTCGTTGTCGGTTTGCTCCATGTAATTTTTCATTAAATGTAGAATAAAATGATTCTTCTCCCTCATGCGTGGGTGAGAACCGTACCTCATCTCCATCATCATCTTCATCCCTTTGCAAGAGCCTGCAACCTTCTCTTTTCTCTCTCTTGATTCTTTCTCTCATACCTCATCTCCGATTTAGCTTTTCTCTTTTGTATTTAATTTTAAATGAAAATCTTTTTTAATTAAATGAACCACAAGTCTCCTCAAGATATTTTTAGACCAAAAATACGATAAATAATATAAATCGGTAGAATTTAAGGGATATAGAATAAAACAGCAGATGGAGGATTTTTGGCTTGATGCATACTATGTATTTATAGATGGAAATTAGAAAATTATGGTTATGGAGGGTTTTATGAATATTTTTTGAGTTTAATGATAATGCATTAAATTTTTTTTAATTAATATATTAAATTGAAGTTTTAAAAATAAAAAAATAAAGAACCAATTCATCCTTAAATCATAAAAATTGAACCAAATACCAACCGTCACATAAAATAAAATAAAATATTAAAAAAAAAAAAGGAGCCTTACGATCCTTTTAGGACCTAACTGGGGTGACAACCTTAAAATTATGTTCGGTTTCTTCGGCTACCCTCGCGAAAAGGACATTTCCAGTTTCCCAAACAGCACAACATCACCTCAAACTTTACCCAAAATGAATAAAATAAATAAATGTTTTCACTGATAAGTTGGCAAACGAATCCCTTAGCCGTCGGGATCAAAAATGGTGATGGTCCAATGTGGGACGTGATCATGTGGCAGAGATTTGGCCGCTGGGTCACATCAAAAGTTGCTCTCGATCTCAGCATCGTGGGACAAAACCCCCATGATTTGGGGGGGCAGGATAAGCTCTACCTGTCACTCAATCATATCATTGCCCTTTTATTCGTGATAACCATTCTTAGACTTTATATGCCATCTACGGCATCTCTTTTCCCGTCACTGCTCAAATTGTTCAAACACCTTAGGGCACGTTTGCAGATTCGGTTGGAAGAGTATGTTTTGCCATTGGACTTCTTCACAAAACAATGTCTGCATACTCGGTTTCAAAACTTCTAGTTACCCTAGATTTTAATTCTTCCATCTAGCTAAAAAATAACGCTGTAAACCCAGCCCAACTCTGTTTTAACCCATGTTGAATCCTAATTTGTATTTTATTTTATGTTTGGTCTGAAAGGCAGAGACTCCACTTACCTATAGAGAGGGTCAACATGGGTTTACAAATTCTTGAGCAAGAAACTCTCATACTGATCAATCAAATGGTGGATAATAGTTTATATAATTCTGTATCATTGGAAATTCGCTTCCAACAACATATGCAACAACATGAATATGAAAATATATATATATATATATATATATAGTTTATATAATTCTGTATCATTGGAAATAGTTTATATATAAACTCTCATACTGATCAATCAAATGGTGGATAATAGTTTATATAATTCTGTATCATTGGAAATACGCTTCCAACAACATATGCAACAACATGAATATGAATATGAAAAAATATATATATATATATATATATATATACATTATATATAGAAGTCGATTTAGTGGGTTAGAATATTAGATTTCTTAATCAAGTTTCAATTTAAAATTTAAAAATAAAAAAAAAATTATATCAAGAAAAACTACCTCCTAATTTGGAACTGACAATATTAAAACCAGATTAATTTTAATTATAAAAAATAAATATAAAAAATAACAGGAAAAACCAAAATACTTCTAAATTGACTTTAAATGAATTTGAAAAATCACAACATTCTCGTTAGCTAATTTAATACAGCACTGTTTATATAAAACGGCTTTGTATTTCTTTGTAAAAATTTTTAATTTTCGAATCTTAATATGTTATTTTCTATGTTTAGGAGCAAAAAGGTATTGGACTTCGTTTTCTTTTCCTTTGACTTTAAAATGGCAAAGATGTCACAAGGTGAAGGTCTGTTTCTCCGAATAAAATAGATATATTAATTTATGTTTTTCAAACTCTTGATAACACAAGTCTTCCAGAGACAAACTGCCCTTCATTAACAGGTGTTAGGAAGATATAGATGGCCCACCTTCATTCATGCGTTGAGACTTTTTCCAAAGTTTACCTTTAAATCTACAATTATAAAAAAATAAAAAATGATGATGATTGCACCGCTTGAACTGAATTTAAAAAAAAAAAAAAAAGGATCTTTAACCAAGCGATAATGCAATATTCCGCAATTTTTTTAATTTGAAAAATATTCTTAATTAATAAATCGAGAATTTTAGATTTTATTATTTGGATTATTATTTTTTTATACTTGGTCATCAGTATTTAAAAATTTAATTAATGGAGTCGACATTAAATTCACATTTATCGGGTATTATTTTGATAAACGTGGTTTTCGGTTTAGAGTCCTAAGGAGGAGCATGCCTAACCTTTCATTTTCCTCCGAAGAAGGGAACTAGATTTGCAAAATCCCATTAACAATGACAGCGCCATGGTGAAATGTAACATCCGAGTGGGTAGCCATAACATCACCGGTGAGAAATTTCTGAAAGCTCGAATGTTCAAATTTGATTGGAAAAGAGACGGACTCTTCACAGTTATGAATGCATTACACACATTTTTTTGATCCCTCCATGGGTGTTTGATCATTGCCCATTGTGCTTTCAATGTCACTCTTTGGTAAAAGCCCACCTTCATCAAAGTCCTCTCCGCATCATGTCAAAACCATCAAGTTGAAAAATAAACTTCCAAAGCTTTTAGGGTTTGTTTGGATACTGTAACAAACAAAGAATTATTAAAGCATGCTTGTGATTGGGCCTTTCTTTTTTTTTTTTTTTTGGACTTAAGCTTAGATTTTAGGATTAAAAAAAAAGATCGTGATTATTAAATTATTTTTTTAAAAAAATATGATTTAGAGACTTTCAAACCCATTCAACTTCTCTTCACTTTGTCTTATTAATTTACTTGCAACATTTTTTTTTTTAAATTAAACTAAGATATCATTTTATTAAGAAGAATATAGAGTTTTTTTATTATTATATGTATATATTTTTAATATTAAGTTCAACATATGCAGAAGGTTTTTTAACTTAACCACGAGGAAGACCATGCCACCATTGCATATCATTCTTTTCTAAATTGTAATTTTTATCCACGAATCTAAAACCATCAATACAGCTACATGGAAACACCACTAATATGAATATAAAATCATCCAACTACAATTTATGAACAATATTTGAAAAATGAAGTTTTAAATATAAAAAATATAAAATGATTTTTTTTTTTAAAAAAAAGACATGAAATAGGTTGATTTTTACAGTAAACAGAATTCCCTTAAAAAAAATTAATACTATGAAGTATTTGGTGTAACTTAGACCAAGTAGAGACATTTATTTACCATAAATTCCTTCTATGCCGTGCATGTGTAATTACAAAGAAAGCCTTTCTCTCTTCTTCCCCTTCTTACACTCTCTTCTATTTTCTTTCTCCGCCCCGCCCTTCTCGAGATTTAAATTTTTCCCACCTCTCGCATATTTTCTTATTTCTCGGTTCTTTCCTTTCTTCACCTCACCAGCATCACACGCAAATTTTCTAAACCTGTGATATTGCTGCAGAGGCCCGTCAAGTTAGTATTGAAGAGTTTCAATTTCAAGCAACTTTTCGAGACGTGGTTCACCAACTTACTTCGAATTTCACCAAAATTGATAAACTCAAAGGAATTGAATTTTTTTAACTATAATTATGAATTCGACTTTTCATAGATATAAAAAATAAAAAATTTCTTTAAAAAAATTTAATAATAAATCGATCCGAATTAATTAAGATAAAATTTTAAATACCAAGCGAAAAACCAAATTAGAATAAAGCTGCCATCAGAGTAGGCAAGTTTGTGCATTTGGTTCTAAATCAGATCATCCTTTGACAAGAATTACAAGGAAGGGGAAGCAAATTTTTGAAAATGGCATGAGGGTAATTTTATCCTATAAGCACACACATATTTGGAATATAATAAAGTATATCCTCAACATTAAAATTGTGGCTTTTAATCATGAAAATCAGCATCATCTATGATGCTCTGCGAAGCACGGTATTCTCAACTCCCTTCTAGATAAACACACTACGCAAAGCAGTCAAAACAGGAGAAAATGGCAACAAAAAAGAAGATAAAGAAGCGCACAAATGTCGATGAAATCGAACATGGAACCAACCGAGATGAAGGCCACGTATAAAACCAGGGCAGGGGTCCGATGCATTAATAACGACAAAATACACGTGTCCGTCTCCAAGAACGCCGATTACTTATATAAGGTAACATGCGACACGTTTTACCAAGCCGTACGATTCTTTTTTTGGATCGTACGGAGCGTATGCGAGGGTCGAGAGGAACGTATTGTCGACGATGGGAAGGTTTTGATATTATTATTATTATTATTATTTATTTAAAAAGGATGTACGGGTGATGCAGTGGCAAGTTCTTAGCCCTTGTTGGTCTGCACTTCACGTGGTGTGGCCCCATTTTTTGGCTTTGGCACTTTCATCGTCACGCTATTTCCATTTCTATGCAGCATCCTACCCCACAATCTTTTGACCCAACCCTAGAATTTAAGGATTTTATTTTTATTTTTTATAATAAAAATCAAATTTTAAATTATGAGATCGAGGAATTATTGTCATTAGATTTTCTCGTTCAGATAGTTTAAGGTTTTTATTAATATAAGGAAAACATGAAATCTACGTTGTAATCATCCCCCGTGAAATTAAGAGGGAATTCATTGGTAATATATTTCAAATTTTATTTATATTATAAATATTTTAATAACAAGTAAAGATATCTGATTGGAAAAATCACGTGATAAACACTGTTATCCAAATATTTTTTTCGAAATCAAAATTTAATGTTTAAAATTTCCTTTCATGATCCCTATATAAACAAAAGAAAAATACTGTATAAAAATGATGTAAAGTCGATCTATGTGATAATTTGGTAATAATAAAGTACAAAAGTAAAGGTAAAATTTTATAATATAATGCTGCAAAATAATTTTTTTAGTCTCCCATCCATTTTCGTGTCATATATATATTTTTTTAAAAAAAATATAAATCCTATCAAATTGATTTAAATTGAATTAGACTATTTTTCTCTTTTAACTTAATTTACAAAAATCAATCTTTTTAAAATTAAAAATAGGAAATGAATAAATGGTTACTTTTTATATCTCATTTCGCTCGATTAGTCAACTTTTAATTTTTATTTTACTTTGTAACCGCTTCATTTGCCGTTTAACTTTTTTAAAACTTTAGTTGCAAAGTAATCGCATAACAACGAAAATATATTTTTAAGGTAAAGTTTAAAATTGTAAATTTAAAATTTTACGATATATTTGATGGTATCCTGTTTAATATGTTTTCAAAATCATTCATGATTATTCGATAAAAAAAAAAAAAACAATCACAACCAAGTTTAAATATTTTCATATTTTTATAGGATTCTAATTCTCATGATCTCTCATGAAGGAAAGAAATTTTTTAAAAATTTTAAACTTAATTTCAAGAATGACTAATTCTTTTAGAAGTATTTAACTATAATTCATATCATTTCGAAAGATTTCAGACAAAAGAAAACTAAAATTTTTTACATCTCTTAAAAGGCTATAAATATAGAGTATAGGCAACCCTCAAGGGGAGTAAGTTCTGGCACATGAGAGAGAGACAATTCTATACATCAATCAGAAGGGGTTTCATACCCAATCATATATACCGACGAAAGTATGACTTCATGCCCAATCTTATACATTCAGAAGTGTAGCTCTATAGCCTATATTATATGATCATAGTTACGATTTCATACTCTATTTTATACACGATCGGAAGTATGATATATATCACATACATTACATCACATGATATTACATATACAATACATAATATGTCTCATATATAGCCCTCATCGTACAATACTTATGCATGCTACACGTACGCACGGGTGTTTCAATATTCACTCGAACGATGCATTTCGTGCATCGGGGCAACCAAGTCCATATCAACGTGTCACGCCCCGACCCTCGAGCCAACTACACGACAACCGTCGCGTCATTTCGGCATACGGGCAGAACCTTCTCATATACTAGGACAATGCAAGACATTTAACCTGTTTAATCATATTTTCAAAATAATTTAATATCATACAAGGATCAACCCGATCCATTCAGTTTCAAATGACAAGCACAAGGCCAACCCAACCATTCCAACTCTAATACATGCACTAGGCTAAAACGGCCAACAAATAATTCTCAAATAAAATCCAAAGAAAATAAAAGGAGTGGTTCTCAATTTTTAAGTATACAAACCACATTTAAATCACAAAAAAAATAATTAAAATTACAAAATAAGTTTTCAAAAATAATTATAAAATTGTCTCCCGTTTAGGTTCACTAAGGACCTCAAGCCATATAAGAGCAATTACCTGGTGATGTCCAACAAAATAGGTTATTCCAATCACCTTAAATGTCTTCGAATCTCGTCTAAGCTTTATCTGTAAAATGGAAGGGGAGTGTGAGTATATAATATACCCAGTGAGTGATATACAAATTATACAAGAATTTGTATGGTGGATATATCAAATTCATAAGTATTTCAAACCATCGAGTCATTCTAAAATTCATTCAATGAAAATAATTTTCAATTATTATTTCCAAATCCATCATAAATCAAAATCATGATAATTTAACTCATATGCATCCAAATATTTTTACATTTTCAAATCATGGGACAACCCAAAAATCATTTTCCCAACAAAAGTCTACCACGATCTAGGATGGAACCGTCAAGTGTTTTAAAAATTTTATATTTTAAAATGCCATCATCGTTGGCGTTATTTGTGGGTTTTTGTTGATGGTGCATCCAACCGATCTCACGCCCGTAGGCACTATATCCAGCCATGAATGTACCGCACGTGCTCATCTACATCCCATGGTCTATCAACCCCACTATGTCACCCCGTCGAGTAGCACTGTAGAGAAAAATGACTAGTCATTTTTATGAAGATCGTGTTCTTTCTCCCCAAGTCAATAAATACATCATTTCGTTTCCATGTGCCATCAATTCAATAATCATTTATAAATAACCAGCATCATAGTATGCATAAATTAATAAATTAACATGGTACATGTATTCATTTAAACCATTAAAATGCATAAAAAATTTCAAATTCATTCCTTGAAATATTCCACATACACTAAAATATATAAATCCAAGAATTCAAAAATCATTTAGAAAATTAATAAAACATTTTTTATAAGAGTAATTTTTCTTATTTAAGTACAGGCAAGAAATCACTCACCTCTTGAGAGGGTGATCACTCCCAATTTAATCATCAACGTTGTTTAATCCCTATTTGAATTCAAATGCTTTGTGCCTAAGAAATAAGTACCGAGTAATCATTCAATTTCTTTGGATATTGGGGTTATTCGATTATTCTCTAATTTACCTCAAACCTTAATTCTCCAAAAATTCACAATCGATTCTGGGGAAATCTTTTAATTTTTTTCCAAGTTCCAATTATTTTACTTTAAGGCAATAAACATGAATTCAACATTGAATCACCTCAATTTCTAGGGTTTATAAATTTTTCCCTAATTTTGCACAAATCTTATTTTTTTCTTAATTCCAAGAATGTGCATCTTAATTATACCATTTACACATCATTTACATGCATATACAATTATCATTTAAATTTTTTCCCAAATTTCATCTCATATAAACCCTAAACCTAAATTTTCGAATCAAATCCCTCGATTAAAATTTAATATTTCAAATTCATGATAAGGAAATATAAATCTATGTTAAATGGGCAATATTATCTCTAAATAATTCATAAATTTCATTCAATAAGAAATTTTGTTCAAACTCTAACTTTCTCCCTCTATAGAATTTCCAAAATTTCAAATATCAAAATCAAATTCATAAATAATGACACTAAATCCTTGAAAGTGATTAGAAAATTACCTTGATTCTTTGGTTGGATTGAGCTTTGGACATCGAATTTCAAAAACCCTAAGTTTTCCCTTTTCGCCCAAACCCTAGACTCTTCCTAAAATTTCTTCGTTCCCTAGGTTTGATTGGGGTTTTTGGAAGTTTAGTGGAGTGATTTAACGATGATGAAATAAATTTTTCTGGAGAGAGAAATCAAGAGCGAACAGGGACAGAAAATGAGAATACATAGAAGGTTTCGTGAGCAGTCGAGAGAGAAATGAGCTGAACAAATGAACTTTGGGGCTTAATTCATGTTGTAGATAGTGGATTTGTGAAGTTACCATTTTGTCCTCTCTATAATTTAAGTTTAATTGAGATTTGGAGGATATTTAGGTCATTTGCCACTCAGGAGGGCATTTTGGTTATTTGTCAAACTGTGCGGTTCCACCGTGCATGTGTATGTCTATGTCCACGTTCGCCCACCGCCTGAGCAGCGCGCATGGACAACCGCATGAGCAGTGCGCCCCTCGCGGTTCAACCGTGCATGCTACGCGGTTCAACTATGCATGCTATTGCACACTTTTTTTTCCATTTTATTTATTTATTTATTTATTTATTTATTATTATTATTATTATTATTATTTTGAGTGACGGTGAAACCGTGAGCTTGGCAGTTCCACTCCCCTCTCAACTTTACAATGAATTTTTTTTTTTTTTCAATTCATTCTCCCTCTCTCCTCAAATCATTTATCCATTCCATTCTTCATGAATCGACATTGCTTTGGCTTGGATTTGATTCTATGAACCAACATTTCTCCAAAAAGTTTAACACCACCATATCATCCAACACTTTCATTATCTTTCCCATTTTCATATTCCAAATTTTAAATATTACACTCCAACCCTGAAAATCAGTTACAATTTTTCCTATATATATATATATATATATTTTAAAAGGAAATTAAATAAAAATATTCTAATACCGAATTTTCGGTGTTACACAATGACTATTTTCTGTTTTTCCTTTGTTATTGCTCTTTCTGATTTAAGCGTTGGAATCTCTCGTCAGATCAATTCGGTGAGGTTTTTGTAGGTTTTTCATCCAATACGACGAACACTCTCGAACCAACTTCCTTGTTCAAGCCAAAAAAGTAAGTATCTGTGGAGTTCAAAATCGACTCCAACAACATCATTTGAATTTCCTTTCTTTTGTTTACACTATACTTGGTCTTTTTATTATTATCTTTAACTTTTTTATTTGTATTATACTTTATACGGTAATAATAAAAAAGACATTATTTTCTATTTTTATTATATGAAATTATTTATAATTTATTATTATATTAATTACTTGAATTAGTAAAATCAATTCAATTTATCACTTGTTGAAGCAAAATTTAACTCTACGGTAAATTGTCCTTCTGTTTGAATAAGAAGCCAGTGATGTAGTGTCGGTTAGATCGTTTTCAGGGAGTAGACCTAAAAAACCTACCAAAAGTATCTCTGGCAAAGGAAACTTTAACACTTAAGTTAGAAAAAGTGATAAAAGGAATGAAAGACTAAAAGAGTCTGAACCCTATATAGACTCTGTGTGTGGTTTGTAGAATAAAAGTATGCGTACCTAGTATGTTATCTCTGCACAATATATAGCATGCCTGACAAGTTTGTTATGCGTTTAGGGGTGTAAAAACCCTAATTATTTTGTGGAGACATCGATAGGAATCTTTCGAGATTGAAGGAATCATAGTCGTAGATTTTCCGTAAATTCATAATCTTGTAAGATATGAAAGTTTCTGTTGTTGTCGCGAAAGATCCAGGAAAGTCTAAATCGTTGAGCGATTTACTTCTTAATCGAGAGAGATTATAATAAATTCGTATCAGAATAAAGAAAATTTAGACTTGATAAAATTTTCCTTTTTTATCAGAAAATTATGACTTAGACCTGTCATGTAATATTAATTATTTCTATAATGATTGAAAAAACCGAGAGGTCAAGAGACCAAGAGAGAATGAGTAACCAAGAGGGTTTTTTAAAGTGACTTAGGTCGAGAGGGAGATTTCGGCCAAACAAGAATGTCTATCGAGAGATCGCTTAATAGTTTGTGAGTTTTATGATTATAGATTTGTTAAGCTTTTATGATAATAGACTGTTAGATCATATATCATCACCATTCGGTTCATCAATTTGAGAACCACTCTGTGTTTTAAACACCGAAGGCTTCTTTAATAAAACCAATATATCTGATTAATTGGAGCATATCTGATTAATTGGAGCATATATTTGTAGACTTTTTTTTTTCTCCTTCACATTTTAACCATAACCGGTCAGAGAATAACTAAAGCAAAGCCCATTTCATGTGATGCACCGAAACTAGAAGGGATCCATTTGATATGGTAGTTCAATGCTCCCATAGGTTTTGGAATATGGAGAGTCAACTCGTCCTAAGGCATGTGACCTTCATTTGCCATCGGGTCAATTTTGACAAAAAATGGTGTCCTTTTCAATCAATTTTCTCTCTCTCTCTGCTCCATATGCAGAGCAAGATTTTTAATGTTGTTTATGTCTTATTTGGAGGGTGCCATCTCTCCTACGTACGTCTATATTTAGATGGGTCAACCATAACTGATGCACACATATGCCCCATCAACCATGCCAATTTAATGAACATCCAACTATTTGGTGGTGTCTAGATTCTTATACCAAGCAAAAGACAGATGACAAACATATGATATACAAAACATTATATTTATAATTGTCTTCATTTTTTTTTAAATAAAAAAGATTCAAAATTTTAAACTTCTTTTAGAGGACACATGGGACGAAACAAAATCGTAAAGTTTGATATATTTTTTCTAATTTTATTTTTATACATATTTTTTTAAAATTTCGTCTCACATTTCATCTTTCATTCTTTAAAACCAGCACTATATACTGATAGACAATCGATTTAATGAAATAGAGTGTTAGATCTCTTAATTAAATCTCAAATTCAAAATTTAAGAATAAAAAAATTACGTTGTAAAAGTCATCTCCTAATAAGACTTTTCACAAATGTTTAAATTGGATTAGTGAAAATATGATTTCGAATACTAAAAAAATAAACACTATCTTTTATATTTTTTGTTATTAGAATTACCTTAGATATTATTAAATTGTGCCAAAGTAAGATAATATTAATATATGAGTAAATGTTGAAAGATAATATTCAGTTATTTTCAATTTCCCCCTCTGTTCTCCTCTAGGATTTTCTGTTTCATCTTTAACTAGGATCTCATCATGCCCACCACTACAGGTGCGTTGACTATGTTAAGCTCTCTCTCTGGTCGATCTCCGTCTCCTCTCTCCATCCTTTTTTATTTTCTCTTTCTGTTTTTTTTCCTGTAATTTAGATATTTACTTCTGTAATTTGGATTTCTCTCTTATGTAATTCCTCTTGAGGTGGAAAAATGTTAGCAATTGATTTGGTTTTTTTTTTTTTTTTTGTTAATGAATGTTAGTGGGTCAAAATTTCCGGTATTTGGAGAAATTTGTGGAATTATCATAGGATCATTATTGAGTTTCTTTTTTTTTTTTCTATTTGATCATCGATATCTGTATCTGAATTATATGATTACTTCGATTCAAATATTATAAAATCTAATTTAAAAACAAAAACAAACGTTTAAATTTTTATTTTTAAAATTTGAATTTAAAAATTTAAATAATCGTCACCATAGATTTATTAGTTTACCGACTTTGGTTATGCTGGTTGAAGTCTGTCTCAGAGTTTTTAAAGGGCTGATTTAGTAATTATAATTTGTTTTTTAAATTAATAATTTTAAGTTAAAATCTCGATTTAGGAAAAAAAAAAAAAAGTTTGTCTCAGGTGATCGGTGTCTTTATCGGGCTTAACACGGGGGACAAAGTGGAGGTTAGGATTTTGAGGACGAGAAGGGGTGTGGCTCATTTGGAAGCCGAAGTTTGCGGAAGTCACGCTAAAGGGTAGTCGAAGCGCTCATATTGGCACCTCGCCGCCATTGACTCAAGCACTTAGCTATTAACCAACGGGACTAACTCTGGTCGTACTTGCAGGGAAGAGTTGTCCAGTCCGGCCCTTGCGCATCGAAACAGAGATGTTACGGTGCTTTTGTCATTTTCTGCGGAGTAAAGGCCAGAGATCACGCCAAATGCACGTGCCTTTACCCATTCGTCTCGATGACTGCCGTTTACTAACCAGTATCTGCCCATTTATCTATTTGAGTAATTGAAGCCCTTGGCATTAATGGGATTTACATTCGTGGCATTTGTCTTTTGGTTTCTCTCATTTTTTGAGATAATTGCTCATGAAATTATATATTGTATTAAAAATTTACTTTAATAAAAAAATATTATAACTAAAATTAAAATAAATTGAAATAAATTAAGCCTGTTACCATAGCAGGCAATCTTTTTAATTATTGAAATTTATTAGACCTAATAAAATGTTGGTGCCCACTTAAAACTTGCCTTTTTCCAACAGGTGTAAATTATTATTGTTATTATTATTATGGGATAGAAGGTTATTATTATTATTATTATTATTATTATTGTGGATGTGTTTATTAAACTAATCGAATATAAACCATGTCCAAGGCAAAAAAAACCAATTGTCAATTTGACAATTGTGATAAATTAAGGAAACCTTGAATGATCAATTTATATGAATTGCAAAGTTGATTAACGCGGTAATTTTCTTTAAAAGTATTACTATAAGAATTTTTAATTTGAACTAATAAATGTCATTATTGTACTGTATGTATGTAACTAATGGTTTTCTTCTTTGTCGTGGTAGAACAAATGGAGCAATTTTACCTCATCTCAATATATATATATATATTTTATTATATCGCGATTTGTATTCAGAATTATTGATTTAAGAGTGGAGATATTATAACACTCAGATAGATTTAGGTGGTGTCGATACTCGAGTTCGGTTGGAGTGTTGGTTAAGTGAATTCGAACTTTAGCTTGATCTCGAAATATCATCGGATGTATTTTTTGATTAATCGATCTTGAGTAATATATTTAAAAGAATATACATTTAAACGTAATTTCACGTATAAAAATTATTTAAAAATATAATTAATTAATTTTAGATAATTCATCGAACTTTCGAGTTTGACACAATTGGGTTTGAACTCGATACCGAACTACCCATGATCGAGTTTGAGTCAAATTTTGATTGGGTAGTGTCACACGGGTACCAGTGATACTATCTGAGTCTCATGACACCCTAAATTGGATGAGAGAGTTATGATTACTAGATTATTCTCTTGGGAACTTACCTCATCTCCTTCTTCGTACATGAAAAATAAAAATCATTATAATATATTTTATAAATTGTTTGATGCTAGTATATAATAAATCTACAATAAACTCAAATTTTGTTACATGAATGATGGTGAAACGAATGAATTCTTGGACATTGAAAGGTTTCCTATAAAAATTGTTTAGCTACCCAACCACCAAACAACATTGTATACCTTTTATAAATCATCTACCATATTATCCAACCCCCCCCCCAAAAAAAAAAAACCAGACATTTCTTAATGTGTTTTTTTCTTTTTGTTAATATATATAAATTTGTTATTTAGATAACTATATTAAAAATATAATTTTATCAAATTTATTAGGATTATACACAGATAGAGTAGTTGCATTAATCGTCATCAATAACTTAAAATAGAATACAATTTTTCGATATAATATTTTATTTTAACAATTATACTTTATATTTAGGCAACACTTGGTTTGTTTTGTTAAAATCGCTTATACCCTATTTTGTTTTTATTTTAAATATAACATTTATTTTCTTGAGGAACATTATTTTACATAGATATTCCAATATATATAAAGCCCCACAGTGCTTACAGGTTGTTTGAATGAAAAGATTTAGAGAGAAAAAAAAAGATTTGGAGAGAAAGTTATGATTTTCTTTTATTTGAGAATTTTAATACAAGAGAAAAGAAAAGAAAAGAAAATAAGAAATTTAGAGGGATTTCAATTTAAAATTTTTTCTCACCCAAAAGTGGAGAGAAATAAAGAGAAAATAAAATGTTAAAGTTAAAACATTTTTATATTTTAAAAATACCCTTTAAAAATTGAAAGTAAAAATTTTTATTTCTAATGAATCTCATTTCTTTTTTTATAAAACTTTCACATAAAATAGAGAAAAAATTATAATTTTCTCTCCTTTTTTTCTCTCTTAACTAATCTTTTATTTTCTCTCTAAAACTCTCGAACATACTATTATTATTCATCAAGAATTCAGGCCTCTCTATGGCCATTCAATTATTTTTGGGCCACAATTTCTTTCTTTGTTTTCCCGTTCACGTCCTTTTTGTATTCTTGTGCAATAACTTTTTTTTCCCATTCACGTCTTTTTTTTTTTTTTCTCGTTCCAATCGTTTTTCTTTTTCATTCATCCCCTTCTACGATTCACAAAAAATCCTCACGTCCGGTCATTCCTTTATTTTTAAGTCACAATTTTTTTGTCTAGGTTTTCTTTTTTTTTTTTTTTTAGTTCAAATCCTTCATCTTTTTTGTTTTTTATTTTTTTTATTTATTTATTTTTTTTACCCTTTTCATTGTTCCTTTGTTCTCAGGTACCCTACATGGTCATCCATATTTTTGGGACCTCATTTTTTTTTTTTCATTCAAATCCTTTCACATTTTTTTTTTTACCTTTTTTGGGACTTAGATCCTTTATTTTTTTAGGATCACATTTTATTTTTTTATTTCATTCAAGTTCTTACAATTTTTTTTACTCTTTTTTAATCATTTTCTTTTATCTTTTTGAGACCACACTTTTTTTTTTCATTCAGATTCTTCTATTTTTTTTTACTTAAGTCTTTCGTCTAAAATATAGATTTTTCCCCTTTTATTTTTTGTTCCACAGATCATCGTTCCTTTATTTTTAGACTGTAGTTTTTTTTTCATTCAGATTCTTACTCTTTTTATTTTTTAACCCAACTTTTTTTTTCTTTTAAATCCTTTGTTTTTTAAGAACATAGGTTTTTTTTCCCTATTTTTTAGTCTCACGGATGGTTGTCCTTTTATTTTTAGACCACAATTTTTTATTTTTTTATTCAGCCCTTTGCATTTTTTTTTTTGGATCCAATTTTTCTTTTCTCTTTAGATCGTTTGTCTTTTCTAAATATAGATTTTTTTTTTCCTTTTTTGGCCTCACTTTTCTATTCATGTCTTTTTTTTATCCATTTTTTTTTACTTAAGTCCTTTGTCTTTTTGAACATAGATTTTTCTTCTTTTATTTTTTTGCCCCAGGGATGATTATCCTTTTATTTTAAAACCATGGTTTTTTATTTTTTTCATTGTAGTCCTTGCTTTCCTTGACTATTTTTTTTTCTCTCGAGTCCTTCGTTTTTTTACATAAATTTTTTCCTTTTTATTTTTTTGACCCTATGGATAGTTATCATTTTATTTCTATTATATTTTTACTCTATTTATTTTTTTTTATTTCATTCGTGGTCTTTTTAGAATTCCAGTGATTAAACTCTTTTTTTTATCACTGATATACGTTATATTTTTTATTGATTTAGATAATAATCCAATTCAAATATTAATTTAATTATAAATCTGACAAATATTTATATAATGAAAAATACAATTCATATTTTGTGGGTGCCTCGTGCGTTAACGCGTACAATAACTAGCATACACATAATTTGTTGAACCGGATAAAATTTTTTAATAAATCTTTTAATTTCTTTTCATATCAAAAACACTTTACCTAAAAAAAAATTTAAAATTTACGAAAAAAAAATTGATGTAAACTTCTTTATAAACGTATTTAAAATAAAATAAAATAAAAACCCACTACTTGGACACACAGAAATTGCTTGTCCCAACATAAAAATATTATTATTTTACGGCTCGGGTGGCGCAACACTGATCAAATATAAAAATAAATATTAGGTACAACTTTTATTTATCGATATTTTTTTAAAGTAGTTTATGAATTTATGATTTGAAGACCATAAAGTGAAATTAACCTTTTTTATATAATTACTAAATAAAGAAAATAATTACAAATTGAACATGACATTACTAGAACATTAGATCTTAAACTCAAAAGAAGTATTTAAATAATAGTTCTTTATCATTTAGATATTCTTATAACAATTGGAAATTACAATTAATAGCAACGGGGCTACATACCTTTATTAATATCCGTGGTTCTCCCTTTTTTCTCAAAATACTTCAATCAAGGTATTAATAATAGTAATAACTTAATATTTTATAAAATATTAGTTTTTATTTACAATTAGGTTAAATTGAGCAAGAAAATATGATTAATTACTTTTAATTGGGTCAAGAGGTAATGCGGTGTTTTGCTTGATTTGGAGAAGGGTGCAATGTTTGATGGGGCATGTGACATCTGATTTTCCTGGTGTCCCTCCTCCCTAGGAAGAGCAAACCAGAGTGCAATCCCTCGTTCTACACCCAAGGTTGTTTATATTTTCCCTATTGGGTTGAGCATGGCTTCCAAACAAATGGTCTTTGAAAAGAGGGAAAGTGAAAAGAGTAGCAATTTAGCAATGATCAAAATAACGATGCCACGAAGAACTTCAATCAAACACTGCATTTGCATCACTTCCATTAAAGCTAAAAACGTCTCATCTATCATCAACAATGACAAATGTGTTGCCAATACATGTGAAGTGAAGGGCTGGTTGAGATAGAGAGCGAGAGAGAGTGCCTAGCCCATTTGGCAATTTTTGTCGAGTATAATAATATTTCCGTATTTAAGGACTTCGGTGTAACAAAGCAAATTGTAGGGACTGAATTGAAACCCAGGTTATAATTTAAGGACTGAAATGTACTTTTGTGTTTTTTTTATTATAATCTACTCTCCACCGCCATGAACACTATCTAGGGGCGTAAATTTCGAGCAGCATCCACTCAAAACCCCCCCTGCTCTTCTCACAATCCTTGTCACACATATTATGTCACAACCACAAGATCCGAGCGCCACGTGAACCAAGACCAACCATAAATTCACAAAATATCCAACACATGCACCTAACGTGACTCCATTTACTGACACGCCTACCGTACCTTTAACATATACCCCTCCGTCTTTTAACCGCAGTGGAATTTAATTTTCAGCAAACCTAACTTTAGTTATTATTTGACCTTACCACGGTTGGTTTCTTAACCGACCCTCCAAAAGCAGTTTATAAGAAACCAGTGAGAACCGAGAAGAAACTAAAAACATAGTGGAGCGAGACGCGCTCAAATGTTACGAAAATGATGATCGGAGAACCAAACCATCACCATCACCACCCAACAATTCAGATTCCTTCGTGGACCCCACCCCATGACGATCCAACGGCCGGCATGTACTTGAACGAAGCATTTTCTGCGCTGCAACAATATCTACCGTCGAACGACGTTGATTCGGACGGCGAAATCAACGGCTGTGATGTTCCTGTGGACGTATACTCCTGTGATAATTTTCGGATGTTCGAGTTCAAGGTTCGGAGATGCGCACGTGGGAGGTCACATGACTGGACGGAGTGTCCGTACGCCCATCCTGGGGAAAAGGCACGCCGGAGAGATCCGAGGAAGTTCCACTATTCCGGTACAGCCTGTGCCGAGTTCAGGAAAGGAAATTGTCGAAAGGGGGACTCATGCGAGTTCGCACATGGCGTATTCGAGTGTTGGCTTCACCCGGCTCGCTATCGTACGCAGCCATGTAAAGACGGCACGAACTGTCGCCGCCGTGTCTGCTTCTTTGCCCACACGCCGGAGCAACTTCGGGTTCTTCCTCAAAGCAGCCAAGGAAATTCCCCGGAACTTTACGATGGATCTCCTCTTCGGCAAGTTCTTGATGCCGCGGCAGTTACTCGATCTCCGTCCGTTTCTCCGCCGATGTCACCAATGACTGCCACCACGCCAGTTTTCAGTAGGTCGGTCGGTTCGGTTTCCGTTGATGAGATGGTGGCTTCATTCAGGCAGTTGCAGTTAAGTCGGTCGTTTGGAACGTCGCCGAGGATGTCGGTTCTGAGAAATGGGTTTTGTAGTCTTCCGTCTACACCGACTGGGAAACCGACCCGAGTTGGCTATCTGGATTTTGGGGAGAGGGGGGTTGAGGAAGAACCTGTTATGGAGCGGGTCGAGTCGGGTAAGGATTTACGGGCGAAAATGTTTGATAAGCTGAGAAGGGAGAACTCTCTTGGAAAGGTTGAGCCTTCCCCTGCTGTTAATTCTTCGGGTCCTGATGTGGATTGGGTTTCGGAGCTTGTTATGTGATGTGGGTTGGGTTGGATTTTGGACCGGTGGCCTTCTGGGGATATGGGTTTTTCCCATCCCATTTTTTGTAAATGGTATCATAAGGGGGTAGTGGAGAAGAAAACAAGCGAGGATTTGTATATAATTTGGGGTTAAAAAAGGTTGGAGAGAGCGAAGGGCTCTTTTTTTTTTGGGGGGAGGGTTGCGTTGGGGTTTTCTGATTTGAGAAAATATTCAGAAATTTATCAACTTTTTGTTTTTTGTATAGAACAAAATCTTGGGGCTGCCGAAAAGAGGGGGGTAGCAGATGACGATGCGGGCGACTTCACCGGATTATTCTGTTCCTTTTTTTCTTCTATTTAGTAATTTTTTTGGGTTTATTATGTAACAAAAAAAATGATTTTAAGATTCTGAACCTCCGATGATGATGCAAATTAATGTAATGTAATGCATATATATTTCATTTTGGGATTAAGGCACTGGTTGTTGGTGGTTGTAACGCATATATATATTTCGTTTCGCTGTTTCTAAAATTGCCTATTCAAGTTATTTCCCCTTTTTTTTGGGTTTTCCTATTTTTGATCTTTTCAAAAACGGGTGATCCGAAGAATGGATGGTGATGCGTTTATGTTTTTGGTAGTTTGAGTAGTCGACAATCATTAGAACAAAGATCTGGTGTTTGCCTAAGCATGGTTTCCTCTATTAAGCAAAGCACCTTGTTCGGCCCCCCTTTGCATGTATGGCTGTAGTTTTGGTGTAATTCAAATGCGTTTTTACGAAGTACGACATTACATTTATATGACAGGGTCCATTGACAGATAGGATAATCTGTATGAGTTTTCAATTGTAATAGTAGTGTATATGAGTCAAATCACTAACAGATAGAAATCCGGTAGGGAGCATCAAAATCTTATCATTGGGACCCTAAAAAATAATTAAATCTAGGTTTATAAAATTAGTCATATTATTAATTTTGTAGGGATATTTTAAAATATAATTAAAAATTTAATCAAGTAAAGTATTAGGGAATTAAGGACATACGTTACGTAGACAAGTAGAACATAGGATGTTGAGATTGCAAGGAACGGACGGTCAAAGGTGTGGGGCTTGGCTGGGGAAAGGATGTCTGTGGGAGGGACAGTTGGAATTCCTTTGATTTTTTTTACTTTCTCTTTTTACTTTGGGGGTGGGGGGTCATGCCATGGGAATCCGGGATTTTGGTCCGTTCACGGGTTCTGGAATTCTGCAGAAAAACCTGGGGACCTAGTAATAAATCACTTCCCTCGGTGGGACCTCCTCGGAATTTATGGAGAAGTGATGCCTAAGTTTTGGAATTCTATCATTTCTTCCAACTCCAATTCTCTCCCCCATTTATTTTTTCTGACAATTATTATGACTTTATCTCGGGTATATCCATTATTGTCCCTTCAATCAATTATTTCTCATCATAATTCTACTACCTGCACTTTGTTTTTTCCCCGAATCAACCTCCAGTTCTCTCATCTTTTTTTTTTTTAAATCGTCCAGGTTTGAGAATAATAAATTATTTATTTTTTAAATAAATAAATTCAAATTTTATTTTACAACTAGTTGAAAAAATATAATATTAATAGTTGGTTAATCTTTTATTAAATTAGCCAAGGCATATGAATATAAATGCTGTATTCAATCCGGAAACTTTATGGTGTCGAAGATGGTTGGATTTGTATCGAGTAGATGATAGCATTCACTTGCATGAGGACTTTGCTATCTCTCTACCTGTAGGACTTTAGTGGGGGGTGAAGTGCTTTTTCAGGTTTTGAGTGGTGATGAATTCATTGGAAAAAATGGGAGTCATAAATTGAGTGCTTCGGAAGTAGTAGGGAATAGGGTATCAATAATTCATTTGCAAAAGCCAAAAGACCATCAAGGAAGGAATGGAATGGGAAGGGTCGACGTCCATTTCCAAAGGATTCAAGGCAAGTGTTCGATTTTTCATTTAACTGTGAACAACGACATAGAAAACCTTTGATTCAATTCCAATGGATGATAAACATCTCTCTCTCTCTCTCTCTCTCTCTCTCTCTCTCTCTCTCTATCTATTTTAGGTGTTTCCTTGGAAATGTTGACACTCGTGGTCATAGGTAAACTCTTCAACTTTATAGACAAATTTGGGCAGATTTTGTGGAATTGATTTCGAAATGGTGGAATCATTCACAAAAATATATTTTAACAAGGCAACCTTGTCATCAATGTTACATGGTTTTAGTGAAGGATACAAAATAATAATCGATTTCGAGTTTTTAGAAATGAAAAACACAAAAAAAAAAACTTAATTGGATATTGGATTAATTAAATTCAAAAAATTAAAATACTAGACAATCTTATCCTTGTATAATTGTTTGAACAAAATAAAAAATATGTAACTTAGTTTATTATTTTTGTTGGAATTTAATCGAGTCAACATGCAGCGGAAGCATTCATAAATAATTTTCGGGAAAAAATAAATATAGATTGGGTATAGGATATAAATACCTCGAATATGCAGAACCAAAAATCGACCATGCGTCCCTCGATCGGATCTCGCGGTCGGGATGGTGATCACGATGTTAATCGAACCACCACCGCAATATCACAACGCCGCAACTCTCAGTCCGGCGATCAACGTGACGAGAGAAATTTTCCTACTCGAAAATTTCTCAAACCCTCAAATAAAATTCTCTCTCTAGAGAATGAAGAACATTCACCCATGGTTGCCTTCTCAATTTTCTTTCACGTACAGTATTCAAGGAGTTAGTTTACTTCCACAAACTCTATTGATCCACACAATGTGGAGATTCTATAGGAAGTGGAGTTGTGGTAGTTTTGGGAACTTCCCAAAATTACCACAATGCCCCTCTTGGGCATATACAATTAATATCTCCCACTTGCACATGAGGGCATTTTAATATTTGTCACAAAATCACAACTCATGCGATCACATCACCCTACTGGACTTTCATACAGGATTGGGCGTCGTGCGACCTGCGAGTACACCTGCAAGCAAAGACCTCTCGATGCACCTGTTAGGATGATCGAGAAGCCATCGTTAGTATCAAAAGAACTCGCTGCACCCCAGATCCAAGACTAATTACATCTATCGAGCTACTTTCCTCAACGAAAATAATCCCCAATAAATGCTCGACTGTGTATCCACTATTATGCTTACATCCCAACATGGATATACATAATAGGCTAGCCGGTGAATACAGCACAATGATGTAATGTCAATTGGTCTTCCTTTTCCCAAACTCGAATCTATTAGCCTCAATTCAGCTGCTTTCCTAGACCTGTCCCTCGGACCTCAATTTATCTTCAGGGCCATAGGTAAACGGACTAAAGTAGCAACACCGAACCAAGACTTCTAAAACAGAAAGTGATAAGGGTACATGAGATCCCACCCAATGGATCTCGGGTCTCACACAGTGGGAACGGGGATCAAAATCATATCAGTGTCTCAAATAATGCTCCCACTATCCCTGGTCAACATATCACACGCGGTATGAAACGCGTGCCACAGTGTTATTCCCCCATCTCTCAAAGGGCATATGTCAGATTTCTCTAACACTGTGCAGGTATGGGACTCAGTCTACACATAAGACTTTACCCGGAGATCTCGGAGAGAGTATCTCGGAGACAATATCACTAGTCGCAGGTGATATCTGAGATCTCAAACCTGGCTACTTACAGGCAACATGGATGTGGGTACGTCCATGCCGGTCATATCGCATATGACCTCATCCTGAACACATATCAGGGCGACTTATGTTCTAGTAGGGCCACTCTCAAAGCCTCTTACAACTAGAAACCGTCTCATCTCCGCTCACTCAGAGCTGGAGGTGGTCACTCGTGTGAAAGAGTCGACCATGCCTGCCTGACATATCATTTATCACAACATATCACAAAATATATGACAATTAAAATAGTGCAATAAATAAGTGACTCAATCATGCACACATGTCATATATATATAACGCAATAAGCATCAGTACAAAGTGAGAAATGTGAATGTACATGCAAACCCAATGATTTCAATGTCTCATATAGGAATCTAACACAATGGGTTTATTGAAGGGATCAGCCAATGCGCTGTATAGTAATGTACTTTATTTGTCACTTCACCCTTCTCGGTGATGTCTCTCATAACATAGTATTAGGTATCAATGTGTTTGGACTTACTGATATTTAGGGTCTCAAGTGTGGTCAAAGGCGACCTGATTTTCTCAATAAATCATCACTGGCCTCCCACTATCTGACACAACCCCTAAGTGATCCGGAAATCTCCAGAGCCAAACACTCTCCTGAACTGCCGCTGAGCATCTCATAAGCTCAGTCTCTATCGTAGATAGAGATATACAGGTTTACTTCTTGCTACTTCAAGACAGTAAAACCTAATATCGATTAGCATACATTCAGATCACCAACCCAGTTGGTATCTGAATATCCAATAAGATGCAAATCACCTCCTCCGTAACACTAGAAGAGGTCTGCAGTTCTCTCGAGATATCTCGGAATCCTTTCACTGCTCTCCAGTGATCCCCTCTAGGATTCGATCGATACCTAATTACCATAGTATTCGCAAATCAAATGTCTGAACGTGTACGCGACACTGCGTACATCAGATCACTCAATGCACTGGAACAAGGGATTCTACTCATTTCCCTTGTCCTTTTCTGAGTCTTAGGGCATATGTCAAGAATTAGGCTTTAACCTTTTAGCGATAAGAGTATCTTTAAGGTCGTAGTCGATCTTCTCAAAGTACTCGAGAACTCTCTTGATGTTTGACTCCTGTGGAAGGGTCAACACCTGTCTCGAGCGATCCCTCTGGATCTTAACTTCGAGGAAGAACTGAGTCTCACCCATGTTCTTCACATCAAGACTCGACAATATCCACGTTATCGTGGTCATCAGATACTCTCTGTTATTCCCAGTCAACAGAATGTCATTCACATGAGGACATGATCACAAGAACGTAAAAAGTATACGCGATGATCCTCATCGATCATCACGAAACCATGAGATGTCACCTCCTCGTGAAATCTCAAGCGCCACTGCCTAGATTGATGATTAAGGTCGCATGTCGACTTCCGAAGTCAATGGACCTTGTCATCCTGATCTACAAGAATAAAGCCAGATGGCTGTTCCTTGTAGATCTCCTCATCCAAAACTCCCACTCAGGAGAACAGTCTCAACGTTCATCTGGTCTCACTCCAGATCCAAATCATGTCCACGACAATCGCTAAAAGTAAATGGATCGAGGTAACACGCCCTCAGTCTGAGTAACCCCTGGTTATCAGATAGGCCTTATACCTCTACACCGATCCGTCGGCCTTTTTCTTGATGTTGAGAACTCACATATTCTCAACGGCCCTACTTTCCTCAGGTAAATCAACTAGATCCCAGATCCCGTTGATTCTCATCAACTCCTCTCACCCATGGCCTATAATCAATGGTCCTCCATGGAACCCTCAAGAGCCTCTAGGACAGTTAAAAGGTTTCTCGTAATCCTCAAGAGTCATACTGAGAGCCTCTCCCTCAATCGGGAAGCGACGGTTAGGTACGCATTCTCGACTACTCTTAAGAGGATGGGAAACCTTTTTACCTCTAGATGGATCGCTCCCACTAGAACCCAGATCCGTAATGGATTCTTAGATCCTGCCACTGGGATTAGCCAACCACTAGGCTCATCCATCTCATGAAAAGGTAAAGTCCCAATTGATTTCACCTCTCATAGGGAAATCACTTTCAAGAATCTCGGCATCATGAGACTCAATCTCAGTGAGAGTGCCATCTGTATGCTCATTAGAAATACATCTCTTTTCTCGCAAGCCTAACTCGCTGTGTAAATGCGAGAAATAGTGAACATACGATACATAACCCCATAATCTCGAATGGCTAAGGTCAGGCTGCCTCCCTGTCCAAAGCTCATATGGAGTACTGACTATGGACTTTAATAGAATACGATTGAGAACATAGGCTGCAACCAATAACGCATCTCCCCAATGGGAAACGAGTAAATTGGTTTGCGCCATCATCGGCCTCACCGTCTCAAACAAAGTCCTATTCCTCTCTCGCGGCTACTCTACTCCACTGAGTAGCGAGGAATAGTCAGTTTCTCGTAATGCCCTTCTTGAAATAGAGTTCTTTAGACAAATACTCGCGCTCTCAATCGGTTCTGAGAGTCTCTACTCTCAAGCCTAACTGATTTTCAAGCTCGCTAGTAAACCTCCTGAAACATCTCAATGCCTCAGACTTGCGCGAGATCAGATAGATGTAACCGAAACACGTGTAATTGTCTATGAACGTAATAGAGTACCCAACACCATTTCAGGTTCTCACGTTCATAAGGCCACAGATATTGGAGTGAACCGACTGCAATGGAGTCCCAGCCCTCATTGCATTGTCGAATGGTTTTCTTGTAAGTTTGCCGTCTAGGCAAGACTGGTTAGCGGGTCCTACAAAACCACTCACTGCTAACCGGTTCATCCTCTCTCACACTAAGAGGACAACAAGAAATACCATTGAAAAGAATTATTTCCAGTGCATTCAGTCCCTCACGGACCAAAATAGAACCAATCATAGAATTGTCGTAACAAATAGAAATTTTAAATTTCTAAATTAACAGAGCATATCCTAAACTGAAATCAAGTTCCGTCAAACTTTTGGAGCGTAAAGAGCATACAGAGTCTAGCAACTTTGCAACTCCAAGTCACAAGTGCTACTCCCTCTGATGTCGACAAAACACTCCGTTTCTGTACGTAAATCCTCCTACTTGAGGACTTACTAGACGAAACTTTATAAGCGTGCTCCTATCTCGAGCTGCGTAGTATTATCAGTTTTTCTCGGATGATTTTCTTCTTACCTGAGGTTCGAGTCACACAGGAGTCCTTGCTCGACTCCTCTGCATAAGCATGACCCGAGTATGACCTACTCGCCTCTAGATACTCCTACTCGAGCTCACTGTGCCTATTCACATTAGTGAAAGTGCGGATACTTTCGTCGTATGTGAAATAGGCTTTCATGATTTCTCATGAATCAGGTAAAGAACTGGATCACATCCAATACAAGAAAATATATCCGAAATGGGCTCAGTCACATTCCCCAACTCGGCGATCATACTCGACATTTTTATCAAATGTTGCATCATCATATGATCAACCCTTTTCTTATAAGTTGTTACACTTATAAGTCAGTATCCTCATCTCAGGATCTGTAAGAGCACCACAATACTCTTTATAGGATGAGCCAAACCGATAAAATCGTAGGATATTGCTCATAGACTGGGATCACATCATCGTGCATGCTACTCAGGAGGATTGCCCTGACTCGGCTATCATTCCTCTTTCATGCACGTAATGTCTCATAATCCCGTCTCTCTGAGGTGTGGAACCCTCCCTGGAGTCCACCATCCCATGCCTCAGAATTTTAATTAGATCTTGCTCCTCGAGGATAAATTGAATCTATCAGTAAAAATTTCGTATTTATCACCATTCAATTTTATCCCCCTTGCAAAAATCAAATACGACAATTTTAGAAGCAGTCAATGAGATAGTCGTGACTTGTGATGCTTATTCACACATTTTGTGCACCCTACGAATCAACAAGACCCAAATAATTCGAATACATACCCCAAGACGAGCGTATGAATCAACAGACACCATACACCACAATCCGGGATAGCATCTCACCATTTGGATTAGGATTCGATGCACAAAAACCCACAAAAAGTCACTTTTATGGATGTGGGACCCTCAAAAATTGAAAAAATTTCAATTCCAGACGACCTGACGCGTCGCCGGCAGTCCCACGCGCCGCCACGCACCGGCGGCACGTCCCCACGCGCCTCCACGCGCCGGGAACCTCTTCTGGCGCGTGCCAGACGCTCTGCGCGTCTGACACGCGCTCACACGCGCGCTCTGCGCGTCGGCTCACGCTCCTGACGCGCAGGCGCGCATGTCACGCGTCTTCACGCGCGCGACCCGCGGGCGGGGTCGGTTCCGGACCCGGACGGGGGTCGGAACCCGAATTGGGCCGGATCTGTGGGTCGGGGGTCGGGAGACACGTGTCCGGGTCGTAACCGACCCGGACGACCCGTCCTCTCACGCTCCATTTACGCGCGTGAAGGACACGCTCCCCTCCCCTTCTGCTCACGCGCCTGCCTCGCGCGTGTAGCGCACGCGCCCGCGGGTCTGGACTTCGTCTTCTTCGCCCGATGGTTTCTGTAACCGGGTCTTTCGACCCGGTTGCCGGAAATACCCATTTCCGGCACCATTTTGACAGGATTTTTTATGGAATCTCTAATTCCATTTATTCCAAGCATCCTTGACTCGATTTTTGGAATTATTGCGCCCTAAACTCGGCGTATTTTGGATCCAAAAATTCGACCCTCCGCGGTCAAATTTGAAACCCAATTTTCCGGCCACAATCATATGCAATATATATACCAAATTGAAGAGCATGAAGCAAGGATTACAGATCTATAAATTTCATGCATCGATTTGCCCTAGAACTCGACAAATCTAAGGTTGAAGGGGTCGGTCACTATTCACGGCCGAAAGTTTCAACCGGAGTTTTCTTCGCCTAAACGTGTTCAGAAAATTACGAAAAAATCATTTTCGTGTTCTAGGGATTATGGGTAACACAGTGGTGTTCTCGGATTCACGAAACTCATCCGTGATCCGAACCCCAAATTTTAAACCCAATAATTTTTTATACCCAAAAATTAACCCGAAAATTATTTTTAATCCAACGTATCGCTCTGATACCAATGTTGGAATTTAATCGAGTCAACATGCAGCGGAAGCATTCATAAATAATTTTCGGGAAAAAATAAATATAGATTGGGTATAGGATATAAATACCTCGAATATGCAGAACCAAAAATCGACCATGCGTCCCTCGATCGGATCTCGCGGTCGGGATGGTGATCACGATGTTAATCGAACCACCACCGTAATATCACAACGCCGCAACCCTCAGTCCGGCGATCAACGTGACGGGAGAAATTTTCCTACTCGAAAATTTCTCAAACCCTCAAATAAAATTCTCTCTCTAGAGAATGAAGAACATTCACCCATGGTTGCCTTCTCAATTTTCTTTCACGTACAGTATTCAAGGAGTTAGTTTACTTCCACAAACTCTATTGATCCACACAATGTGGAGATTCTATAGGAAGTGGAGTTGTGGTAGTTTTGGGAACTTCCCAAAATTACCACAATGCCCCTCTTGGGCATATACAATTAATAATTTTGTTATATAATTAAGCTAATTTTACACGACCATAATTTTCTTAAATTATATTATTTTATTCCAAAAAATTTATTTAATATAAAATTTATCCTTTTTAAAAATGTCAGTACAATATTAATTTTAAATTGGGTTGTGGAAAAATTGCTTAATACCTAAATCTCGATAACCTAACAAAGAATAAGACAAAAACTTAACTTTTATTTATATAATCATATATTTCTTATAATATATTTTTCATTTTAATAAAAATTTATTCAATAAAAATAATATAACATAAATATAAGTTAGAACAAAGTGGTTCAAAGCAGTTCCCCTAATAGTTGTAATAGTTATAATAGTGCACATGCAAGTAATTTTGTGATTATGTACATTGTGATATTTTTTTAATGCAACAGTTTCGTGTTTGAATAATAATTTTAATTTATTATATTGTTATTTTAAGATTACCCTGTCACATATATATATATATATATATATATATTAAATTTATGAATCTTCTAATAAATAAAAAATAATAATAATAACAATAATTATAATAATATGCTTATTGTTATGTGATGGGCCATTGTCAAAAGGCATAATACAAAAGATGTTTAGCTCTGCAAGGCCCACGATTCAAAGAGGCATGTTATGTCTAAACGTATCAACAAGGATGGGTCAATCTCTCCAAAGGATAGATACGGCCTGACTCACTCGTCTCAACTTACCGAATAATTGTCATCAACAATAATCTAATCGGTTTGTGATCTTTTGAAGTCTTCTGTACAGTAGAGGCAGCACTGCCCCTACCGCATTGACTATGGAAAAATCATTTCTATCGGTAGAAGATAACACATGCGTTTTCCAATTACAGAAAGAGACCTTTGAAATCTTATTGATTAAGAAAAAAATCTCCTCATATTGTTAAATTTCCTAAATAATGAATATCACAAATCTTCTAAAAATATTCAATTGTAGAATCTTGAGATCTTCGGATCTCTTCACAGGAAAACTAGGGTTATAACGCGTTGGATACACACAATTTTTATGGCACTCACATATATAAGCCTTCGAAACGTCGAAACTCAGATACGCTCTGAGACTTAACACTGGACATATAAGCCATAGGGTTATCAGCTTTTTCTCTCTATCTTTTACTCTCAATTTGTTTCATTTCTATAAAAAATCGCTCTTTCCTACTTGAGTGTCACAACCTCCCCTACCGGAGCACTCTCTGGCAGTATTTTACAGATTTTGAATTATCTCTTAGAGCGACTATTCAAGTCAAAAAAGGTCGGAATCTGTGGAGGTGAAACCCATCTCCAATAGTATAAAATAAATCAAACCCGTTATTGACTCAAATCAAGATATTAAAATAATCTACATTATTAATTCAATATTATGATGATTTGTTGGTTCAGTAATCAGGTATTGCTATTTTTATAATAAATTTTGAATTGAATTTATTTGGATTCAAAATGATTACCGATAAAAAAAATATCATGACAACTCAAAAATTGACTAGTCTTGTCTTGTAGCGTTATTGGACAACCTAAGCCAAAAAAAAAAAAAAAAAATCCCAAAAAAAATTTAATTGTAAAATTAATTACCTTTAGTCTACATTACTTTTAATTACTCTTTGGGAAGAAAACATTTTAAGGTTAATATATTCCCAAGGACAAATTGATTTCGAAGTCTATTGTATAAAAGTGACATTACCCCGATTAGACGTTAATCCACTAAAAAAAGCCACAAAAAGTGATTTTAAGTGCTCAACCTCACATCAATATCATGGATTAGGTGCTTTATTAAAATGAGTTTGAACTTTTTTTTTTTTTTTTAATGAAACAAATTTTAGTATCTTATACTTGGGAATGTTCTGGGATTAGTTTGGGAAGATTTTTGTGGACATCTGATTTCCTCGGACCAGTCGAAGAGCTGCTTGAGGGAACAAGGCATAATGAGCCTTTATCTTGGGTTATTCTTATTGTCATTTTCTCAATTCCTGACATGATCGATGCACTATGATATGTCCCTTATGTTATTATTTTTATTTTTTAAATTTTTTCTCTTGTCACCTGTATAATGTTGTTGAGGTCAGATAGATGCTTCTGGCACACCGTAACCAAGTTAGGTTTAGCAGGATTTTATATTTTTCATTTTTTTTATTGTTAACAAAAATAGTGCTCCAGTAATACAAGTTTCATTTTCGACTCAAATATTATTTTTTAAAATTTGATTGTATTCTTTCTTAAGGAGACAGTCTAGTGGTTACAACTCTCCTCCCCCAATCTGAAAATTTCAAATTCAAATAAAGATGTAATTAAAAAAAAAAGGAAAATTTGATCATATTTTAAAAGTTTCTAGTTGATGTAAAAAATTTCTATATTTGTATGTCATATCATAACAAGGGATTTAAAAATGGCAATAAGCGTGCAATCAAAGCTAACCCTCTCACAATTATGCTTGAATTTCATCCCAAGATTATAGTGACTGAGTACTGTTATCATTTTTTTAATCTACACAAATTAAATCATTTTATTATTATTATTTTATTATTTTATTATTTTCTTTTCTTCTCGATATTTATCTCTCATATGGTCGATTTCAAATTTTTGGAATAGAAGACCTAGATTGTTGTTATTGTTAGAGAGTTTTTTTTTAAAGAATCCAACTCGATTCCAATTGAATTTAGTTGAATTCAACATAATTATTGAATATCACAAAAAAAAATGAGTAACCAAAAAAAAACAAAAAAGAAATGAAGTAAGGAGTTTTATGGATTTCCAAAACTAGAGGTATTGATCTTTGGCGGTGAGTTCAGAACATGCAATTTGTGCATTATTATTATATTTATTTGATAAATTTATGAGATGAAAACTCAGGTTGTGGTAGGTTATATAAATGAAATTTAATTAATACTATATAAGCGCAGTCTGGGAAACAGAAACAATCACAAGATCTTGTTCACGAGATTTATCCTTGCCAAAAAAAAAAAAGATATCTATGCCAAACAGGTTTGGGCTTTCTACTGCCTCCAGATATTGGGCTCTCACTGATCCAAACAGGAGGCATTTGAAGTTTTTTACTTTTGTACAACTGAGTTGTCTGTGATCGAGAGAGTCCAGGTTATCTCAGTGGTTTGGGTGTGTTGACCTTAGCCCACCAAGCTCTTGTTTCTAGGTTTTTATTTATTTTTTTGGGGGGGGGGTTTGAAATTCTAGGTTTTTATTTTAGAGTTATACAATGAGTAATTCTCTCTATACAATTATTAAATAAATCAATAGTTATTAGCAGGTCTCAAACCTATTTCAGAAAAGTTTTCGACTGTACTGACTATTAGATTATGTCTATTTGTGTCCTCATTTCTAATTTTAAGAGAGTTAGATTTCTCAAATCTTGAAGAAAGTAGAGCTGAACTATAGTTTCTGTGATGATGTTTTTGCCTTCTACCAGACTAATATATGACCAATTAGGATGTGTTACATATGATTTTGAGAAAACCGGAGTAAAATAAATTATTTAAACTTGTAAGATATCCATGACATGGATGAAGGAGAGGAAAAAAAAAAAAATGCTCCTCACAAAAGATCAAAATCGGTGACAGGAGCAATGAGCTACATATATCAAACAAAGCATCAGAGTTTGGAAAAGGAATTTCTCCAAAGAATTGTTCCTTGTAATTTCGTAGCCATTATTTATTTTTCTTTTTATGTTATCTAAATTTTATGGGTTCACATGTTTCGTTTCCATCTTTATTTCAAAACTTTATATCTAATCAATCAAAAAAAGGTCAATTCAAATAGAATACCAAATTACAACAAAAGTAATCATTCAAAATTCTCAACAAATTATGAAACTTAATTATGGTAAATAAATATTCCCCTTGCTTTAAAAAAATTATTGGAAAGAGTCGTTTCTAAAGATAATTTAATTGTGACAATTTTTTTTTAATAATTTTGATTTAAATCTCATTATATATATAAAAGAAAAAAAAGGTAAAGAATGGAATCATGTCATTCCAAAGTGTGGAAATGGGTGGGGTCAAGTCAGACTTTGTCTGGTTAGGCCTAGATTATAAAATGAATAAATAAAAAAAAAAGATTTAGGTCTATCCTATTAGCTTATTTTAAAACCATAATCAGGCTCACTCTACCCGTTGAAAAAGTATAGTTGGCCAAATTAGCAGAAGTTTTCTCTAAAGTGTTGTGAAAAGGGAGAGGGGAAAAAAAAATAGAAATACAGCGAGATTGTGAAAAATTATCAAAATGAAATGGAAAGAATTTTCTTTTAAAAAATAAATAAGGAGGCTCGAACTCAAGACTATTATAATGGGAGGAGAGATGATACCAATTGATCTATATCTAAAAAATTGTTATATAATATGAATTAAGTATTCTAATCTTGAATTTTTTATATAATTAAACAAATACTGATATTCAAATAGTACATGAATCGCATTAAAACCTTATAATTTCCGAATCCAGTTCACATAATCCACTGTCTCCTCTTATGTCCCTTAAATCTTATGGGATCATTCATTTACTTCCATTTTTAAAATTTTATCGGAGTTGGATTTGTCTTGAGGCGCATTTCATTTTCTAAAACTTTTTTTTATATACAAAATTTATATTTTACATACATTTTTTTTTTTTAAAATAAGATGAAAGAAGTTTTTTTTTTGGGGGGAGGTGCCTTACAAAATTTAAAGATGTGTATGAACATTTTAGGCACACGCTACAAAAAAATATGATTTTAGTCACGGAGTTTAGCCACAGAAAAAATTTGTCGCTATTTACCCACGAATTTAATGATAAAAATAGAATTCGTTGCAAATTAATCACGAATCAATTTTCATCGTTAATTTAGCGACGAAATTCATAATTCGTTGCTAAATAGCCACGAATTTCCCATTCGTGACAAAATTTAGCCACAAATATATTCGTGACTAAATTCGTCGCTAATTTGAAATTCTGTTAAATATAATTTTATATTTTATATGTTTATTAAATTAGGGTATTGATTTTTATTAAATATATTTTTGTATTTTTTAAAATATAATTTTGTATTTTTGTTAAAGATAATTTTTTAATTTTATTAAATACAATTTTGTATTTTTATTAAATATAATTTTATATTTTATATTTTTATTAAATTAGTAAATTGTATTTTTAATGGTAAAAATTAGAAAAAAAGTAATGAAGTAAAAAAAAAAAAAAGGTATATCAGATAAGTTAATATGACATAGTAGTTGAGAACGTTTCAGATGTTTTCTTAGTCCCAGGTTCGAATATGGATAAATGCACATTTTCTACAAAAATATAAAACAGCAGGAAGTTATTTAATACATGAGCGGGGGCCGGCGAGTGGGCCGACGGCCGCCAGCGGTGGGCCAAAGACTTTTAAAATTAAAAATATAAAATGAAAAATTTATCTACGAATTTAGCTACGCATTCATCAATTCGTGGCTAAATTTAGTCACGAATTTTTGAATGTGTGGCTAAAGTTAGCCACGAATTTAGTCATGACTTAGAATCCGTGGCTAAATTTTGAATTCGTGGCTAAATTTTGCCACAGATTTGAATTCGTGGCTAAATTTAGTCATGAATTTAGTCACGGATACGAATCCGTGGCTAAATTTTTGCGACGCGCTATTAATCACGCATATGAGTTCGTGGCTAAATCCATCGCTAAACAATTTAATCACGAATTTTTTTGATATTTTCGTAATTAAATTCATCGTTAATTCGGTATTTTTTTATAGTGACATTGTATTGCTCCATAATTTATGTTGATTTTTTTTTTTTATTCTATCAGGATTTAAACTCGAAACCCTAAAAAGGGATTGTGACTATTAGATTTATCGAATCTGATGAGAAGATAAACAAACAAAGAAAATATCACAAGTTGATATTGAGAAGAACCTCAAAATATGGAAAAATAGCAAGGAAAAGAGAAATTTTTATTTTTTTGGAAGTATTGGATCATTGATGTGTACCACAAAAAGTCATTGACGGCTACCAAAGTCAATCATCTTGTTTGTGATATTGGGAGCATGAAATTAAAGTCGTTTTAACTCTTCTCGATTATCTTGGTCCACTTTAATTTTCAGTTTAATATAATTCTCATGATTCATGAACCATTGGGTTGATGCTCAAAGATCTCAACTAAGAACAATTTGTCTTAATTTATCTATATTTTATTTTATTACTTCTTATTGAAGTAATTTTTTTTCCAAAATATAAAGATTAATAAATAAAAAATTAAATTTTTAATACAATAACAACAACCATCTTTCATCCGGCTAGATAGGGTCAAAATTTTTTAATAATATAAACATAAATAAATAAATTATTATTATATTAATAATTTTTGCATTTAAAAGTTACATGTTACTCGGCTGAGTGTTTTCGAAAAGAGCTATGATATTTAAGGGTGACATCAATACATGATTTTATGCTGCAAAAAGGAAATAAAAGATTGATGTGTGTGATGTTATTATTATATCATGAAATTCTGGAAGATTTAAGTGAGCGGGAAATTAATCAACGTTATACATAATAATTAAAATTATATTTTAAAATTTTTTAAAATAATGGGTAGTTATATAATTATCATAAATTCGTAACCATGGTATAAACTAAATTTGATTCTAAGATTATATACACACACACACATATTATATGCTTATATTTCACTATTTTGACTCATCGTTTATAGTAAAGAATATGGAAGTTTGAATCTCTTTGTTCTCACTGAATGAGGAACAAAATCAAAGAAATTGAAAAAAATTTTAATTAAATAGCAATAAAACTAAGAAATCCCATCATTTAATGAAATTTCTTGTTTGTACATCTGTGATGGAAGAACCCATGGTGGTCCTGCGAATGGCGGTTTTTACTTTTCTTTTAGCTAGCCCAAATCACCCATGTGTGTACACGTTGACGGACAGCAAAAGCCTGGAACATTTTCCAGTGCTTCCTCTCCTCTTACCCCCACATTGACCAGGCTCTCCCTTACCCTACCCTTATCCTTTACATATGAAAATTGAAAACAACTGAATCGCAAAACAAATAAAATTATGAGGGGTCAGACGAAGTCAAGGTTTGGTAGTAAAAAAGCTCTCTCTCTCTCTCTCTTTCTAAACTGTTACTCTTGTCTGTCTCTCTCCGTGCTTAACACTTTGGCTTAAGAAACTTTGCAACAAAAACATATAGCATCTTCCAAAATCTCTCTCCCTATCTCTCTCTCATTAGAAGTAGGGTGTGGGTGTGATGGGAAGAGCACCTTGTTGTGACAAAGCTAATGTGAAGAGAGGGCCATGGTCTCCTGAGGAAGACCACACTCTCAAGACCTATGTTGAAACTCATGGCACTGGTGGCAATTGGATTGCTTTGCCTCGCAAAGCTGGTCTCTCTCTCTCTCTCTCACTCTCTCTCTCATACACAAACACAGAAGTTCAATTTTTTCCTTGACCCAAAATGATTTCTCAAAACCCAGATATATAGTAAGCTTTCAACAATTTTTTTTTAAACTTTACATTAATTATGAAATTGTTGTCTATATGACGCAGGACTCAGAAGATGTGGCAAGAGTTGCAGACTTAGATGGCTGAATTATCTGAGACCAGACATCAAACATGGAGGTTTTACGGAGGAAGAGGACGCTATTATATGCACTCTCTATAACAACATTGGAAGTAGGCAAGTACTCAATTTTCTTCACCTTCTGTTTTATATTTATTTTTATTTTTATGATGAAAAAAAAATTCCCATCTACTTTTCTTTTCCCGATTCTTCTCTTTACTAAAATCTTGAACAAGTTAAATTCTAAAAAGTCATGCACACTCTGAAAAACTCATGAAAATTTTATTGGAGAAATTCTTGAAACAATCTCTCTCTTGATCAATTAGTAATCTTATTTTATTTTTATTATTATTATTATCTTTTTTAATTGGATAGGTGGTCTGTGATAGCTTCACAATTACCGGGAAGAACAGACAATGATGTGAAGAACCATTGGAACACAAAATTGAAGAAGAAACTATTGGCTGAAAATTATGGCAATCTCATCAAGACCACCACCACAACCACTAACAATTCTGTTTCTCTGACCACCTCTTTACACACTTCTCTCCCTAAAATTGAGAATTTCAACTATGGGAATTCATCGATTTTTGACATGAATTATGTTACATTTGCTGACTATGGTCAGACTTTCGATTTTCAGAGGATTGTTTCAGACCCAGTTCAATTTCCAGTACCTACTAACAGTTTTAGTACTGGTTTGTCATCACAAGAAGGTTCATGGACTAGCAATGGAGACGGTGAAGTTGATGATGGGTTACTTCCGAATTTTGGGTTTGAATCATCTCCTTATGAATTCATGGGTTATGGCACTGTTCCAGAAAAGGATTTTGAGATTGCTACGCATGTAACTGATTCTGATCTGTATACCGCTTTCGTGTCTGACACTAACTAGCCAAAGAAAAAACAAAGCTGCCATGGACCGATTATTAGGGAATTTGGTGTTGTTATTAGTTGTTTTAGGACTTTTAATTTGAGGGTGTCCGTGAAAATGAATGTCTATGACTCTTATGTTGTAAAGGAAATTTAAGTTATTGTTAATTATAATTTTATTAATGGATGGTCTCTATAAGCCATTTTATTTTCTAAGTTATGCTAGTCATAGAAACTGAGTGCGGTTCTAAATAAGGAGAAAAGGTGAGTAGTAATCAATCTTCAGTTACCACATCTGGATCAAGTGAAATTATGGTAGGGTTAGCAGTCATGTTCATGATTTTTCTTTTCTTTCTTTCTTTGGCCTTGATTTCGATAATGTTCCTAATGTGACTGTGCCAGGGAAGTGCTCATTTTCTTAATGTGGATTGTTTAATTGTTCTTGGGGTGAATGTGTTGCTCATGAATGTGAGGGAATGTGATCAGCAAGTTTGTTCGATTCTGACTGGTCAGTGGGTCATGAAAGTTGCATGGGCTAGCCAATTCAAAGGCTGAGAGAGAGAGAGAGAGAGAGAGAGAAGAGCCATATATGAGGACCATATAGGACTCTTCTCTCTCTCTCTCTCTCTCTCTTTCTCATGGTGGCTTGTGTGTGCATGTATGCGACCTCTAAGAGGTTTCCTATCGGTTTTTGTGAAGTCATTGGAGTATTATATCCAATTTAGGGCAAAGTTTTCCGGTTTGTTCAAAGCTATTTTTTTTTAAATAATAAAATAAGAAATTGCATTTATGTGAATATCCATGCGCACATATAGAAAATGACAACATGCACAAAGAAGGTGAACCTGCAAAAATTCATTCATTTATTACTTGTTAGTCACCTTCTTTCCTTCGCTTTCTTTGTCTTGCGTGCTGCCCTCTTTCAAAGATTGGGGGGGGGGGGGAGGGAGAAAGAAAATAGGTGCAGCTGCAAAGAAATCGCTGAGGAATATAATCTATAATCATTTTAATTTGACCAATGTATTGGTAAACATAAGAAAAGTTGATTTGCTTTCAAGGCAAGGCTTTGAACTTTGTTCTTGCATATTAATATTAATATCAATGCATGTGCTCGGCCAGTTCAAAATATGCATTTTCAAAAAACCAGTGTAATTTTTTAATAATATGTACCACTAGTCATTATTATTCAAAATATACATTTTAAAAAAGTAGTGTGCTCGGACCTCATGTATTTTATATATACTATACAATAAAGTTTTATAATTTTTGATTTACAGTATATTATGGTGTTCATTGTTAAAAAATCTGGTAGTTTTATTTCATCATGAATCATAAATAGCTTTTGTTTCTAAGAAAACAGTTTAGTAGTCATAATCTGTTCTTTCAATCTGATAATTTTAAATTCAAATCATAATATAATAAAAGAAAAACCATAAATAACTTTTAATGAAATACGTTTATGGTGAATGAGTGTTTTCACATTTATCTTGAGTGTAAGGAAATTCAATTAATTGGGTTCCTCAAAAACATGTTCGGAAAGATATATTATGCATTAATTCATTATAAAATTCAAGTATTTTGTGTTGAATGGTCGTGGGCGAAAGGAACAGGACAAAGGAAGAAAAGAGAAAATGAAATTTGTCCTACATGAACTGCAGTGAAGAAATATGGAAGACAGTGTGTAAAAGGACAAATCTTTGGTCAATGATTTTTGTGCGGTACTCTGGAGATTCAAAAAGTCAAATGCTGGGATATCAAAATCACACACCATTAATTATTATTTACTGCAGAAGCTCTTTTTGAGGCAAAGTTGACAACCATATGAAAGCTGCCGACCCTAAAACCAGTGTTTTTAAAACTATATCAATAAATAATTTGATTTATTAATAATATCGATCAAATTATTTTATAAATTAAATAATATCATTATAATATCATATATATATATATAATTTATATATAATTTTTTTAAAAAAATAATTTTATTCTATCAATAACACATGAAAAACTCTGCAATCAATTGGATCGCTCTAATTTTTTGATTTGAACCATTTAACATTGAAAATCAAAATGAATTATAAAACGGTTCTTGATCGAACCGATCAAACCCATTGATTTGATTCGATTTTAAAAGCACCGCCTCAAACTCTATAAATAGGGAATTAAGTATTTTTCCACACAATTTACATATAAATATATACAAATGCATCCTTCATCCAAAATTGTTAAGAACCCACAAAAAATATCATTTGGTCTAGTCATTAGAGCATAAATTATTAAGAGTTCCATTACCAAAAAAGGACTAATTTATATAAAATTCAAAAAGGGTCTAAGCCTAGATATCATGCCAAGCTTGGCCCCGGGAAAAAAGCTTTTGCATTATATTTTTTAGACTAGTTGTTTTGGGTATTTAAAAGGAGGTGAAATTTCATTCTCATCTCTAAAAATTTCAATTTTTTTCCTATTTTTCTTTGAATGGGCAGTGAAGGACCAAGTTTTTAAGCCATATGGGTCATGAAAAAAACAGTTCCCTTCTAATGTGTCTTTTCATAATTTATTTCTTTGAAAAGTTTAACATTTGGATTAGGACCAAGGGAACTCCAATTTGGACAATATTAGTCATTGGGTTGTATAATCTTTTGGCATGTGGTGTTGACTTATACTTGGAATAATGAGTACAAAAATGCATATTTTAAAGGGTTAATGTCTGATCTACATTGAGAGTCATCCAGGGAATAATGGTATCCAACTCAAAGCCTTTTCCCTTATGTGTTTGGACATCCTTGAACTTTCTTCACACTCATAAGATTCTCCCACCTACTAAATAACTTGGGCAGCCCTACAAACCCTACATGGCAATGCATCCTTTTACTTGTTTAATTAGGTGCTCTTATTGTATGTCCCAAAAAGAAGGAAAAAAATGAAGGGAAAAGACTTTGCTATTGGTGCACACACAAGCCGGCTTAATATGTTACCTGGTTTGGCACCTTTGATTTAATGCCATATATTTGTTGACAAAAGCTTCCATAATTAGGTTAAAGGCCGGCTTTCATGGAAAGAGAACTTGTCAAGAGCAGGCAGATTAAGCAAAACGACAGTATTACTATGCCACAGAACTGAACACACACACACACACACACATTTATATATATATATATATGGAAGTGGTGTAAAATTTGACATGACCTTAACAATGTCGCACAAACCAAAATAATAAAAAGAGATTTATTCTAAATTAAGCTTTTTATATTTTAAATTAATGTTTTTTTTTTTTCCTTCTCAACAAATGGTTGGAGAGACAACCAGTATGATTACTTTTCTTAATCATATAAAATGCCCAATTTGATAAAATCAAATTCATATATTGTTCTCTACTTGTGTACATATATATTTGAAGGAATATGGTTTTTGGGTAATTATAAATGATTAAATAAGATGGAGGGATTAGTCCATTTTTATGGAGGGTTGAATCGGCATTTGCTACTTCTAATGTCTGAATTAGTTGGTTTGAAACTTGTAGTGTAGTGTCTCTCTTTTGGTGCATACCCTATATATGGAGAATCAAAAGGATGACATATATAATAGATAAGGGTCTACCAATGTTGGTTGAGTGAAAATATTGTTCTTACCAAAAAAAAATATTGGTTTAGTGAGCGAGAAGGGTGCTAAGATCTCTTAACCATATGCGGGTTCAACTCGTGATAGGAGCAGAGTAAACCACATTGAGAGACCTTATCTGAAAAAAAGCACGACTGCAGATCGACTAAGATTAGTCGGAGTAAAGTTCTTGATATTAGATGGTCAGAGACAAAAAAAAAAAAAAATAGATAAGGGTCCTTTGACTTTTTATGCTTTGTAACCAAATCTTTTGCATTGCAGAATAATAGCAACATGAGTCATTATGAAGCCATGCCATGCAATTATCCGTTCACGCTTTGAACCGGCTCATATATATTTATGGGAAATTGAGAGAGAGAGGGAGAGAGATGGCAACAGTCTATAAATAAAATTAAGGAAACAGACATTTACATGGGACATACTGGTGAACGCTTTATATGCTCCAATTATGTGAGCTCAAGTCAACACTACCTTATCCCATTTAACCCATCAATCATATGTTCTAATCAAAATATAAATGTGAGATCTCATTTTCAGTCTTTCCTTAAAACCTATATAAACTGTCTCCTATTGTATTAGATTCTGAAATCTAAATTTCTGAATTTCACACCATTTATTGAGTGAAATTAAGAATTTGGAAGGCTTGTGAACACCCGAAAGATCATTTTGTTGGTTTTGCAGTTGGTTGTCAGAATCGTGAATGACCGAAGGTACATCGATTCCTTGTTTTCGGATTACTCTTATTTGTATTAATTTTTATTGCATTTAGTATGCAATATTATGTTACACCTTCATTAACTTTGATTCAAAATTTAAAATTAAAAAAGACTACACTAAGAAAGACATCCAAAAGAGCAAAGCTTGATGTAGCAGAAAAATGACTAAAACAGCCTACAACAATACCCAGCTTAGAAACATGGAGACAACAAACAAGAAGAAGCTCCCTCCGAATCAATTGCTGCTCCATCTGACTAATCTCCTCTCTTTTTCAACCCGAGTTTAATTTCAAAACCTCTTAATATTACTTAAATTAGCTAATATTTATAAAAGATTCTAAATTTCAAATCTTGACAATGAATTTTAACTAATATAGCCTTCACGATACATAAATCTTTGATTACTTATTTGTGTAATGCCAAAGGTCAATGCCATCACTAATACACAACTCCTCGTGCAAAATGTTTAATTTTTTCAATGTCATCACGTTTTGAGTTCTAAAAGGAAAATGATTCCATCTCTTTAGGATACAACTCTTGGGCGGTGTTTGGTGAAAAAGAATGGAAAATAGATAAGAAGAAAACAGAATGGAACAAAATGAGGAAGAACAAGAGGAATTAATATTTGCCTAAACTTGTTTGTTGGAAGGAAGTGATGCGATCATCAAGACCGTAAGAAATTCACAAAATTTAATTCAAATTTCAGTTGGATCGATAACAAAAGTTTAAATTAAAAGATTCAAAAAAATACTGAATAACTTAATTCAGAAAATTTTATAATAAGAAATTTGAGGCCAAATGAATGAAGAACCAAAAGGGGCCTTAATTATGCTCATACAATCCTAATTGGAAGAATAAATGATCCAAAACTATCCAATACCAAAGAATGACGAAAATAAAGAAAAATAGCAGCAAAACTTGGTCAAAATAGTTCGGTTTATTTAGTTTCCTAATTTTTCTTTATAATTTATATTTTAGTTTCCTATTTTTTAGTTGTTTAAAAAGTTACTAAATTTTTAGTTGTTAATTTAGTCTGTACCTTTGACCTATAAATAAGCCATTACACATTGTGTAATGGCTTAATTTTTGACAACTTTTAGAGAATTAATAAAATTGTGAAATTTCTTCACACAAGTCTTATTCTTTTGAGAACTTTTGAACTTATTCAAGATAGAAGTTTTGTTTAATTCTTTAACTTATCAATTTAGTTTTAGAACCATCTAGATTGTGGCGTCATTCATTCCACCTTTATACCAAGATTTTTGTTATAGTGAGAAACAGGTCTAAGGTCATATACCTTAGATTCTTCATCTTTTAGAGTAAGGGTTGAGATCTTTAATTTCACCGGTTCAAATAATTCGTTGGAATGATTTTTGGGTTAAATTAACTTGTTTGTGGGTTCTAGGTTTTCTATACCCGTCAGGTTCACATCAGTTGATATTAGAGTTAATCCAGGTTTTTATTTTTTCCTTCAAATTATTCTTATTTTATTTTTTTTCTTTCTTTTATTCTTGTTTGTGTCTTAAAACTCTAATTCCAATTTTGATTCATCATCTTGACCAAAATTCTTCATTCGTTGGTTTATTTCTTATTTTTGGTGTATTTCATTCTTTATTTTGTGCTGCCATAGCTCCAAAAAATAAAAGAGGCCTTAAAAAAAAAAAAAAAAAGAGGTCGTACAAAAAAAAGGAAAAGAAAGGCAAAAAAAAGAGGCAAAAAAAAAAAAAGAAAAGGGCCCAAAAAAAAAAAGAGAGACCGTGAAAAAAAAAACAAAAGAAGAGGCCAAAAAAAACAGAAGACCCACAAAAAGAAGACTGTAAAAAAAAGATGCAGCTTCCAAATTTTACAAAAATTGATGATTCTTCATTTTGTGGTTTTGTTCAAATTTGACAAATTCTAAAGTGTTATTACCAAATTTGAATTAGAATTTTCTAAATTTTTTGGTTGAGTTTGAAATATTTCCTTATTTGTGCACTTTCCTAAATTCAAAACTTTCTATAATTATTTTTTATTCTCGATCTCTTTCCTTATTTACTCTCCTTCTTATTTATTCCATTCCTTATTTGTTTCCTTTTAAATTAAATTTTTTTCCAAATTTGTACTTTCCTTATTTCCCATTTTTTTTCTTTCTTGATCTTTCTTTCTTTGTGTCTCTTATTAATATTTTTTTTCATATAAGTCTTTGAATTTCACACGACAATTATTCTTGAGTTGAATTCTCGATTTCAATAAAGAACTTGACTAAGTGAAGAATAGTAGTAAAAGGTAAGAGAGAATTCATTAAAGATAAAAGACAAATTCAAAGAGGGAAATACAAGTAAATTTGAGTGAATCATTATTTTTGAGTGAAACACATGAGGAAGTGTGGTGAGATTCTTTCCTATTTTATTCTAATATTGTCTTGCAGATTCCAATCATATCTCAAAATCAAAAAGATAACACAAGTGATGAGGTTCAACCACACATTGAGCCGAATCTACAACTATAAGCATTTATGGGGGAAATGAGACGGATGATGAAGAGGGAGTTAGATATTATACATGAAAGGTTGGATAGGGTAGAAGAGAGATCGCAAAAGGGATAACCATCAATAGGGCTAAGCTCCTCAAGAAGGAATAGTTTCATCAAAGGGAAACTAAAATTGTGGATGATTTTGAATATGATGAATTAGAGGAGGAGTTTGATAGGTTATCAGTGGATAATCATAGGAGACTGGGTCGGGATAGAGAAGTTAGGAATCAGGTAGACAATAACTTAGGTAGTATCAAAATAAAAATTCTGTCGTTTCAAGGTAAAAGTAATCCCGAAGCATATCTTGAGTGAGAAAAAAAGATTTAGTTGGTTTTTGATTGTCACAATTATTTTGAATTAAAGAAGGTAAAATTGACTGTTATTGAGTTTACTGATTATGTAATTATATGGTGGGATTAGTTGTGCATCAATAGAAGGCGGAATTGGGATCGACCTATAGAAACTTGGGATAAGATGAAGAGAGTGATGAGACGACGATTTGTGCCGAGTCATTACTATAGGGATTTATATCTCAAGTTGCAGAATCTCCACCAAGGTAATCGAAGCGTAAATGAGTATTACAAAGAAATAGAGATGACTATGATTTGGGCCAATGTGGAAGAAGATAGAGAAGCGACGATTGCTAGATTTTTGAATGGTTTAAATCGAGAGATTGCCAACACGATCGAGTTTCATCATTATGTGGAGTTGGAGGATTTAGTACATATGGCAATCATGGTTGAGAGACAACTCAAGAGAGGCAGCACACGGTCAAGACCAACCCCATAGATTTCGAATGCAACATTTTGGAGAACGAGCTATCCAAAAAAAGAAGAAAATTTAGCCACCTCCAAAATTAAATCTGAACACAAACCAACTTTCTCCACCACAACTTCTCAAGGTAAGGTAGTCTCCACTTCAACTCGTTCTAGTGAGATTAAATGCTTCAGGTGTCAAGGAATGAGACATATAGCTAGCCAATGTCCAAACAAGTGAGTTATGGTGATTCGAAAAAATGGTGCAATCGAGTCCGGAGATGAAGATGATATTGATTGTTTGCCACCATTGGAATATGCCACCATCGGAGATGAGGACTACGGGACTGAACACGGTGAGATGTTAGCACTAATTACGTGCCGAGCTTTAAGCTTACAAGTTAGAGAAGATGAAAAAAAAAGTACAACGAGAGAATATCTTTTACACTCGTTGTCATGTGAAAGATAAGGTATGTATTTTAATTAATAACGGTGGTAGTTTTATTAATGTTGCGAGTACGACTTTAGTGAAAAAGTTGAATTTGTCAACCACTAAACATTCCCAACTATACAAACTACAATGGTTGAATGATAGTGGATAAGTGAGGGTTACAAAGTAAGTTGTTGTGTCATTCCGAATCGGGAAATATGAGGATGATGTGTTATGTGATGTGGTGTCAATGCAGGCTAGGTATATTTTGTTAGGAAGGTCTTGACAATTTGATCGACATGTACAATATAACTGCTTCACCAACAAGTATTTATTCATGTTCAATCAGTTGATTCCGATGACACCAACACAAATCTATGAAGACCGAGTGAGATTGTAAAAATTGAGTGAACAAAAGAAACAGAGAGATCAAAATGAGTTGAGAAAAGAGAAAAAAGAGAGAAAAGAAGAAAGAGAGGCTGAATTTGGTGAGGAATAAAAAAGAGAGAAAAGTTCGACCAATGAAGTAAAATCCGAGAGAAAACAAAGAAATTTTTATGCCAAAACAAGTGAGGTTAAGTGAGCGATGCTCTCAAAACGACGATTGCGGATGCACTTTCACACATATGACGATTTGGGAACAAATGTTGTCAAGAAGGGGGAGTGATGCGATCATCAAGGTTACAAGAAATTCACAAAATTCAACTCAAGTTCCAGTTAGACCGGTAACAAAAGTTCGAGTTAAAAGGTTAAAAAAAGTACTGAATAACTTAATTCAGAGGGTTTTACAACAAGAGATTTGAGGCCAAATGAATGAACAACCAAAATGGGTCTTAATTATGCTCATACAAGTCTAATTAGAAGAATAAATGGTCCAAAGTTATCCAAGACCAAGGGAGGACGAAAATAAAGAAAAATAGCAGCAAGACTTGGTCAAAATAGTTTGATTTATTTAGTTTCCTAATTCTTCTTTATAGTTTATATTTTAATTTCCTATTTTTTAATTGTTTAAAGAGTTATTAAATTTTTAGTTGTCAATTTAGTCTTTATCTTTGGGTTATAAATAAGTCATTACACATTGTGTAAAACATAATTTTTGACAACTTTTAGAGAATTAATAAAATTGTGAGATTTTTTCACATAAGTTTTATTCTTTTGAGAACTTTTAAACTTATTTAATATAGAAGTCTTGTTTAATTCTTTGACTTATCAATCTAGATATCGAACCACTTAGGTTATGACGTCATTCATTCCATCTTTATATCAAAATTTTTGTTCTAGTAAGAAACGAGTCTAAAATCATATACCTTAGGTTCTTCCTCCTTTAAAGCAAGAGTTGAAGTCTTTAATTTCACCGGTTCAAATAATTCGTTCGGACGATTTTTGGGTTAAATTAACTTGTTCGTGAATTCTAGGGTTTCTATACCCGTCGGATTCACATAAAAAAGGAACCCAAAAGAAGTTTAAGATGGAAAAAGAAAAAGATAAAGAAGGAAATAATAGGCTATCATTATATTATTGTTTCTAAATTTTATTAAAAAAATAATTTATTGCCCTTAAGAGACAGTTAATGGTCACGACCCCTTTTTTCCAACTCGGGTTAAAACATCCTTATAACCAAAAGAGAAATAATTTATCTTATAATTAGTGTAGGAGATCAAATCAATATTACTCTTTTTTTCTAGACATTACCACAAAGCCTCTATCGATTTGAGTTTAATAAGTGAGTTTATTACTATAGCTCATTGAAATATAAGAGTTTTAATGATTATCAATATTTATTTTTACAAATCATTCAATTATGTTATTAATCTTAGATCATATTTTTTTAAAAAAAAAAATTCTTTGTATATGTAAAAATTTTTTAAAAAGGATAAAATTAGTAATAATTTCAATTAAATTCGGGCATTGGGGTACAAAAAAAGATAATTTTTGATTCGGTGTCTCAATTTTTTTCCTTAAATCATTTTCACATTCGGCACATGCAAACGATGCGTTTGGAGATTAAAAAAACAAAAAAAGAAACGACGCGTTTGGACTTGCCCGGGAAGTAAAGCTTGGTAGCGTAGTGTGTCCCGCCAAATCGAAATAGGAAGCTCTCAGCTCTAAAGCCAAGCGTCTTCCGCACACCTCTTAAAGGTCTCAACCCCCACCCTCTTCTTGAAACCATGGTAATCTCTCTTTCTCTCTCATCTGTTTATTTCGATTGCATTGAATTTGAATGAATTCTTGTAAACAAAAAAACTGGGAACAGTGAAAATAATTTTCTATACGAGGAGTATTGGTGTATGATCTTGCGATGCTTTAGGGTTTTTGTTAGGTTTTTAACTAGTTTCTCTATTTTTGTACGTTTCATTAGCGATTTGTGTTGATTTAACGCCTGAGTTGATGATCGGAGTCGGATCTGAAATTTGATTTGGAAAATTTAATTTGTGAAGAACGATATCTCAATGTTGACCTTTTGGAGATCCTGTTTTAAATTGCTTCATTGCCATCACAAAACTTTCAGATTCTCCGATTGTTGTAATATGTATATTGATTTGTCTTTGCGATTATTTGATGAGGTTTGGGGTTATTGTTAGAGAGAGAGAGAATGGCTGCATCTCTCTTTTCTTTGCATTTTCTTTGATAGACATTTGATGAACTTCTGGGTTTTTTTGCTCTAGTTTGGTGAAGTTAATCACAATTCAGTAACTACCGTAAGATTTTTGTTGACTTGTCTCTTGGGGGGGGGGGAGAGAGCAGTATCTCGGCATTGCTTGCATTGTCTTTGCAATCCGATCGCATCATTTATGACGTAAGCTCTGTGTGTAAAAGTGCATTCTAATTTGTTTTCCCGTGTGTATAGTCTAAGAAAAGAGGTCTCTCTTTGGAGGAGAAGCGCGAAAAGATGCTTCAGATCTTTTATGAGTCTCAAGACTTCTTTCTTGTAAGTATGTCGTATTAACTTCAATGTACATTGCATTCTTTCTCATCAACCCCCCCCCCCGGGGCAAGGGGGACGAAAGAGTCTTCATTAGGGTACTAAAAAAAGCTCTGTCAATTTTTGGCTCAGAATAAATGGCTTTGGTTGCACATGTATTATTTAGCAAAATGCATCACCGGTTGATTTTGTTTTCAAAACCACCAGCTTAAGGAACTCGAGAAGTTGGGTCCAAGGAAAGGTGTTATCACTCAATCTGTGAAGGATGTTGTCCAAAGCCTGGTGGATGATGACCTTGTTTCAAAAGATAAGATAGGAACTTCGGTGAGTAAGCAAAAGCATTAACCCATGAGTTGATTGTCCTATGAATTTTGTAATTGGAAAGCCTATGTTGTAAGACAAGATGGTTTTTAGTTGCACGCCTGGTTCTTTAGGTTTTAATCTTCATAGCCATTTAAGTTTTTATATTATTTGCTATTCAGGTGTACTTTTGGAGTCTTCCTAGTTGTGCTGGGAATCAGGTGAACTTTCTTTGCTTCAAATGAATTTGGTTATCATCTTGACCTTCTCTTTTCTCGTGTACTAATTGTGCCTACTTTTGCACTATTGTAAAGCTACGTAATGTGTGTAGAAAACTGGATTCTGACCTCCAAAGCAGTAAGAAGAGACTTGCTGAACTTGTTGAGCAGTGCAATGATTTGAAGAAGGGAAGAGAGAAATCTGTAAATATGTACAATGTATTTTGCAATTTACCATATTAGTTTGTATTCATTTTCTCACTCGTTTTAACCAGGATGAACGAGAAGAAGCATTAAGTGAGCTAAAAAGCATTGAACAGAAGTATAATGAGCTGAAGGTTGGTAAATATATTGATGCTGTATTTACTAATTAACAAGCAATTCATTCCCCATATTTGGATTTTCTTTTTCTAGGAAGAGATGGGACGATATGCAGACAATGATCCTGCTACTGTTGAAGCAATGAGTTAAGATATGCCTATTATGCTCTTTGTAAAGCCTTAATGTGGTAATTCTGAGTGGCTCTAGTCAATGATGACCATGGGCTTCAATGATTTTCAGGGGTATTTACTTTCCTTTTTCATCATGTTTGACAGGGAATACATCTGAAGTGGCATATGCAGCTGCAAATAGGTGGACAGGTTGTTATTCTAATTTATCTAACTCTACTGATTTTTCTTATGTTCAGGTAGTAAATTTGACTAGCATCTGCAATATTTTGCAGATAACATTTTTACAGTGCGACAGTGGTGTTCAAACAATTTTCCTCAAGCCAAAGAGCAGCTTGAAAATTTGTACAAGGAGGTAATCTACAAATTGACTCCTAATTTTATCATTCATGTTGAAGTCCATTCCAAGAATATTATTAAAAGCAAGAATATTAAATCGACTCTACAAATTTGAGATTTCGGAGTATGTTGTATTGGAAAACTAATGGAGCAATCATAATTGTGCTCATAAGATTGGCATGAACTGGTCAAGGCTCTACCCAAAGATTTTAGGGTTTACGACCCTGATTGTAGACCAAAAACATGAGGTTTTCCTTAATAATGATAGTACATCCTAGTGAGGTTCAGTGCTGCAATTCTCCTTACTGATAGTGGATATCTGTTATAGAGCCTGTATTTATCTCGATAATCACATTGCAGAACAATTTTTTCTAGACTCAGATTTCCCTCCCTTTTATTATTTACTGCAGGTTGGAATAACAGAAGATTTTGACTATCTGGAAGCATCACCAGCAGCTCCAAGTCCAACTGGCCCAATTGGAGATTAGATACAGGAAGGCAGTTTCAGAAGTATGTAATCTGGCCTATACTTTCTCTAGATAAACAACTCCAGTTTTGCTTAAAAAATGATCAATTTCTGCCAAAAGTGAACAATTTCTAGACTATATCACTTAGAATGCCATTGTGCTTCTTGTAAGTACAAAATGTGCTGTCCTTCTGGCTGGCACCGGAAATCTGTAATATGAGAACCTGTATTCTGACCATAGTGTTGACTACGAAGCTACAGAAACATGCCATCGTCAGCATACAAGGATAGAGGCCATGCATAAATGTGGTGGTTGTGGGCAGATGTTTTGGGGGCTACTAGATTGGCAAGCCTACTTTCAGTTTTTACTGTCAACACATGAAACGAGCTCCATTCTTGCCTAACATGAGTCATTTCCACAGGTAACCAAATTTTGAGCCTAAACTGTGAGAAGTTTAAGGTGAATGACACCAACTTTCATGTGTTTTCTGACCTATTGTATCTGGGATAGTGTGTTTCCAACCTTGTGTCTGTAAAGACCCCCCAATCATAGTCTACATAGGAGCATAGCCAAGAAAATGGTGTTTTTTTTTGGGATAAATTAAACGTGGAACTTATCATATGGGATAAGGATACTTGTCACCGATGGGATCTACCATTTCTTCACCCTTTTCTGTATCTGACAAGAGTTTTTTTCTCTAATTCCCAGGGATAAGATGGTCTCCAGCGATAAATACCATTGTCCTATTATATAAATCCCTTAGTCTGCAAACTTCTATATACCCTACATGACCCTTAAATTGATTTTTTTCCCCTTTGTTCTGTTTGCGTGATGTTAATGTTTGATTGCGTTTTCACTTCAGCCTTTGTCTATGGCTTGGTCAATTTTGAACAATCTTATGTTGTCACATTGCAGCCAATGTCATAGAAGAGTCGTATCTTGTAGAACAATACATCGAAAAAGTCAATGCTAAGGTCCCAAGAAAGAGACTTTAGATATTATTTTCCTTTGGAAATAGTACCGTTCTTTATGAATAATACTGTGCTGAATGTTGAAGCTGAGGTACATTGCTTTTATTGAAGGCAAATAAATACCTCAAATTTTGTAGTTTAGGATTTTTATTTTGTTTGGGTATCCATATTGGATGAATTATTAGCACCCTAATTTATTTTCTTAGCTAATTGGTGAATACCTTAATGTATTCTGGAAAGTGATGCATTCCCTCGACCTCCACAACATCATGGTGCCATCTAAACTCCAACTTGTAATCATGTATCACAAGGCTTTCACGTACCTTGGTCCCATACTAAGAATTATTTTTTAAAATAGATTATCTAAAAAATAATTTTTATTGGGCCAGGAGCACAGCTTTATATTTGGATGTGATATTATGTAATTGGTTAAATATGGGGTATTCAATTAATTCCAAAGTATTATGTCCACCTGGGCAAAATGAAATTGAAGTAATTTAGACTAAGATCAGTTGATTTATAACTTCTAACTCATTCGAGATGTAAAAATCAAACAAGCAGGCTATGGCTGTGAAGACCCGTGTGTGTTAACCTGCATGTGCTTGTCAGACGTTGGAGGGGCAACGGTCATGGCTAAAAATCAACGGCTGAATCCGTTTTGAAATTTGAGAAAGAAACAAAACAGTGACGAAATCTCAAAAATCAAAACAGAGAGGAATAGTTAAGCTGCGCATATTTGCCAATCATTTATTCATGGGGCGATAAATGGCCCAAAATTGCACTGATATCTCGCAATTGCACGTGCAGAGTGGACTCCCTTTTGATTTTCTTGGATGTTGATTCCTTTCTCTTACGAGCCAAGCGTTTTTAAATCCTCAGAAGTCAAAACACTAACGTTAGGCTTTGTGTTTTATAAGGAACAAAAAGGGGAGGGGGAGAGAGAGAGAGAGCAGAGAAGGCTTTGGATGGTTTCAAATTGAGTGTATACTTTGAGCTTGAAGTGTACATAAGAGAGTGTTTTGAGATGGAGATGTTGAGAATCTCTGTTATTACTACGACTTTGTTGGGTTTTGTCTTGTCTATGGCTTCTGTCAATGCTCGGAGCCCTCAACCAACACCTCCTCCTTCAAGTGATTGTCACCTCTCTCTCTCTTTCTCGTTTTAGCCTTGTTTGCTTAATTATCCTGTTGTTCGCATTTGCAGGGTTAGCTATAGATCAAGGAATAGCATACGCGCTGATGCTGGTTGCCCTGGTGCTTGCTTACATTATTCATTAAGAAGAGAGCGTATGCGGGTGTGGCTGCGTGTGTGAAAGAGAGTCATTGTTCCTTCTGGGTTCTCATTTTTTCTCCCTCTTTATTCAACAAAATTCTTATTCTTTCCGGTAGCAACATTGTTGATTCTTGTCATTTGCCATTTCTTTGATATTTCATGTTTCTGCAAGTGTAAAGCAAGATGGTACCCACGGGGACGTCGACCTCTCCCTCTCCCTCCAATTCAAATTTAGAAATCTCTCTAATATAATTTTTTTCATTTTTCGGTTTTAAATTCAAAACTTAACATTATTACCCATTACACCATCCCCTCCCTCTCTCTCTCTTCTCCCTCATCCAAACTCAATTCAACCGCTCTCCTAAAGCATCATTATCATTGTCCTTGAAAAATCATAAAATTCGATTTAACTCTAACTGATCTCTATTTCATAAATTTTATATTAAAAGCTCTATTTATTCTTAATATATGGTACACAAGCCCTCGGCATAATCATTTATCACTGGGAAAAGTGACAAATCAAGTGTCTACGAAACGAAGTTTCTAAACTTCTTTACAATATATGGTACACAAGCTGGTAATCAACTTGTACAAGAGTCCTGTTTCTTTTCATCTAATTAACTGGAGTCCATCACTTTGTTTAATGCAATGTTATGAAAGGCCACTTTATATTTGGCTCAACTCAACTACAAAGCCGTGAAACCCAACAACCATCAGCTGGTTAGCCTTAATTTTGTGCAAGTCAGAGCCTTCCAGCTTTGTCAACTAGTAAATAAAAGGATTGCCTTCCAGCTCAAAGTGCCATCTCAGCCTGTAACGCAGCAAGTTCATCTTCCTCAGCAGTTTGCTTCTGAGCAGGCCGAACAGATTGCCTGCCGTCTGGAGTTGGCACTGTAGCTGTAGCTGCAGGAGCCGTTGTTGCAGGCTGAAGTAGTTGCTCCTCCAGCTCTGCCCCTTCCAATTCCTCAAGCTCTGCCTCCAACTCATCCTGCCACAATTACAATGTTTCAATTGTACACTCGAGTACCATCTTGTCTAGAAACTAAGATGTGTATCTAGGAGACCATATTGAGGTACAGTGAAGATTATCGTATGACAAGAGTTACCTCATCAAAATCAGCAGCTGCACCAATCGGAGTGGCCAATGCCTCCTGAATTTGCTTCATGTTTTCAGTCTGTTCATTAATCTCATCCATGGTTTTATCAACATCGTCTATCCTCCTGTGGAACAAAATGCCATTGCCATTAATTTGAGAAGTGATATACATGGTTTCAACGCGTGGTGGTTCTTTAAACTTTTTGCATCACATCAGTCAAGAGTTAGCAACAAGAGTCACTGAGAACAAATATAATCAGAACGGCATTCACTGTTCCCAAATTAGTCAACAAAAGATCCAGGACTCATGAGGACCCAACTTTTGAAGTAGTGTCATGTATTATCCTCCAGTTCCAGCATAATTATTTTCCTTCTGGCTTTCTCACATAAAGATGAGTCTGCTCATCTTACCAGATAAATCAGATTCATGATGCAGAAATTTAAAAACACAGTTATAATAAAGTTTATGAAGACCCCGGTGGACTAAGACAAGACAGTTGACAAAAGCTCATGACAGTAATATCACGAACTATCACTCACACTGCTTTATGCATAGCCTTCATAGCAGATGCCCCACTTCTCAACGCATCTACAGTCTCAGTAGTAGCTTTTGCTCCTTCTAACATTATCATCTGTAAAATCCGTAAAAAAAAATCAATGAACAATCAGACCTCATGGTAAAAAAACAACAAAGCCATCCTTAAGTACTGTCAAGGACCAACCATCACAATGTATTTTCAGATCACCTGATCATGAATACGCAATTCAAAATTTCCAAGCTGCTCAATTTGCTGTTCATATAACCTCTTCCTCTTCAAACATTGTATTGCAGCTGCATGATAGAGGCAAAAGTGAGGCAAGCAGTAAATCATAAGCATTGCAGGCGTTCTCTAACATCCATATAACTGCAGCTTGAGATTCTCTAAGCTTTACACTAGAAACTATCTCAAACATGCACAGACTCAACTGGGTACGTCATCCCTTATTGCTACAGTAAGATTGAAACATGGCCCAAAGGGCAATAATACCCTAGCTAATTGTTTTTCTAAAGTGGTTTAAATGCTATCGTCAATTAAAAAACAAAAGACAAACAAACAATCAAACAAACTGCCAATAAAGAATGAGCGGTGGTTCAGCCCTCTGGCTAGGGGTCCATCACTGTTGCTCATCCGGTTGGTGCAACATTGAACCGGGATCAATTAGATCCAGGATCAAAGGAGCTGCAAGAAGAAAACTTTGTAGAAATCTAAAGACATATTTCATCTCATTTTACATTCTCCTCCTCCCCCCCCCCCAAGAAAAAAGAACAAAGAAATAGGTTCTATTCCAAGAAGAGCAAAAAGTGGTGAAGAGCATAATATAAAACGGATATAAAATTACCACCTGAAAACTTTGTTTCTTGAAAACAAAATTAAGAGAATCCATCATTGGACAATAATCCCCCAAATAGCCCACGTATAGGCAACAAAGGCAGACCAAATGATTTCTGGAAACTGTCCAGATTGTGCTCAGCAAGCACTTTCAAATACTACTAAAGCACATAACTATTAGTACCTCAAAAAGAACTATCAGCTTCTCAAGAACTACAGACAGCAAGCAACCTTACCTCTTTTATTTTTTGCCCTTGTGAATTGTTTAGCCTTTTCAACCTCTGCAGCAACCTTCTTCAGGAGTAGGTTTTCCTTTTTCTCCAGCATTTCCAATGACTATGGAATACACAGAATGAAGATAAGTGTTTAAGAAAGGACCACAGTAAATGTCCAACCCTCCAACGTGCAAAAGCAAAAAACAAGGACGAAAAATGGAAAAAGAAGTATGGTATCATTGACAACAACAAATTTGACACCATAGATTCTATATTAGGAAACACATGATCGGATAAGATACTTTAATTTCAGTAATTCCTCCTCTAATTTTAATAATCTCAACTTCATTAGCCAAGTTCTTCAAAAAGGTTTTTAGACTAACACTATGAAGCAAACACCATACACAATGATGCAACAAATGTTTGAAATGTTTTAAACCGTCGCAAATGGGAAAGTAACGTATGATATTGTATCTAAAGGGCATGTCCAACATGGGCAAGAGTTCTATAAGTGCTTGTGCAGCGTATGTCCAAATTTAGAGCCGCATTTTGTGATGTCTTTTCCGTTATTAGTCTTGATTTCCACCTTCCTTTTTCCCTGTTCCTGATTACACTTATCCAAACAAGAGCCTCTCAGCAAAACCCTATTCTAAATGTGCCAAAACAAAAAACCTGCAAGTCATTTTCAACAGCAACAGCTTCTCTTCAAAGCACCCTAAGCTAAGCATTCCCTTTCTAATGAACACCCCACTCTTAACATCACAAGATCTGATATTAGTTGACAGATGTAATCTATCGGTTCCCAAACTCAAAATAGCCATTCCAATTCCAATTAAATCGTTGCAGTGATCAGTACTAGCAAACCCAAGATACAGCAATCAAAGACAAACACACAAATAAAACCTAACTCACATGATAAAAGAAAATAAATAAGTATTTCAGCTATAACTAATCGGAGGGCATACCTCGTTTAGTTTGTCCAACGTTGTGACAGCATTTGCTTCCTGCTTAGGTTTCCCAAAGATTCGGGTAAACATGACTGGCTGAATTTTAACAGTACAAAACCTTCAATTGATCTGCGTCATGAAAAAAAAAAATAATCTATCAATCATCAACCAATCCAGAACTAGATGATGATCTACAACACCGAAAAATCAAATATCAAAAAGGTTACGAGTTTAAATAGTCCCTGTGGAACACGGCTAGGGTTTGAGAGAAAGCGATTTAATAGAATCAATTAGAGAGAGAGAGAGAGAGAGAGATGAAGGAGTCGACCGATACAGATCGGAAAGTGGGAAAAAAGGGCATAAGTGGGTAGAGGCGTTGGCGTTGTACAAGCCTTCCTTCTCAAATAACAAAGCGTGTTGAGTCAGGTTGAGGCAAGCTACTTTACCCTTTCTCTCTTCAAGTTCAACCTCCCTCCCTCTCTCTCTCTCTCTCTGTAGACAGGACACGACAAGGAGTCGTTTGATCTGAACTTAGGAGGTAAGCCTTGAGCCTTACCGTTAGTTTACCCGGTCCAGCCGACTTACTATTACAAAAAAGTCTTCCTTCCAACCGGTCAACACGTCCACCCCACTTTCCTTTTGGTATTTCTTTTATTTTTATCATCATCATCTAATCTAAGTTTAATGAAAAATCGCCTTGTGCGGTCACGTGAGTGGTTGTCACTCACGTGATTGACATGAAGGCGTGGTCTGATCCTCAGAAGCCATCCCTCATCTCTCTCTCTCCCCCTTCCCTTTCTCTTCCTCCATTCCTCTCTCGCAAAAGCACTCCTCTCTCTTTCTCTCTCTCTCTCTCTCTCTCCCCCCTCCATCATGTCTCCATCTTCGTCTCTCTTACGCGCAATTTCTGTGATACAAATTAATTGATTCCTCGCCGTCTCCTACCTTCGCTGGAGTTAACCGAGCCCTAAACAAAGTTCATTTAACTTCTTTTCTATAAACCCTAAACTTTTTAAAACTTTGATTCTCGTGTTATTTTTTGGGATTTTTTATTTTTGAAATTATTGTTCCTAGGCATCAAAATTTTGTAATTAGGGTTTGTGATTTTTTTCTTATGGATTTGCTAAGCGTGATTATGTTAATGGGTATATATGGTTTGGTCAAATCGTCACTGGTGGCCCTTCAAATTTGTCGAAATTGCATAATTAGGGTTTCGATCGTATCAGAAAATGAGGACTTATATTGGGGGTTTGGCTGTGGCGTCCTCTGAAGTGAATTTTAATGAGCCTGGATGCATATAATGGGAATGAATTTCAGTTTTTTGTGAAATTTGGCTTGTGGGTATAGTGATTTTGTTATTTTTGTTTAAGCAATTTGATGAATATTAGCAGTTTGCATCTATTGGTTTTGGGTATGAAAGAGGATTGCACTGATGCAGATTAAAATTAAGTTTTTAGATTTTTTGTTATTTGATCCTTGCAGTTTAGAATGTTGGTTTCATGATTCATGAATTGTTTAATGTTGCGAGTCAAATACAAATGGGTGCCAGATTACATTTTCAAAATGTGAAAATTGAACGTTCTTTAACATATTATTTGCTTATTATCTGTGTGTGTGTGTGTGTGTGTGTGTGTGTGTGTGTGTGATTCAACATAATCAACATGGTCATTCCATGTGCTGTTTAGGAAGCAAAAGTTTAATTCTCTGAGATCTTTATTTTTTGTATATATCTTTACTCGAAAATGGATAAAAAGAAAATTTGATAATTATCTTCTCATATATCAAATGCTTTGAGTTGACCCGAGGGGAAGCCTTGGTCATCCCAAATCCTCCCTTGGGTTGGCCTAATTATCTTCGAACATTTCAATTGCCTTCGGTTGACCCGAGGGAACGCCTTGGTCAACCCAAACCCTCCCTTGGGTCGGCCTAAGGGAGAGCCTTGTTTGACCTGAGCAAACCCTTGCGAGACCTGTCTTGGTCGACCCGAGAAAGGACCTTGGTTAATTCAAACTCTTCCTTAGAAAAAGTTTCTGTGAGGTAATGCGTTATTCAGACAAATCTATTACCTTATTATTAATCTAATTATCGATATATTTCAAATAAAATTAAAATGTAATTAAGGCATACTTTATTTCACTAGCAATACTCTTCGGATTATCAAATAACAGAAGAAAAAACTTTGCTCAACAACATTTTTTCTCAAAAGAAAAAGGAAATGGTATTTAGTCTTTGAATTTCTTGTGCAGATAAAATGCAAAAACATAACTTTGTGTAGTACAGCAGGCACGAGAGTGATCATAACTGATCTAAATCAGAACAATAAAACTGATTTTGTGATCAGTAGCAGAGCTTTTGCAGCCATGGCTCGTCAGTGTGTGGGGCAAGAGATTCTCACACTTGGGATTGTTGACGTGGAGTATAAGAGGTGAGTGAGCATATGTCCATATTCGAATGGATAATTTCTAACATTTTTGTAAGTTGGTGCTGGGTCATTTGTTGCCCTTTTAGTTGGTGCTAGGTCATTTAGTTATATCCACCATATAAAAGAAGCAAAAAATGTCTTCTTCATATTGGAAAATAATTGATGCATGCCATAATCCATAAACTATGATGCTTAATATTTTTATTTTCATTGTTTTGAACCTTTATGTGACTACAGGAGGTTGGACAAGAGAGGGCTTACCTAAGTGAGACTGTATTTACTTTCATTTTTGTCTCATTTGTCTTGGTAAGGGACTCTGCACATTATACTTTGTTGTCTCTTGCAATGGAATCGGATTTTGATCATTTCATGTTACAAAGTGTATATTGCTAATTATGTAGTTTGTTTCTGTTGCAGTGGACTTTGCTTCCTTTCATTGTCAAGAGCAAAAAGATTTACATTGTTCTGATTTGATGCAAGGTTCTCGCCTTTTTAGTTGTAAGTGTTGGCTTCTATGTTGAGTATTGGTGGCCATTATAGTGTTACTGTTCCTGGTATGCTGTGGTGTCTTTGCACTGCATATTTCTCCGGTTGTCATTGAAATGTGGATATATCTCCAATTTGACATGCCAAGTGTGATTGGGGTCTAGGTTTCATAAGTACAGCTAGCTGAGCAAGGATCACCCTAGGCTAAATGTCTGGAGTTGATATATATATATATATATATATATATATATATATATATATATATATATATATATATATATATATATTATTTTTGCATTGACAAATAGGTAAAGTAACATCGAGAGTGTGCAGTATGTTATTCCACTTAGGGTTCCATATTATGGTGGTTCGTTATATTGCACCAGTTAATGCTTTTATTTTGCATATGCACATCTGCATTTCTTTGCGTTGGATTTCTGTCCCTTCATTCTTCTATTTTGCAAATTGTGTTTGTGATGTACTGCGGCAACTTTGAGAAGCTCTGTTTTCATTAGTTTGTGAAATTAAATATAAGGACTTGTCTTTTGATTTTTATCTTTTGATTTTTGTTCTTGTTATTAGGTTGTGGGGTGCTTAAACTAGGTCATTGCAGAACTTTGAGATTGGAAGTGACAGGGAGAGAATGCCTAAGCCTATTATCCTTGCATTTGGCATTCTTAGGAAATGTGCTGGCAAGGTCTGGGAACTTACTCTCTTGTGCCTGCTTATTGTGATAGTGCATCATGATATTAATATTAATTACTAGCATTTTGTTTTAAAGAAGTATTTCTGCCAAGCATTATAACAATCACCTGATGAGATTTATATGTAGGCAGCGACAAAGCATTGAATTTCTTGGAGGACTATTAAACTTGAAAGTTAATAGACCATCCTTAGTTGATAAGATATAACCTTTATTTAGGACTCAGCTTTGGTTCAAAGCACATACTTATGTTGTTTGCTACACTATGAATTTTTGTTCTCCATTCAATTACATGCAGAACCGTCATAATGTCAGTTCAAAAGCACTTCCCCAATGTGTTTGATACGTGTGAAATCGGTGGACTTTTCTTCTTCCCCAATATGGTTGTGGTTTACAAGCTTTATTAGTCTCTTCTTCTCTCTCTGTACTGCTTCTGCAGTAGATCTTTGTTGTTTAGTCTCTGGCATTTGGTCAGCATTCTCTGTACTGCTTCCTGCATTTTTACATTTTTTTTCTTTTTCCATTTTGGAACATGGAACAAGATCTGAGATCTTTTTTTTTTTTTTCCAAATATGAATATATATATATATATATATATATATATATATATATATATATATATATATATATTTGTTCCTGTCTTTGGAACACAGGAAGATGAGACAAATCTAGGGTTAATTTACCATTGAAATAATTTAAAAAGGGCTCCCTTTTTTCCCAGCATTTCATTTTACGAAAGTAATGTTTTACAAATGAAGCACAAGTATATGACAAATTGTGGCATTCTATGAAAGTAATATTTTACAAATCAAGCACAAACATATGATAAACTATGTTGGTTGACCCTTTTATGGCATCAGCTATGTGTTTTGTAGGAATTTTTTGAAGTAGCTGGCATAAAAATTGGGGAAAAGAAATTGAGAAATAAAAATGATATCATAGTTTGCTCTCCTGGAAACGCAAGAGAATTAATTTTTTCTAACCATTTGGGTCTCTGAAGCACAATCATATGATAAATTATTTTGGGTGTCTTTTTGGGGCATCAATGATATGCTCTCAGTGTATGTTGTTGAACTTGGATTAAAAAGCAGGAAAATAAATGGGAAAAAAGGTGGTATGATGGTATTATGCAATGATAATAAATTTTCTTTTGATTGCAACTTTGTTCCTTCTTGTGACATTGGTTGGCGGGAGTGGTGGTGGTTTCTTTGGAGTTTCTTTCAAGGGTTTGTGCTGTTTGTTCATATTGGATGCTGATTAGAGATAGCTATCTTTAATATGAAATGCTTAATTTGTTTGTTGTGCATATATGTAGGGTGCATTTTCTATTTCTTTCTTGGTACAGGACTTGTGGGTCGGGGGACTTTGGAGGGCATAGAGAGAGAGAGAAAGAAGCTTTACTTTAGCCCACTTTATATTTTATAGCTGCAAGGGTCCTATAATACGCAAACTTCAAAAGGAAGGTAAATTTCTCATTCTCTTGTTGTGTTTCTAATTATCTAATTATTTCTAAGCAATTTCTTTGCCGTTTTTAGCTAATTTAGTCGTTTTTATTGTAAGATGTGGAGAAGATTTGTTAATTGTGTAGCGAACACTTTTTAAGTTCCCGCTTGTGAACAAATCATGACCCATGACCCATGATCCATGTGGTTTTTGTCCTCATAGTTCAGAATTCCACAAAAGGTCCACTTTGAAATGGCCCACCATTTCTGATGGGATGAATTTTTGTTTATGTCCAAATTCACTTTTTTCCTCATTGCCTAAAATTGATGTTTGTGATAATCATTCTGGCAAATCTAGGAGAGTTTAGTATAACTGATCCTTAAAGAGCCCATCTCCTGTCCCCAATCTGATGTTGTCAACTTGTTATCATTTGCTTATCAATTTATAGGATGTGCTGGAATGTGATATTTAAAAAACATTTTATTTTGATTTTATGGTATTGTATTGTCATATTATCCATTGCTGTATTAGCTGGTGTGGTGCTATTTATCCCGACGTTTCATTGGAGAGATTTTGTGAAATTGGAGCATAAAGTTTGATTCATTGTAGTAATTTTGTGAAATTGGAATATAATCGAAACAGCCAAGGTTGTAAAATGAAGTATTGATTTAGGACAAATTTCTTGAGATTAGGATTTTTTAAGAGTTGTTCATTGAGGATTGCATCCTATATTTCTATTGAAATCAAGAATTTGGTTACATAATTTGCTACTTTTATGATAATTTACAACTCATTGCTGTCTATTATTCTTAGGTATTCAAAAGTATTTGACTTATAATCTACATTCAAATGCGTATTTTTTTCCTACTCAATGAAGAAAGACAATAGGTCGTACCCTATTATATTATATATTGAATATTGTTGTTTTGTTATTGCAGAGGAGTGATGGAGGGGGAGCCCCAGAAGCACTAGATGAAGCAAACGTTTATCTGACCTGTGGCTGATAGCATTTCCTATTGCAATGTCTGGTTTTTGCAATCTCATAATTTTGTTTCTGCTCGCCTGGTAAACTTTAGTTGAAAGCACTCTAATATACTATAGCATCACTTTTAGCTGTCTCATTAATTACATAGCAGTTACTTATTTTAAGCATAAAAAAGGGAAATCTGTTTTGTATAAGAAATTTTGAATTCAGCAATGGACATTATCAATTATTAGGCAAAGTTCATATAATAGTGTCTTGAAATCTAATTAGCTGCATTGAAATATACACAAGATCAGATGCCCGATGATATGAATTTGGAGTGGTTTGTTCAGACGATAATACCCAATTCACATATCTAAATTCCCTTCCTAGTGTAGATCAATCGTATTCAAGGATTTTCTTTAAATGGACGAAAGACAAGGCTTAATTTTGACCCATTTTTCCTATGTTATAATGTACAGGCAGTTCAACATTTGGCGCATGCAATGTCCCTGAGCTTTCTTCTCCACCACCTTCAGTGATTTCCCAGCCAAGCTCTAATCAACTTACCCTGTGGTAATTGGTAGGAAAAACTTTGACTGCTCTTATTATGATCATTGTCGCCCCTAATTTTGCGCGGTTCATCATTCCTGTATGTCTGTCTGTTTGAATCACACAATTCAGAGGACATATATGACACAAAGTGTTATTCAATCTATGGGCTTGGCATATTTTTTGTCCCAATTTTCTCCATTGCGAGATTTGTTTGTTATTGGTTTGTATAAGATCTGCCTTTTTCAATGGCATGAGTTGGAAATATTGGAGTCATAAACAATTTTCATTTCCATGACTAGGGATGAGTTTGATTAAGCAGGCAATTTTGTTGTTTCCCTCTTTTGATTTATCGGTTATTGTCATATTTTATAAATTGAAAAGCTTCCGCTTATCTTTCCCATTCTATTTGTCCATTTTTAAATATTATACAAATATTAATAATATATAAATATATGTTATTATTTTAATTTAATATATTTAATGTTAAATAAATATCTAAGCGAGGCGAATTGAGATGAGCAGTTGCTCTTTTTTTGTGTAAGATGTTTAAATCCAACCTCGGCTTCTTTTATTGTGTACGATTGGCCAATCTTTAATTTTTGAGTCAACCCATCGTTAATCAATATATAATTATAAATTAACATATAAATTAGAATCACAAAATTAAATAAATAAAATGACTAATGTGTTTATAAGGAGTATTAATCTTTTCATTTCTTTTATATTCTAGATACTTTTCTCTTCTTTTATCGATCCTTGAACTGATTAATAATTATGAATTGACATCAAATGGGTTGACCCTAGAGAGCATTTAGATTGAGACCCAAGCTTATTTTGCGCACATATTGTTGGTTGGTCTTTGGGTCGACCCACAATCAATCTATGCATAATTATGCACAATTGATATGGTGACCAATATGTGATCTTTCTTAAGTCAAAAAGTTGTCTGAATCTGTATACATTATCATTTTCATCTGTCCCTTTAAGACTTTGAATCTTAGCACATTTAGATAATTTGACTCTAAAAAATAAGATCGATTAGAATTATTTTTGTCTTAAAGTTTAAAAATATCAAAAGAGATTTTAAAATTATCGAAATAATTTATTACAATCGATACAATCAAAATCTTAAGGTTTTGGATTGTGATATCCAGATTTTAAAATCTCTCCCTTTCTTGGACTTTTTTTTTCCTTTTTTTGGGTTTCACTTATCCATTCAGATTCTTGCTCTTTTTTTTTACCTAGTTTTTTTTCGTTTGAATCCTTCATTCTTTTTAAATATAGGTTTTTTCCTTTTTGTTTTTCTTTTGTCCTATGGATCATCGTTTTTTTATTTTTAAACCATGGTATTTTTTCCCATTTTATCTTTGACCCTTTTTTTCTTTTTTTTTTTTACCCTTTTTTCTTAAGTCAATCAATTTTTTTTTTTTTTTGGCATAGATTACTTCCCTTTTTTTTGCCCAACTTATCCATTCATATCCCTACTTTTTTTATTTTGGGACCCGGTCTTTTTTTTTTCGTTTGAATCCTTCGTCTTTTTTTAACATAGACTTTTCTTTTTTTTTAGTCCCACAGATTGTTGTCTCTTTATTCTAAACTATAGTTTTTTTTTCATTCATTTTTTACTGTTTAAAAAAAAAAAATTGACCCTTTTTTTCTCTTAAATTATTGTCTTTTTTACATAGATTTTTCTCTTCTTTTTTTTTTGACCCCACAAATCGTCATCTTTTTATTTCTATCACATTTTTACTCTACTTATTACCCTTTTTAAACCTTTGATCTTTTTTAGAATTCTATTGGTTAGCTTTTTTTTTTCTGTTGCTAATATATGTTATATTTTTTATTAATTTAGACAATAATTTAATTTAGATATTAAGTTAATTATAGATCTAACAAGTGTTTGAACAATAAAAAACCATAATCCACATTTTGTGAGCACCCGTGATAACTCTAAATATTAAAAAAAAAAAAATACCGATGGGTATAGTCGTTTTCTCGTGACCAACATGTAACCTCTCTATAAAGAAGTCAAAAAATTGTTTGAATCTATACACGTCTCTACTTTGTATTTATTCATTATTTCCATCTATCACTTTATTTTTAAAATTTAGATATCCATTTGAGACTCTAGATTTAACCACGTTTAGGTAATGTAAATTTTAAAAATAAGATTAATCCGAATCATTTTGGTCTCAAAATTTAAAAACTCCTAAATCTGTTAAAAAAGATTTTAAAATTATTGAAATAACCTATTATAATCAAAATCTTAATATTTTGGATTATACTATTTATAATTTGATAATTACATTATAAATTTGATAGATTATAATTGTTTTTAACTAATTTTTTTTACAACACACATTACGCAACACGCGGTGTGTCTGCAACCAGCTTGTTATAATGAAAAGTGTGACAAGCAACTCGGTTGTTACTCAGAAAGCTTTTGCCTCACCTTAAGCTATAACGTTTTGTGTTTACGTTAGGGGTGTATTTAAGTCGAGTTGATATCGAATATTTATGTTCTCGAATTTGAACTCGATTTTTGTAACCCTACTTGAACTCGACGAGTAATAAATAATAGGATTTGAAGTTGACTCAATTGTATAATGAAACTGTTCGAACTCAACTTGAGAGATCGATTATTATATAATATATTAATATTTTTAATTTTATTTAATTTTTTATATTATAATTATGTATAAATATATATAATATATATTAATATATGTTATCGAGTTAATTGATAAGTTTTCGAGTATAAAATTCTATTACTCAAACTCAGCTCAATTATATAATGGATTCGATCTGAGTTCAGTTAAAATCGAATTAAATCCAGTCAAATCGTTAAAGGAACGACTCGTTAACAGTTCGAAGTCAACTCAATTCACATAACAACTCTAGTTCAAATAAATCAATTACCATGATTCTATCAAAATGGCATAATTATAAAACCCTATGCATTTTAATAATTCTGTATATATTTTTACAAACAATTTTTATTAATAATTTTTTAAACTACTAATTCCAAAATTTATAATTTATTATTTGTTATATTCTCATAATTATAAAGTGTGTGTACAAACAGTGGAATTAAAAAAATAATAATAATAATTAGGCAAGAGTACAAGAAGTGGTGGGGATGGGAAAGGGAGAAGTGAGGGTGTTTTCTCTCTCTAGACTCTCCCTCTCTCTGTAGTTAATGTGGAAACGGGGAGAAAATGTTTGTCGATATGATAATTACCATGCTAGCAAGATTTTGTACATGTTGTTGATAACTTGGTAATATCATTTGTCACATTGTAAATTACGTCATATCATCAATAAAATTAAAAAAAAAAAATAAATTGGGTCATAATTTGATTTTAAAAGAATCAATCATAGTAAAATTGACTTTAAAAACTCAATTAAATTTTTTACGTAAATTTCAATAATAAATTTCTTTTTTTCTTTTAGTTGGATTGCCTCATCTTATGGGGTACACGCCAAGTAGAAAGAGATGAGTTAGAAAAGTGAAAAAAGGAATTGAATAGAAGACGAAAACGGGCAAAGCTACAAAATATGAATATTAATTGAAAAAAGAAATTTAACCCTTCCCCCCCGCCCAAAAAAAAAAAAAAAGATATTCTGGGGGCCATGCCCCTACCAGCCCCCCTCTTTTCGTCCATGGATGCAAAACGTAATTGATTAAATAAGATTTCTTTTTTTTTATTATTATTACAAGGAGATATAGTTAACCAGATTTGAATTCGGGAAATAAAAATAAAAATAAAAAAGTTCTATCATTTGAGCTATATCCGAAAAATACTGACTCAATAAGATTTTGCGTTATACTCTAGAGCCCCCATTTTATGAAAACAAAAATGAAGGAAAGGAAAGGGCTAAGTAATAGAATATAAATATTAATAGAGAAATGAAATATAATCTTATTTCAAAAAATATATATGTATAGAAATTCTTGCAAGGGCAATGACCCCTGCCAACCCCTTCGCTTTGGCAGACTGATCAAATAAGGTGATGTGTTGTATTTTATGGTGCCCCTTTTTATTATAAGAAAAGAAAGAAAGAAGGAAAAAATACTTGTTATCTAACCATCGATCATTAAATAAAGGATATAAAATGTAATTAACTAAATCGAAAAAAAAAATAAAGTATTATGTAACATAAACTAGAAGATGCAAACTATGATTTGCAATCAATTTTAACCATTTTATGACCAAAAAAAAAAAAGATTTCTCCCTTTGGATGATGTGAGTTAGAAAATTTTTTATTTCTTTTTTGGTAACCAAGAAAATTCGTAATTGTTCACAAATGTTGGCTAAGAATTTTAACCAAAAAATTTAAAATCTTTATTTGTATTTTATGTTTAGTTCTCCTTTTTATTGCTAAGAAAGAAAAATATAATATGTATGTAAATACACATGACTAATTATTTGTTTTGTATAAATTTTGATATAAGGATTTGAGTATTATATAAATAGACTAAATTGATCAAATTTAATATGAAAATTTACCTCAAACATTGTTTAACTAATTCCTAGTTAAATATTGAATTGAATTTGTCAAAAAATAACTGATAATTTGATTAACAACCAGTAAACATATATTTACGTGAATTATGACATAAAATTTGATTCAACTGACACTATTATAATATAAAAGTTATGCAAATAGATCTATAATTTTGTTAAAAATTTAGATTTGATTTTTAAATTCATTACCGCCTCTTGGGCTAGGGTTGCGATGAGGGTCAAGCCCTAACCCCTCCCTTTATAAAGGGTATTGGTTTCTTAGTAGGGGGAAAAAATGGGGGATTTTCAAGTTTAACAAAAGCAAATAGGAATGATATTATTTTTCGGGGGGAGAAAGATCCTTTGGCTTGTTTATGAACTTATCTCTATTCTTTTTTATTTGTAATATTTTTAACTAAAATAAAATAACTTTATAGAAAATACAATAATGCAAGAAAAAGACATTTTCATAAAAAATACTAAAATTATTACCATAATGATAATGTTTTATATCTCAATTCAATCTAATTTTAACTTTCTAATCTGGATTTATAACCATTTAAGTGAAGTTTAGCAATAAATAAATAAGTTACTTGATCATCGTCATTAATCTTGATTAAGACCTTTTATATATGTATATCATAGAGTTTTGAATTCAAAATCTTTAGGACGAAGGAAATACTACCATTGAGCTATACTTAATCAGCAATCTTGATGAAATTTTTGAGTGCATTGACTTCATATTGTATGATAGATTTGAATTATTATTATTGTCCCTAGTTTACATAAATTCTTATATTTAGTGCATTTTCAAACATAAATTCTCATATTTAGTGCATTGTCATGTCAACAAGTTGCCGGAAGTCTCCAAACTGAACATCCTTTGATCTCACGCCATTCACGATTCCCCAAAAACTTCTCAAAGGGCCTGCAATGCCATTTTCTTCCCATTTTTGTCAAGACGGGCAAGGTTAAAACTTTGAGCATGTCAGCATCAAAGGCACTCTTTTTTATTTAAAATAGGAAACATGTGCCTTGAGTCTTTAAGATCAGCATCACCATGGCATGAAGTCACTTGTCTGTCTTTAATTTTATCACCAAACTGATAAATTATTTAGTGCACTAATTAAGAGACGAAATAATAAAATTTGCCTCAAAATGATTTCAAGTCAGAAGAGACAACTCACCCTACCCACCCCACCCTCCATCTATTGTTGTGACATCAAACTATTTATTTAAACTAAAATGTATATATTAAATTAATAAACCCCAAATGTTTTAAATTTACTGTTAATATATGTATTCTGAATCTATGATTTACAATCTTACGGGCCTGTTGAGTTAAATTTACTTTGATGCATCTTTATTTTATATTTATTTATTTATAATTTTTTATTAAATTAAAAATTTTAAGTTAAAAATAAAATTTTATAAATAAAAATTAATTTATTATAAAATTAAGATTACTGTCGTACTAATAATTTTTTAATTAAAAATTATTTAATTTTAATTGAATCTAATTTCAATTTTTTAAATGGGAGTATGGTCCCATGGCTAATTTTACATAAATTCTTATATTCAACGCATTGTGATGTCCAAAGTTGCAGGTAAAGTCGCCAAAATAAAAAAACATCCTTTGATGTGACGCCATTCACGAGTCCCCCAAAAACTTCTTTTTTCCAATATTGGCGTCGCGCATATGTTCTTCCCAGTTAACACTCTCAAAAGCATTCTGCATTTTAAGTTCCTTAAATTTATCCCACTCACACACAAACTAGCCCTCAGAACTCCAAAAAAAACCTCATTCTCAGAATCAAGATTATGGGTTTGGGTCTCTCTCCAAAATTTCTCTCCCTAATTTTGTTTCTTTCCTTGTTTTCTCCAACACCCATTTCCTCTAATCCTTTGTTGACCCCAAAATACTTCCTTGATTATGCAAAGAAATTAGAAATCGTAGAGTATGTGGTAAGCATTAGGAGAAAAATCCATGAAAACCCAGAACTGGCTTTTGAGGAATTTGAGACCAGTGAGCTTATAAGGGGTGAACTTGATAAGATAGGTATAGAATATAAGTACCCAATTGGGGTTACTGGTGTTGTTGGTTTTATTGGGTCTGGTGAAGCACCCTTTGTTGCCTTAAGAGCTGACATGGATGCTCTTCCTATTCAGGTTCATGTTAGAAACTTTAACTGTTCATTTTGTATTTAATCAATGGTTTCATGTTTTTGCTCTTCTTCTTCAGGATCATCTTTGAAACCTTATTTGTCCTTTTTGGATTTAATGAATGGTTTTATGCTTTCTGGGTAGGGGGCTTTGTTTTGTACCGAATTCACTTATATATAGCTCGGGTCCCGAAGCTGGATCGAGGGAAATTGGGTTTTTCCTTTATTTTGGTTCTGCTGATGTTGATCTGGCATTGATAGTCCTGAATCTAGAGTTAGTATATTATAGGATTTCTTTTGTAATTGGATATTTGAGGTAATATTAGTTATTTTCTTCAAGAATTTGACAATAACCATAGATCGTGTGTTCTTATCTTGTCAAGGATGGAAGTAAAAATGGGGAAAAAAGGTGTGTTGATGTGAATCTGTGCTCTAAAGTTTTGTCCTTTGAGTTGATATTCTATGAAATTTGATTGATGCTTTAATTTATAAAGTTAAGGTAAAACTGTACTAATGGACCCAAAAAAAAGATGGTGGGGGGTTTGACTTAATTTATATTTCCTCTCTTTTTGGGATGCTACAGGAAAGCGTTGAGTGGGAGCACAAGAGTAAAATTCTGGGAAAGATGCACGCTTGTGGACATGATGCACATGTAGCAATGCTTCTTGGCGCTGCCAAGATACTTCAAGAGCATCGCAATGATTTAAAGGTTTGATTTCTCCGAATTGTTTCAATTGTTGACCCGAGATTTTCATTTGATAATTGACAAGTCAACTGTTTGGCTGCATTACTTAACCTGGTTCTTGAGTTCCTTTGCAAACAGGGTGCTTTTTAAGTTAGTAGAATTGACAATAATTCAAGCAGTACCTCAGCTGTTCTATATTATGCCTATGAACAAATATCACTTGCAGAGACTGCCTTGCTATGATATAAGGAACAAAATATATATGATAACGGAAAATGTTTTGTTTACAATATTCATATTATTTTTGTAAAATTACTGATCTGTAATGGTCCATGATGGACTTGTTTTCTGCTTGGAGCTACTTGTTTTACAAGATCACAACATTGCATGCTGATCAATGTTTTTTGTTGTTGCCTACATCATGGTTTTGAGGATGAATATAACTTTTACAATTGCTTGGTGCCACTGCATGCTCTTTGTTAACCTTCAATAAGGTATCCAAGCAATCCTGCAAAATTCTTGCCATCCCTTTGCTTCATTTTATATGTTTAATGCCAGGTTTAAATTATTTCATAAAACAAGATTTTGGACATTGACTATGCATTCTTCACGATTACTTTTAACTGTTCTCTGATGTTCAAATAAGACTTGTGCTAAATGACCAATACAACTTCCAGTTGTATATTTTGCAACTTGATGTCCATCTCCAGGACAGTATTGATGTGAAATCTTCCTTTCTGATGATGTTCGAATAGGGAACTGTGGTCATTGTTTTCCAACCAGCTGAGGAAGGATATGGAGGCGCAAAGAAAATATTGGAAACCGGGGCACTAGATAAGGTTGAGGCCATCTTTGGTCTGCATGTCAGTACTGACAAACATATTGGGACTGTTGCCTCAAGGCCTGGGCCTCTTCTGGCTGCAAGTGGCTTTTTTGAAGCTGTAATAAGTGGTAAAGGGGGTCATGCAGCAATTCCCCAGCACTCAATAGACCCGATTGTCGCAGCATCTAATGCCATTGTTAGCCTGCAGCATCTAGTTTCACGTGAAGCCGATCCCCTAGATTCACAGGTTCTGTCACTGTGCACACACGCACAAACATCCACAAGAATGTTAATGCCCCCCCAATTTGTTTTATTGTTTGTTTCTACCATTTTTACTCTTAAACATAAATTTGCAGGTTGTCACAGTAGCAAAGTTAAAAGGAGGGGCGTCATTTAATGTCATTCCAGATTCAGTTACCATCGGTGGCACTTTCAGGGCATTTTCAAAAGAAAGCTTTCTACAACTCGAACAACGAATCACAGAGGTATGGTTATCATGAGCTGTGTATTTTGTTGATTTCCCTCATCTTTCGTGATCAGAATACCTTATGCAGTAGGGAGCTTTTCAAGTAATTGACCTTAAAATTGGATATAAGTTACTATGTTAGAAAAAGCCAATGTTTGATCAATTGGTAGCATCACTCTACTGTCCATCGGAGACAATGAATTTCCTCATCTTGATATGTACAAAGTTGTTGGTGTGAATATTTTGAAAATTCCAGGTTATCACAAGACAAGCTGGTGTGCACAGATGCAATGCAACCATCAACTTCCATGCGGACAATAAGCCCTTTTATCCTGTGACAGTGAACAACAAAGATTTGTATGAGCACTTCCAGGAGGTGGCAGGGAACATGGTGGGTGTTGAGAACATCAAGGGCATGATACCACTTATGGGGGCAGAGGACTTCGCATTTTATGCAGAAGCAATCCCTGCATTTTTCTATTATCTTGGAATGCAGGATGTTATGAAGGAACCGCTTGCAGAATCACACTCCTCTGACTACAGAGTCAACGAAGATGCTTTTCCGTATGGCGTAGCCCTTCATGCATCGTTGGCCACAAGCTATCTACTCAAACGTCAAGGGGAATCGAAATTGCCTGATGTAAGTCGACACGATGAATTGTAAAGCTTCCTTTTAGGTTTTCCAAACTGTTTCAGACTTGCGCTCTATTAAGCACCGACCAAATTTTGAATGGGTATAGAAATTATTTGGGTATCCAACCCACAAATTGTAGGTATATGATTTGAAGCAAATCAATGGCTTCTTTACTTGGTTGTTGTCTAGCGCTGCAGTATATCACGCATTCAGGGAGCTTCAGATGACTCTTGGGAACGTTCTTTTCTTTCCTTTTTTTTTGTTTTGGCCATAACGAGATTCGAATTCTGAATTATCAGATTAGGAGAGGAGATGTGACCATTAGACTGTTTTGATGGGTTCTTTTTTTTCTTCTTTTCTTTCTTCGAACTAAGCTCTCTATCATTTCCAAAGCTCATGAGAATTAGAGAGAATAGGTCTCAACTCCTTGCTCCAAACTTGAGCAAGTTTTGACGTGATCAATAGACTGAGAATGCTATAGATTTTTAAACATGATACGTTTCAAACATAATCAATGTTTCCGCGGGAAACATTCCTCAAGATCATGGCTGCTACTGTTATGGAAGAGGGAAAATGAAGTGGATAAAATGTATTGGAGGTATGGCAGCTCCAGAGTTCACTTTCGAGTCAAGTCAATCAGATGCATCATGATCCTACCTCCACATAGCATAGGAGCCATGTTTTTAAACCTCTCTCTTAAGGCGTCTCCTAGAGTGAATGTGTTCATGTGAAAGTTAGCTTTCCAGGGTTTCATGATTAATGAGGAAAGACAAAAGAGTCCTAAGGGACAGCGCCAGTGGCAACAAGCTTCTTTTTCGATCCTGTGATCCAGAGTTCAATTCCTATTGTAATAAAAAAAAAAAAAAAAAAATTCTTATTGTAATAAAAAAAATAAAAATAAAAGATCAGTAAGGAAAGACAAAAGGTGGAATCCGGCTTTTGAAGACAAATATGGGAGATGTGGAGAAGCAGCAGAAACGGGTACTCACCGTCTTAAAGATTGCACTAACTCAAAGAAAGTCTGGATTAGAGTGGCTGGTGGCAACGACTTGGGGTGTCTTGTTCAATGAAAGAGGAGAGGGCTTGACTATAAAACAATTCAAATAAGGCGGGTTTCAAGGATCAGGACAGGGTGTGGCCGAATCTGTTTGCATACACGTGTTGGAACATTTGGAAGATGAAGAATGAGAAAGTTTTTAATAATTAGTTTGATCCGGCCAGAGTGTTGCACCTATCTGAGTGATTGGATGGAATACGAGAACCTAACAAAGGATCCTGAGCCACCAAGTGAAGGAAACAATCTAAATTTGATGGTCTCCCCTCAAAGATAGTTTTGTTATGCTCAATGTGGATGGGCGTCCGAGGTTTCCAAGGTAGCAGCAGCTGCTGAGGTACCCTATGAGATTGTATGCGAAGACGATTAAAAAGTTTACGGCCAATCGTCTTTCTCAGTCACCCTTGCAGAATTCTGTGGCCTTTATTTTGGGTTTGTGTTGGCGTAAAATATGGGGCCGGGTTGGATTTGACAACCATGGGGTTTAGAGTGGTGGAGGTTGATATGGCCTCTTTAGCTGCAGAAACGCAAGGGGCAGGCAAACACTTCTCCACCATCATCAACAAAAGCAAACAACCCTTGCTCCAAAATTGGTGTTGCCAAATAAAGCACATCCATAGAGATGTCAGCGAAGGACAACTCAAACGATAGAATCCTCACTTTCATCTTTCTTCCACCAATCGAATTTCAATTAATTATATCTCCTTATATCAAAAAAAAAAAAAAAAAAAATAGAGAAGCCAACTTCGTGAAAGGATTGGTTGGCAAGGCTTCATACAAACCACCACAAAAGATCTCATTGCCATCCTCAGAGCGGATTACAGGAGCACTCCCTAACCTAGAGATGTTAGCTAGGACTCCTTTCCTGTTTGCCCGGCCATGCAAGAAGCTCCTTGTTTTTTCTCGCTTTGTGCTTGTCGTGAATCCAAAAAGAAAAAAAGCCATAGATTGGCAGCAAATTATAACTTCATAACCCAGACCTACTATGGTTACAAGAACTTGTCCAGCACATGGTGCTTTACCGTGTGGTAAATTTCCTCAGCAAATTAGTCGTTTTGGATAGAGATCGCTCAAGGGAAGCACAAAATAGCTCATTATGCATTCTTTTATCGTTTCTTCCCTCAAAACGAAATCATCAAGTAAAAACAGAGTGTTCCCTTTACGCAAGGAAATGAAAAGTGTGCATTTACGAGGCCCCCAATGTTGCACACATCTGCAACCAGACGAATTGGGATCCAAAAACCAGTGGAACTACTCAAGTTGGGCGAAGGAAAACAGAACAATAAGTATAAAACATACAATTTAAGGAGGGAAAAAAAAAATAAAAAAAAAACTGCATCGTACAACATCTCCCGAATTTGAGGACAAAGATATCCATAACACCAAACGCAACCTTGTGACCACTTGAGAGTCACAGCCTTACACTTGCATGGCTCAATTAAAAAAAAAATAAAAGGGAGAGAGATAATTAACTCTCCAGCAATATTATGAGCGTTTCTCATGTGATGGTTGCCATCAAACACAAGTAGAAATATATTAGTTCAACTCTGAAGCAAACAGCAAGCTTTAGTACTAAACTAATAACAATAAAGAGGCAACTGAATCCTTTGCCACAACACAATCTTCATTTTTCACAATTACCACTCGTGCCATGCATTGCAATTTCCCCAAAATCTTGCTCCCTCACTTAAGCCTTAGTCCCTAGCTTATATCTCACTTCTAAAATCTCTTGGTTATCCAAAGAAGCATAACCAAAACACAATCAAGTCTCCATCGCGACAAACAAGAACGTAGTTGCACTTGCTAAAAGCACAAAAGACTATTGCAGTTAACAACAAAATATGACCAAAACAAGAGGCAGGGTTCATAATGCCAATTCAAATATAGGGGTTAAATTAAATGAATTATCAACCATAACATACTACGATATCAATGACCCTCACAAATAGTGACATCAATTTCCGATCAACCAATACCCAAAAGATCATTCCAAATTAGCAATCTTTAAAGTTTGCTTTGAAATTAAACAAGCACAAACTTATGAAACCCTAGATGTTCAAAGCTCAAGATCTTAAATCCATGAATGATCCTCCAATATTGAGTGCACCAAAAGAAAAACACTAATTCGAATTAGCCCATTAATCAACACTTACATAACTAAGATCCTTAAACACACCTTGAAAATAAACAATTTCAATCAAACTGGGAAATATAAAGCACAAAGCCCATCAAGCCTAATAACGAAAAACTTCCAGGATAAAAACATTGTACCAATTAAGAGATTAACATAAAAAATCATTAGAAGTCTCAAGCAAAAACCAATCATAGCAATAACCAAGCAAACGTTAAAGTGTTGCAACATTGGAGCCATTCACTGATAAAAGAATAGTATTAAAAATTTAACAATGAAATCCCCATTGAAGAAGAACCCAAAATAACTCTCTTCACCTACAAAACTCTTAAAATCCTTCTTCATTTCTTCATAGCTCACTTCTCAGATGAGTTTGGTCCTCTCTTCTTTCCGAAACCAACAACTACAGAATAAGAACATAAGACTCATCAGACTAAATTAAATATTCATTCGTTGAGCGAGAGAGAGAGAGAGATTTACCGGCAGTGACGAAACGGCGATTGTACTGCATACGCTTGTGAGCACGACCACGAGGCTTCTTTTTCTTGTCTTGCTTAGCCACTTTGGGAGTTTGGCCTCTCACCTTACCCGCACGTGCCAGAGATCCGTGTACCTTACCTGCAAATCCAAATCCTCCATTTAAATCATTTTCAATCCAAAACACAATCACACATCGATGGTCTCCGTTTGATGGATGTGAAGTGAAAAGACTTGATTGTGCTCACTTACCCATGGTGGATTTCGAACGACTTCGCCGCCTAACTGCTCTCTCTTTCCCTGGGGATCGTGACTCGAAGAATTTCTGGTGTTAGGGTTTTGGATGGTATTTATGTTGAGAGACGAGGTTTGGGCTCATCGGGCCCATGCTGATTTTTCTTTTCTCATCCATCGAAATTCAAATTTTCTCCCATGTTTTGATTTAAGTATTATAAAATTTATTTTGATTTAAGTATTATAAAATTTATTGAAACATTAATCTTTTTAAATTTATTTTGTTTTATGTGAAAATTGAAATTAAAATTTTTAATTAAAAAAATAAAATATTCGATTAATCAATCTAAATCAAAACAAAATTTAAAAGACTCACGATGGGTATTTATTAGAATTGTGGACTGTTGTTAAAAGGAGTTTGATGGGCCTATCATGGTTATTAGAATTGTGGACTATTGTCTTTAAGGCCTTATTTCGGCCCAATTGGAGGTTTTTTCTGTTTTTTTTTTATTTAAATATTGATATTTAAAAATCTGAATAATCTGATCTAATCAATTATAAAACTCAAATTAAGAGTTGATTCTCCTATTTTTCTATTTTATAATTTAAATTTAATTTTGATTAAGAAAATTTTGAATTCTATTATTAAATCTACATGTTGTTAGTTTTTTTTCTTTTTGGACATTTTGAGTTGTTATAAATAGTGATTTTCTGGTTTAATTTATTATGTGTTGGATTGATTAGAAAATGAAATTTGAAACGTGTGAATAGGAAGACATTTTTTGTTTTACTTAATTAAAGATTAATGTTACATGAAAAGAAGAAATATCATTTTTCCATTTAGATGTCCTCACTACCCTGCCTGTGTTTAATAAATCTAATCTGAACGTATTCATATACATTTCTTTTATATGCAATTAACTCAAATTGATACCCATAGGGAAGCTCCCAGGTGGGTAAATAATTTGGCACACAAACCTTCAATGCTAATTTGAAATAGTTTTCCCTCTTTTCACTTGTTTTGTGGCATATACTTGCTCTTTGAAATTTTTTCTGTTATTTTATCTATTTTTTTCTCCTTTTTAATTATTTTTATTAAAAAATATTACTAATTTTAATATTCTATTTTATCAAAAATTTTTATTTTAATAAAAATATTTTAAATCAAATAGAATATATATAAGTTGAATGTAGTTGAAGTAAAATAAAATTCTCTGAGTGCGACCTACTTCCAATGGTCTGCAATTCAACTTGGGTCATCATCTTTGCCTTTGCATTAATTAATTTCTTTTTTTCTTTCTTTTTTCTCCGTTTTTTCCTGATGGATAGAGAGAAATATGTGGCACTAGGAATTAAATGCGATATAAGAGAAGCATAATGAACGAAATCCAAATGCAGGGTCATTCTGCCTATACCCCGTTTTTTTTTTTTTTTTTTTGTCCTTAAACTCAGCCATTTTAAAATTTTATTATGATTAATTTAAATCAACCCGATTAAGATCCTTTTAGAGAATAAAGATCTTTCAATATAATTGACTCTGTACCCAATTCATAAATCAAACTTATAATCTTAATTAACAGACATAATAACCTATCTTTTGTACCAATTGCCCATTGGCCTGCCTATACAATTGTACATATATAATATTATGGTTCCTTCGAAAGTTACCTTATATTCTCTCCCCCCACCCAAAAAAAATAAAAAAACCCGAATGCATTGCTTTAAGAAAATCACCATAGTTGAGTCGATGCCGTTGCCTTGTGTATTCATTCGTCTTCACATATCTTGTACATGATTTTTTTTTTCCTCGTCATCCAAGTATATTCTGACTAATCCAGTTTGAATATTTATGAGAGCTCTATTTAGGGACAATTTTTCCAATGAATTTTTTTTATTCTCAAATTTTGAATCCAAAACTTGATTAAAGAATCTAATACCTCATCCTATTAGGTCTATAGTTCATTGGTTGGTCATGGACATTACTGAAGCATCAATAAGTTGGCTGCGTCTTTTATTAAAAAAAAGAAAAAATATATATACATAAATATTTCTATAATTATGTCTTGTTTGATGTTTCTTTTTTTTTTTTTTTTATGTTCGTATTTTTTCTCTTTCGTCAAATATGTACGAATTTTGTGCGTCAAGTAACAATACGGTATACGAATTTTGTGCGTCAAGTAACAATACGATAGGCGAAACCATATCAGGGTCATTAACTTAATTACCAATATTTGAATTAAACTAAAGGAGGTGCATTTTTTACTCATTTGTCTATGAATTAGATGCAAGTGGGTGCCTAACTAATGGCCAAGAATATATACCTAATTTGCAGAATCTGATTTGATTCTATCTTTTGTTAATGGTTTCTAATCGGTGCTATATGTTTACATGCACATTGGAGTGAAAAGATTCTGTTCTATAAAATATGATGGTGATGGCAACGGTGGAAAATACCTTACTATAAGGAAGATTTTTTTTTTTTGGTTTGGTTACATAAGAATTTGAATATAAGATTTTCAGATTGAGAAAATGAATTTATGACTACTAGACTGTCTTCTTAGAAACACTATAACGAAGATTATATTTGTTAATGTAGTCAATATGAAATTATATTTTTCAGTTTTGGTATCTTATGGAGTACCTATTTTTATAATCAAAGAATCTTTATAGTTTATATACATTCAATTAGTATAGTTTAATTAGGGAGATTTGGGTCGACAAGCCGAAACCAAAAAAAATAAAAAAAAAGACACCTTTGGGTCGCAATGAAAGCCGTCTCTGCCTTTGCTTGGGGTCCAAGTTTGAAAGCGCATCTTCTTTCTATTTGCGGTCATTTTCCTTTATTCATAAATTATTTCATTTTACTAAATGAACCTAATTACAAATAAAAGGTTTCCGATCAGAGTAAAACTTATCTCGATCAAGCTTAGGGAGCGTTTGATTAAAAAAAATGAAAACTAATAATCGAATTCAAATTTATATAGATTATTTAGATTAACAGAATAAAAATAAAACCCTCAAAATAATAAATTTGTGAAATCCAAGAAAAAAATATAAAGTTTATAAAATTTATACTAAAATCTTTAATTTCGAATCCAATTTTGATATCGAACGTAAATGAAATGCCTCTTAAGATAAGTTTGACTCGCGAAAGGGAAGGAAAATGAGAGAGAGAGATTTAGTTAAAAAATAGAAATAAATATATTTTTTTCTATTTTGTATGATTTTTATTGTTTAGTTAGAGTGAAAAATAGAGAGGAAGGGGAAAGAGGAAGGAAATAGATATTACTTTCTTGAGGTTATGTAAAATTGAAAAAAGAAGAGAATAATTTTATTTATAAATTTTTATTATAATTCCAATCCATCACAAAAGGAATTTTTTTTTTCTTTTTGATATGGAGGGAGTGCTATTTCATCCATCTTTTATTCTATCCCCTTTTTTACTCCGAATCAAACGTGGTTAATCTTTCATTTTACCTCACATTTACATTTTTTTTTTTCTATTTCTCTCCTATCTTACATCTCAACCAAACTTATTGTTAGTCTTTTACGCTTAGTTTGGGAGTTTAGGGAAGAAAAGAATAGAAAAGAAAAGAAAATAGATGATGAAATTTTCTTTTCACTCTATTTGGGAGTTTTTGGAAGGAAAAAAAATAATGTAGGATTTATTTGGAATTAAAAATTTTTTTATTATCTTTTTAAGGGTAAATTTGGTATATTTATTAGACAGCTTTTATTTTTCTCTTCTTTTCTTTCATTTTCTTCCCACTTTTGGGAAGAAAATGTTTTATGTTAAATTTTTTTTCAATTCTTCCCATTTATTTCCTTCAAAAACTCTCAAATAGAAAAAAATGAGTAATTTTTTATTAAAATCTTTTTTTTTTCCATTTTCTCTGTGTTAGACACCTCTTCTATTTTAGGGTAAAATAAAAATTTTAATTTATGGGGAAAAATCAACGTAAAGATCTAAATGGAATCTAATTGCACTGTGTTTCAAATAATTCAAAAATATAAAAATCTTCTCAAATTTTAGAGATCTTACAAATACCCCCCAAAAGCATAAATGCAATTAAAGCCCCTCAAACTTTTAAAATAACATTAATCTAACGCTCTTAGTGGACCAAATTAGTTTTCCATCCAATTTTCCGTCACATGCCTTGCCCGAGGTTATTTCCTACTTTTTTTTTTCCTCAAATTGCCCTGAATGGAAGAGAGAAAAGCTTTGGTGCGAATGTCACGCATAAGTTCCAGCGTGCACCGAAAGCAATAGTTATTCATAATATGAAATATTCTAATTTCACACTTTGGATTGGGATAAAAATATTAGTTTAATCCAACCTTGTCTTAAAATAAATATTTGAATAAATAATTAGGTTTCAGAGTTAATATGCATTCTCAAATAAGATAAATATGAGCTCTCTTTCTATTAAAAAATATGTAATATTATTTCTCACCATTTGAATGAAGAAAAGAGTCATGAGCTTGAGCACTACAATTTACATTAGTTTAAATTATTTTTCTTATTCAATAAAAACTAATTGAGATGATTTTTTTGTTATAAACGATATAATTAAATGAAATTAAAATAAAAAAATTAAAAATTAAAAAACTCTATCATTTGAATTAAACTGTTCCTAAGAGATAAAAACTAATTTAAATGATAAAAATTTAAAGATAATATTAAATGATTTTAGATTCAATATCGTTAGTGTAAGAATTTTCCAAACAAATCTCAAATTTTCCTTAATTTCTTTATTTTTATATTATTCCTTAACGTTATTTCATATCATTTCATTCAGTCATCAGAGAATCTCCCTAATTTACTCCATAAATCGAACTCCTTGATTCCATATGGACCCCCCAGTTCCAGCTCAGCCAGCCCATCCCAAGATTGAGGATTCTCTCTCTACCTCTCTCTCACATGCAATACCCCGTTAGGGTTTTAACTCCCTTGTCCTAAACTCCCTGCCCACCACGCTCTCTCACAAAGAAAGAGAGAAAGTAATGGCGGAAGACTCAACGCCTCCTGTCGATCAACTAGCCGCCACAACCCTAACATCATCCCCGACCCCGCCTCTCCAAAAGGCGGAATTCTCCAACAGAACCCTAATCAAGACCATCCTGTCCCGACCCGATGGCGGCGCAGCCTTAGCCGGTCAAAAGGTTACCATCGGCGGCTGGGTCAAGACTGGCCGGGAACAAGGGAAGGGCTCGTTTGCTTTTCTCGAGGTCAATGATGGGTCGTGCCCGGCGAACTTACAAGTGATTGTGGACTCCTCGGTTTATCAGTTGAGCCACCTCGTTGCAACCGGCACGTGCGTGTGGCTTGAGGGAGAGTTGAAAAGCCCTCCTGAAGGGACGAAGCAGAAGATTGAATTTAGGGTTCATAAGGTTCTCGATGTGGGTCCTGTTGATCCTGCTAAGTATCCCTTGCCCAAGACCAGGCTCACCCTTGAGTTTTTGAGAGACGTTGTGCATCTGAGACCCAGAACTAACACTGTGATCTCTCTCTCTCTCTCTCTCTTTGTTGGTTGTCCAAAAGATTTCTATTTGGAGAAGAAATGTTGTTTTTTATGGTTACTGCTTGTGCGTGTGTTTTGATTTCGAAAAAGCATTAAATTGGTTCAGATCGTTTGGATATACTTACGTGTGAGATGGACTTTAGGACTTTGTCCCTAAAATCTCTCCCTTTCTGTGATGGATGTGTTTTTGATTTGTTTAATTTTTGGTAGGTTTTTATTTATAAGTAATTGCGATTTTTGATTATGAGAAAACTTTAGGTGGGTTGGGTTCAAAATGTTGGATTATGGTTCCATTTTAGATTTGCCACGAAGTATAGATACTAAGTTATGAACCTTAGAACAAAGCAACTCTTTTCCTCTCTCTCTTTTCTCTTTTGTAGTTTCTCTCTGATAAATTAGCTTAAAGACGCCACAATTGCTTCTTGTTTTTGCAGAATTGAAGTATTTATTAAGACATTAAAAATGGGTGCATATGGCCAACCCTCAACAAGTTTGGGATATACAAGGGTTATTAACTTGGAATGTGACAAGTAATTGTTTCTCAAGTTAATGTCAAAGAAGTAAAGGGGAACTGAATAATTGCCTCTTATGGATGAGTGGAGCATGCAATAGCTTCCTCCGGAAGTTGAGCTGCCTCTCACTGTTTAGTGATAGAAATCAGTAGAAAAATGGAACTTAATCTTCCTTGCAGTTAAATGAGTGATTATGTGTTGCTTCATGTTGTACCTACAACACTAATAACTCTTATCGTTTTCAGATTTCTGCAGTTGCTCGTATTAGGAATGCCTTGGCTTATGCAACACACACATTCTTCCAGCAGCATGGGTTCCTTTACATCCATACTCCAATCATCACAACCAGTGACTGCGAGGGTGCTGGAGAAATGTTTCAAGTCACAACATTGATTAACGAAGCGGAAAAATTGGAAAAGGAACTCATTAAGAACCCTCCACCTTCAGAAGCTGACATAGAAGCAGCTAAAAAGGTTGTTGAGGAGAAAGGGAAAGCTGTTGCAGATCTAAAAGCTGCGAAAGCAAGTAAGGGAGAAATAAGTGCATCTGTTACTGAACTCACAAAAGCTAAGGAGAATCTTTCAAAGTTGGAAGAGAGATCTAAGCTGAGGCCTGGAATTTCTAAGAAGGATGGGAAGATTGACTATTCCCAAGATTTCTTTGCTCGTCAAGCATTTTTGACAGTTTCTGGGCAATTACAAGTTGAGTCTTTTGCTTGTTGTCTTAGCAGTGTTTATACCTTTGGTCCTACCTTTAGAGCTGAACACTCTCACACTTCAAGGCATCTGGCAGAATTCTGGATGGTGGAGCCTGAAATAGCATTTGCAGATTTGCAGGTATGCTATAATATACCATATCCTGTTTGATACTGTCGCTTTCTGGCAATTATGGAAAATTGAAGTGCAAGAGGCTAGGGGTATTTGTTAACTAGTTTTCAAGTGTTAAAATTCGATAACTAAGAAGCACTTGGGTTTTTGTCCACTTCGAAATAAGAATATTGTTTTGTTAAAAATTCTAGCTAAGTGTGTGCTTGTACATGTGGGATGGTGTACATTTTTGTAGATGTGGCTACTGTTTTAATTTGCTTAAACTCTTGATCTGGTTTTTTATGCGTATCATTGCAACAATTTCAGTTGGATTGAAATACGAGTTTATCTTATATTGCCTAGTATGGGGTTTTTCTTTTTGCTTGCTGCTCAGAGCATTATGAAAAATATTCTTTGACATGATACAGACGATAAATGTATGCTTATTCATTTGAATAATTTGGTTACACTGTTGGCATTTGTTGGATATTTTAGTTGATTCACATGCAGTGGAAGCATTCACAATAATAATTTTCGAAAAAAATAAATAGATCGGGTATAGGGTTACCTCAACGTGTAGAGTCTCCCAAAAATCAATCGAACCGTCCGTCTCTCGATCGGATCTCACGGTCGGGATGGTGATCACGATGTTAATCGAATCACCACCGCAATATCATAATGCCATAACTCTTACTCCGGCGATTATTGTGACGGGAAAAATTCCCTACGCGGAATTTTTCTCATGCCTTCTATATTCTCTCTCTAGAGAATAATTCTCTCAAGCTTACTCGTAGAAGTCATCAATGGTGGAAAAACTATTGATAACCATGGAGAGAGGGAGATGTTAGTCTCCCATTCAAACTCAAAACACGAGAGAGAGATCCAGGGAGAAAAAATAGTCTAAAGGTAGTTATGAGTTAGTGGGAGTTATCCCACTAAACCCTATCAATTACCTAAAATGCCCCTCTAGGGCACAATAAACTAATAGCACTTTTGCATCAGCATGCTTCATAAGATCCAATGACCTTGGCCAGTTCTCACATTGTAAGTGCAAGTGCCTGCCACCTTTTTGTAAATGATTTGTTTGTGGGTTCTTTTTTTTTTTTTTTTTAAAAGCCCCTTCTGAGGAAATTATTTCTCCTCTTTTAGGATGACATGAATTGCGCTGAGAAATATGTTCAGTTCCTATGTAAATGGTTGCTTGACAACTGCCTTGATGACTTGCAATTCATGGCCAAAACTTTTGACAAAGGTTGCATTGACCGTTTGACAATGGTTTCATCAACCCCCTTTGAACGTGTTTGTTACACGGAAGCGGTGGAGATACTAGAAAACGTGAAGGACAAGAAGTTTGAAAACAAAGTGGAATGGGGAATTGATTTAGCATCGGAGCATGAGAGGTGCCCAAGTTTCTCTTTGTAACTTTTTCTTTTCTTCTAAATCTTCGTGCTTGAATTGTGCTTGCCCATGTCATTTTGCTTTGGCATGTTGATGAGATAATTCGCCTTATTTGCAGATACTTGACTGAGGTAGTATTTCAGAAGCCAGTTATTGTGTATAATTATCCAAAAGGAATTAAAGCATTCTACATGAGGCTCAATGATGACTCAAAAACAGTTGCTGCTATGGATGTTCTTGTCCCAAAGGTAGAACCTCTATTCAGGATGGAATCAGTAAATTCCTTGTTCACGTTGAGTTCACTTGCACAAACTTTTGTGTCATTATGCTACCTGCAAGATTGTATTATATTGCATATAAAATAGGAAGCAATGTATCTATACTACAGGTGGGAGAACTAATTGGTGGGAGCCAAAGGGAGGAGAGATTAGAAGTCATTCAGCAGAGGTATGAAAAACTGTTGGTGATAGATTGGATGACATGTTAATTTGTTGTTTTTTCTAACTAGTAATGGGATAACACTAAGATCAAATGCATTCCTTTACTGCAGGATACTGGATATGGGATTGCCTCTCGAGCCATATGAGTGGTACCTAGACCTGCGACGCTATGGGACTGTGAAGCACAGTGGGTTTGGACTTGGGTTTGAAAGGATGATCCTTTTTGCTACTGGCATTGACAATATCAGGGATGTCATTCCCTTTCCCAGATACCCAGGAAGAGCAGATCTTTGAGATCTTGTTCGGTGGGGCAGAAGAATGCAAGTAATTTGATTGTAATATGAAGCCTGGAAGTTTTTTGGTGATCATAACTTAAAGATTTACGCTGATTGTTATCCTCGGGGGAATCAAACTCATTATTTCTATCATAATACTTCGAAATTTTCATTTTCTCTGAAATATATGAGAATCCTTTTACAGTTGGGGAATTTTCTTTCATTTACAAGTCTCCAAATCTCCTGCATCTCTCTCTCTCTCTCTCTCATTCTTGGTTTCTTTTGTTGTTGTCGTGAATGTGGGAATGCTATCACTTGATTGCATGTGGATTTTCCATATGAGTAGCTCTAATGACAAGAAAAAAAATACAAACATGCTGGGCAATTATTTGAAAACCACAAAGTAATTTTATACGTGAGGCACTAACGAAAGTATGGCCGTGGATTGGCAATAATTAAGGTGGGTGACCTGAGCCCCACATAATTTTTTTTGTTCTGCCAAAAGCAATGTAAGTATCTATGTCCAAACTCATCTCGGTTAGATACAAACAGGGTTTTTTCTTGGTACAAACGAGGTTCGGTCATAGGATTTTTGTTTTTATTGATTTGAATAATTAACAATAACCAGGATATCATAGTAAAATTTCCATTGATTTGATGAAACAACCATGTGTTCTTCTGTTGCCTCTTTGTTTGTCACGCTTAGGTTAAGCTGATTATAAACTATTGAACCGCCAAAAGACAAAGAATCCTTTGTTGTCTTGTCATTAATACAAACCAAATAAATAATAAAAATAATAATAACATATTCTACATGTAAATTCTGATATAAAGAGTAGACGTCAGCTGATGGAACAACGACTCGGTCTCCAACGAAGCATTTGAATTGAACGAGGCGCAGGAACGCAAACGATGGCGATGATGAAGAGACTGACGAGAAAATGGAACAAAGACCGCGGCGGCGACGACGACAACAACTTCTCTCTCCCAACTCGCGACGATTTACAGCCGCTCAACACTCAAGGGACACGCGAGCGCGCGCGCGCGCGCGCCCACACACGCTCTCTAAAAAGCTAGGGTTTCAAAGAAATGATTCAATCCGTGATTTAATTTTGGGGGCAGAACAAGAAGCGATTGTTAGATCGTTCGAGAAAATTCAGGCTCAACAGAGCTTCGAATGGAGGGTAAATCAATTTTTCTTCCACCTTGTTTTCCTACTTCCAACATTTAATTTAATTCCATTTCATTTTGTTGATTTTTGTTTATGCGTAGAGTGTATTCGCTGCCCTCAACTTTTGCTTTGCTGCATTTCTCCTCTATTCCATTTATCAATAGACTTTCTCTCCTTGGGATCTGGTAATTTTTCAATCTCTAATTTCAATTTTCCCCATTAATTATGAAGCTTAGCCTAGCTACACAAACACACACACACACTCATCGGTTCAATGAGTCAAGTAACTTGGCTAGTTTAGATTTTCAGCTTAATTTCCATTGAAATGAAGCTCCTCACGACCGAAAATCCACCTAAACTTTTGTTGGGACATGTTATACACCATGATCCACATCAGTCATGAAAAGCTCTAGGACTCATGTAAAATTATAAAGAAAAAAAAAATGCACAAGTATCCATGAACTATAAGAGAAATACAAAAAGCCTCTTCATTTTCAAAAGAATACCAAAAGCTCCCCATCAACTATGGAAATGTATAAATTTAATGGACCTTTAAATTTTTTCATTAAAGTCACATGTGTAGCACTTCACTAGAGTAAAAAAATAATTGATTTATTTATTATTAATTTTAAATTAATTCTAATATTTATTCTGAATTTTTAAAATTTATTTTTTTATTAAATTAGGTTCTCTGATCTAGAGATGTCACCGGGCCGGGGTGGGCCGGACCCTGTCCGGATATGGGTCGAGCTGGCTACGGTTCCTAAGCCAACCTGGGCCGTGTCGGGTCGGTTCCAAAAAAATTTATTCCGAAACCGACCTGGCTAGGTGAACTCGGAATCGGTTGACGGGCCGATCGAGTCGCCCTCTTTTTTTTGTTTTTTTCCCATTTTTTTAACTCTCACATTTTTTTTCTCTATTTGATTTTTAAGGTGTTACGATATAAAATATAATAGTGGTAACTAAATTAGTAGTAATTTATTAGTAATATAGTATTAATTTAAATTGTGATGAGTTTATGATAATTAATAGTAATATAATGATGGTAGTGAAAAAAATATAAAAGAATAAAAAATAAATAAATAAAAAAATAATAAAAACACAAAATAAATAAAAAAAAATCAAAAAAAGAATAAACATAGAGGGGCGGTTCCACTGGGCAAATGGACAGTAGAACCGCCCTCCTATTTTTAACTTTTTATTTTGGTTTTTTATTTTTTAATTTTGTTTTTATATTCTTTTTATTTTTTTAACTAATATTTTTTTTTTTTAGTTTTTAATTTTTGTTTTTTTTTTTTTTTTTTTTTTTTTAAAAAAAAAAATTTGTGTTGTTTTTTATGTTTTTTTATTAGTAAGTATAGGTTAATTAGCAGTAATATATTAGTAGTTAGTGGTAATTTAAATTGTGATGAATTTAGAATAATTAATAGTAATATAACGATGGTAGTGATAAAAATACAAAAGAATAAAAAAGAAACAAAAAACAAAATAATAAAAACACAAAATAATTAAAAAAAAGCAAAAAAAAAAAACATAGAGGGCGGTTCCACCGCACACATGCATGGTGGAACCGCCCTCTTATTTTCAACTTTTTTTTTTTAATTTTGTTTTGTTTTTTAATTTTTAATATGTTTTTATATTCTTTTTATGCTTTTTAATTTTGTTTTTTATTCTTATATTTTTTCTTTCTTTTTTTTATTAGTTTGTTTTTTGATTTTTTTTTTTTTTATTCAGGCCGTGACACTTATTATTGTTGTTTTTTTAACTCTCTTGTTATGATTTTTTTATTAACTCTATTTTTTTTTAAAAAAAATTAACTTTTTACGAATAAATAGTTAGAGACAAAATTTTGAGAGTGGTTCCACCGAATTCGGTGTACGTCCACTATCAATCTCTTCACTTGGATTCTAAAATCCACTAATTTTTTATGGTTACATTATTTTGATTTTCACACAATTTTTTTTTCTATTTACATAATGATTTTTATTAAAAAAAAATTATACTCCTTTTTACTTCTTGTTCATCTTCTTCGGAGGCTTTGACAATGCCTTGCATCCTTGCTTCCGCATCCCTCCAATCTTTAATGCAAATTAATGCTTCCAAAGTATCGTCCGCCAAATTTGCATGCTTCTTGGTTAATACTCGACCACCTGCATTGAAATCACATTCTGATGACACTGTAGACACCGGAGGGGTTAGTATATCTTTGGCCACTTGGACCAAAATTGGATAATATGATGAATTATTTTTCCACCAATCTAATATATCAAAAAAATCATATTTATCGAAACCTTCTAATTTAGGTATTTGTTTGTATAAAAATAATTTATTAAATGTTGATGAAGAAGTTTTTTGTTTTTTGCCTAACATATGTAAAGGATTAAAAGAAATTGAATATGATCTAATTGTTGTACTAGTACTAGTACTGCCTACATCACTAATATTTAAAACATTATATTCTTTTTCATATAATTCAAACATGGCTTGCAAAATATTAGATATTTGTTATTTTAAATGTTGTCGACTAATATATATTTCCGTTGGAAAAGTTTGTGTAAAATAATCTATTAACATTTCAACACCTTCAACTTTAACACGTGGATGTAAAACACTTACTATTAAATACAAAATAGGAATTTCTTCATAATATTTTAAAAATTTTATTTTCATTAGATCAACAATGTCACTAAATTTATTTTTATCTTCAAATTGAGTAAATACATAACAAATTTCACAAAGATTAGGTAATATTAAATGAGTTGTTGGATAATAATTTTCAAAAAATAAATTTGTACATGTATAAAAAATTTATAATAATTTAGTTAGTGTGGTTGCAAAATCAAAAGCGGTATTATTAATAAAACCAAATTCGTAATTAGAATTTGCAAATTCAAATAAGATATTTCTAAAAGGAAGTACTCATTGTAATATATCATAAGTTGAATTTCATCTAGTATTCTAATTTGAATTTTTTATTATGTATTTGACATATTTGTCTAAATTCTTGAGTTTTTACCGAAAAATTTCTAATTTGGTGAATCATATCACGAATGAGTTTTAAAACTATTTCTATCATTTGTAATCCATCTTTAACACATAAATTTATTATATGACATGCACATATTACATGAAAAAATTATATGATATGCACATATTACATGAAAAAATGTTCCATCTAAACAAGTTTTTATAGTTTGTTTTAAAGTAACAACCGCATTAGTATTAGCCGAAACATTATCAAAAGATATAGAAAAAATTTTATCACTAATTCCCCATTCATGAACAACATTCGTAATTACTCTAGCTATGCGAGAATCGTTATATGGATATTTTCATCGTTGAAAAGCTAATATTTTCTTTTCTAAATCCCATGAATTATTAACCAAATGACATATTACTACAGTATAATGTTCTTTTTTAGGTTCATTTTTTCAAGTATCCGAAGTTAATGAAAATTTATATTGACTACTCATAAATTGTGCAATTATATCATCTTTTAATTCTTGATACCGATCTATTGACCTCCTCCTACCTGATACTCTACTACTTTTTTTATAACCCGATTGTAAATATTTTTGAACATATTCTTAAAAAACGGGACATGCAACTATACTAAGTAGTAATTCTTTTCTAGCTATCCATTCTATTTGGTCAATTTTTTCTTTTTTCGCATTATATTTAAATATACCCGTGACATTTCCTCCTCCAATGGCTATTTGCGTTTGTTTTATTTGTGGTAATTTATCTAGATGATCTCTAATTAAGTGTCTCTTAAGTGTGCCTACTCCCCAACCCTTCAAAAATTTATATGGTCGGTGACAAATTTTACAAATTGCTTTTTGTTCATCAATATTTTTAATAAAAAATTTTCATACAGTAATATCATCTTTTTTAGTGCGTGTTGTGTTAGATTGTGTTACTAGGTTGAGTTTTTTCTAAAAGATTTTTAATATTTATATTTTTCGGAATTTTATCTTGAAAAAACGAAAATGGGGGGAGAGGAGATTGTAGAGAAGCTTGAGAAGAATTTGTTCCGGCCATTTTTTTTTTAAATTTGAGATTAATTTTTTTTTTTAAAAAAATTTATATGTAATGCAAACACACACAAATAATATATATTATGCAAAAAAAAAATAAAAAATAAAAAATAAAGACGAAAAAATAATAAATGTACTGACTTGACGAAAATTGCGGTTGTTTTTCGCCAAATCTTGAATTTGAGCTCCCAACCTTGAAATCTTGCTAAATATTGTTCAATGTTATAGGTGGTGATGGAAATGATATAGTGGAGAATAGAATATGGGAATTGTGAAAATGGTTGAAATGAAAATGAAAATGGTTAAATTGTGAAAATGGTAGAAATGGAAAATATGAAATGATAGAAATGTGTTGAATGTGATTAATGGAAGATGGATATGGTAGTGTAGAAAATTGAAATTGTATTTGAGAGAGTGTAGTAGCATTGAGACAATTTAAATGTAAGAGAGAATATGAGATTTTGTTGTGGAGATTTTGGAAATGAGATGTACCCTATTTATAAGAAATTTTTTTGACCTCTTGGACCAAAATACCTCCCAAACTAGTCGTTTTATAGCTGTTGGGAGTGTTAAAATTGTCCAAATTTAAAAAAAAAAAAAAAAAAAAAATTGGAACCGGCCAGGCCGGGCCGGTTCCGGTTCTGTGCCGGTCCCAGGCCAGGGCCGGGCCGGTTCCCGGTTCCAATAAACATTGAACCGGACTACCCGGGCTGGTCCGGTTTGGGCTACTGTTTATGCCGGTCCGGTTCACGGGTCAGGTTTTTTTCGGCCTGTTGGACCGGTTTTCGGGCCCAACCCGGCCCCGTGACATCTCTACTCTCATCCCTGTTTTGCTTGCAAAACCCGGTGACCATCTTCTCCACCTCTAAAGATCATGGCCATGATTTTGAATTCATTTTTTTTTCCCCAATGTTCCTTCAATTTTGGCAATAATTTTGACATTGAAAAATATATTTCAAAGATTGTTGATGAAAATTTGTTATATTAACAACCATGAAAGCTTGGAAGCTGTCAGTGACATTTTCGTTCAATTTTTCCTTGGCCTGAAACATGATTTGCCAATGGAGAACTTAGAAGTTTTGAGTTCTCAATTTTCTTCTAACCTAAACTTCAATTCAAGTCTCCAGCAAACTCCAAATGAAGCTTTGAAGCTGTCACATGAGTCTTGACATTCAATTTGATGTATTTTGTCTTCTGCAACTTTCACCATGATGTCATCACCGGCAATGACAAAGACTCCAATATTGGACTCAAATTGGCACTCAGAACCACCTTATTTCCACTTCTCTACTCTTTTCAACCTACTAGAACTCCCTTTCGATGCCAAAATCAAAAATCCAGTTCGACTTAACCATCTGCACATTCGGGTTCCTCCTGTCACTGGAAAATGTGAGAAATCTGGCAACTAGACCATTTTCTGACACTGATTCCACTCTTGCCATAGATTCCAACCACTACAGTCTTCAATTGTACCAACACAGAGATAGAAAGAGATTAGAGGGTGTAGGGCTTGTTCAATTCACCATTTATTTCCAGCAACCTTCCGTCGCAAACATCATTATCATCAGCCACTCATTTATCACCAAAATCATGGCGATTCAATCGGACTTTAAGAAGTTCAGTCATCTTGAGTCTTCAATTCATCTCCTTCGTGTGATTCCAGTCTGCAATTCTTTAATAACCATCTTTGTTTATCCTTTCAACATCATCAACATCATTTGGTATCCCCTGCATCTTTAATTCGCCATCAATCTCCAATTTCATCCTCGAGTTTCCTCCACCGTCTCGATTCAATTTCACTGCCCAAGAGTTCAGTGTTCACCCACTGTTGTTGTCCTTCATTGCCTTCAAGTTCCCCTTCTGCACAATTTTTCATTAGCACCCTCTGATTTTGCCTTTGCTGCTTTGGGTTGACATCTCCACCTTGATTCGCCTCAATCACCACCATTTGAATCTTCAATCTCCTTTTGTTTCTTCACCAGCCGATTCCTCTTGATCGATCTTCGCTGCTGCAACTTCTGTTCATTGTTGACTCCTTCAATTACACCACCCAAAAAAAAAAATTAATTCTGTCTTATCAACTTATCAAGCCAGTTTAACTGGATGCAGATGGCTGTGATGTATTCGTGTAAAACAAATTGATTTTGGTTAGGTTTTACAGATGTACTAAAAAATTGCAGGGGAGTGGGGGGCGGATCAGAGATGATAATTAGAGAGAGAGAGAGAGAGAGAGAGATGAAGGAGAGAGAGAAGGACAGTGAGGAGGCACTTTGTGGTCACACTCCTTGGCAAACAGGGGGGTGCAGACCATGGCGGTTGAGTTCTGGATTTGGTGAATTTGTGTAGAGAGAGAGAGAGAGAGAGACTACAGAGAGAGTGCAGAGAGATTAAAGAGAGGGAGAAGAGTGCAGAGGAGGCGTCTGGTCGTCGAAGGAAGAAGGGAGAAAGAGAGAAAGAATGAGAGAATGAGAAAAATGTTAAAAAAATGATTAATAAAAAAATTAATTTAAAAATTCTGAATAAATTTTAAAATTAATTAAAAATAAAATGAATTATTATTATTATTTTTTTTACTCTAGTAAAAAATTTAACTGCCATTAATGGAAGGGTTAACTTTATACATTTACATATTGAGGGGAGGTTTGTTTTGGGGTTCTTTCGTATTTTGCTTATAGTTCAGGAGGTATTTTTGCACTTTTCTTAAAAAAAAAAAATGAAGATGGTCTAAATAGCTGTTCTAAATTATCAGTCAAGGTTTTTGAAAGGCTATGATTGACGTTTGACTGTGAATGGTGTCTCTAAATGAAGTGGTGTTGTCTTATTGCTAATATAGAAAAAGCCATGATAAATGAAGTATTGATGCTTTGTTCTGATAATGATGCCTATAGATGTTGAGGAGTTCTAATACCTTTCTGTTGAACAGCGTTACCATGCATACTTCATGGAGGAGATTAATTCACAGATCATCATATGTGCAGGTTTGTCCTTTTGGTTGTTTGCTGTGCATTTCATGTCCACATTGTAAGCGTTCTAATAATAGCCTTATATACTAATCCTACAATGGCAAATGGTTCTCATTACTTAGGATTTGGAGATCAGACAAAAAGAAAACAGGCTTGGAGAATTCACTTGAATTTTACTAGGGACTTAGAGAGAGAGAGAGAGAGAGAGAGAGAGAGAGAGAGAGAGAGAGATCTCATATTGTTCTGGAGTTGAAAATTGTTATAATGATAAACAAGAGAAGTACGAATAAAGTATTAGCTAATGCCCACAATGGCTTCCTTGTCTGTTGTGTCTAAAATTTTCATGGAAAGTTTCACCTATTGAAAATTAAACTAGGATTAATGAAAGCTGAATAAAATGAGACAAGGTGCATGAAGCATCCTCTCTACGATTAGGATTTTTTTCTTGCACAGAAGTAAATGCGGGACTGGAAAAGTAAGTAGAAGTCTAGGCACAAAAGGAAATGTAAATGCTGAAATGAACAAGCAGCTATGCAACATCTTTTCCAAAGGCATGAAAATAGCTACAATCTAAAGCAATATTTCAGGTTATAAACATTAAGACTGATTTTATTTTAAGATGAACCTGTGGGATCTGTAATGGGCTTGTGACTTTCCTTGATAGAGCCAAACTATATATAAACAATGGTCTATTCAGCCTTTTCCAATTTCAAATGATTAATTTCTTCCCCTACTGGTGCAGAACTTTGCTGGATGTAGCTATGTACTTCTTTAGTTTTACTTTATTTTTATTGCTAATTATTTAAGCATGTAAACAGACCTGATAGCTGTTTTAGCATGTTCAATGACAATCATGGAGCTACTTAAGCATGGCAAGCAATGGATTTGGTACTCTTGTGGTGTTGGGACAGTATTGGCTGTCTTCTGGTTAAACTACATGCTAAGGTAAACAGTTTCATGATCACAATTCCATCTCCAAAGTAAATTACACTTCTGTTGCTTCCATCGCTTCCAACATGCAAAAAGGAGCATCTAAACCCTTTAACTACCTTGAAACTTCTTCCTTCCCTGAGTGTGTTCTGATTTCTTACCTGAAATTGAGCACTATTCACCTATCTTCCCCTACTCTATGGTTTAAAGGTGTTGGTATCTCCCTAAGACACTCGAGTTTAAATCCTCAGGAGTGTTATGCTCCAATGTGGATTTCCCGGTGATTAGGCCTTTTTTTTCCCCCTTTCTCTTGGTTAATTGGGTGTTGTGCCCAATGGTTGGTTAAAAGTTCCTATTTTCAAGGGAAACTATATTGTCTTAATATGTGCAATGTTAAAGCCTTATTAACGTTATATGCCTCTACAGACTGGAGCCTAGACTTTTTGCCACCTTTGAGCGATTTGATTTATTTTTACTGCAGACTGCCAAAGTTCCAGTGGGATATTATTTGGCTTCCATTTGGACCTCTGAGGTACTGTTGTGCTATGTTTTGATTATATGTTAGTGCTGATCTGACAACTCTTTGTTTCATCACGTAACAACTCATGATCATGTTTTTAATTGCAGCGGAGCCGGACTATCCTTTTACGTGGAGCATCTACTTGCTGAGTCCTCTGAAGAAGTACAAAAACTTAGAGGCTATATGCATGCATACAAGGCCAGGTAGTCCTATCTAATCTCTAACAAGTTGTACTGTTACAAGCGGATACGCGAAGCTTCATAGCACACTGAATGAACTAGGTGAGTCTTGTAAATTCAAAAGCTTTGTTGATCCATTTTACAGGGTATTAGAAATGTTGCACCTGAATTTTGATTCAATTGCCATTAGAGGATCACTTATTACCGTTGCGTATACCCCTAGTTTCACGCTTTTAAGTTACAAATCTATGCTTTCCCCAAGTGCTCTGACTGTGCCTAATTTGGTACCATTTGGCCTGGTTTGAAGTGACCATCTTTAAAATCTCCACTTCTCTCTTGCCCTGTGTGTGTGTGTGTGTGTTTTTTTTTTTTTTGGGTGCATACTGAGGATCGAATCTGATCCTATTACAAGGGGGGAGAGGGGAGGTGCCACTTGAGCTGAAGTTCATTGGCTCTCTTGCCCTCTTTGTGACATTGCTGATTTAGCTCAAGTAATTGGTTCTGTAGAGGCATTACTTCAGTGAGCCTGTGATGTGCTTGGGGAAAAAAAAAATCTCTGGCTACTAAATCCCAATCATTAGGTGCCTCTAATTTGCTGCAGATTTTCATTTTTCCCCTCTTTTGGATGTCATTTTGTTACCATTGACCCTTATAAGTTTAAACAAAAATCCACTGTTTGGTGGTTTGAGAGGCCCCTTTCATATTTTGCTGCATGAGTTGGTGTTAGGGGTGAGTACATGATCTGAACTTTTGCAACTGCAGTTGAGAAAAATATGAAAAAGAATACAGGTGGAATAGCACAAGATTATGGCTGATCTCAAAGATTTGATCACAATTTCATTTGTATCCAAAAAAATGTGGGTGACTTTAACTGATAAATAATCCCAAGTTGGAAAAAAGAAATCTTAAAATCAAATGTCACAATGCATTGACTTTTTTGGGGGGGGGGGTTATAGGCATGGTGAGAGCAAATCACCTACCGTATAGCTCAATTATCTTCGAAACAAAAAATATGATCCAATTACCATCTTTAGTTGGAGTCCGAATGCAAAATCATTCTATGCTGCTGTGCTTTAAACTAGCTGGCAGAACTTCCTTCATAAATTTCATAAACTAAGCGGACAACTTGATATGATTAGACCCTCTCCAATTATTGGTTGAAATGGGCTCCTATATGAACCCTTTCTGGACCTGTAACAAATATAACCGCAATATCCAGCAATGCTGCCTACAGCATGGCAGGAAATAAAGAGCTTTGTATCAACGATCAGAGACCTTTGTATCAACGATCAGAGTCCAGTCCTAAGGTTCTCCGCTGTTGCATCAATGCCGCTTTATGTTATTTTATTTTATTTTTTTGTTGGTAAAAAGGGAAGAGAAACAAAACAAAGCACGAAACAGCACAAAAAAAAAAAAGCAACCCCTCACAAGGGGGGGTCACCCCAAAGCATTGCCACACTTTCTTCTTCTAACCCAGGAAGTGCCAGACGCATCCAACGCCAGCAGCAGGTTCAGCTCAGCTGAAGGTATGTTTCCTGAGTACCAATGCCAACTCCTTGACCCAGCTGGTTCAGACCCAACTTGGCCAGCTTATTAGCACATCTATTGGCTTCCCTAAAGACGTGATTGATCTCTATGACACCTATGCCTCTCATGATTTCTTTGCAGTCTTCCACCAAGTTCTTCCACGGATGGCACCTCCCCACTCCCTTGTTGATCGCACAACCCAGGGACAGGGAGTCACATTCAATGACTAGAGGACTGAAATTCTTTCTTTTGGCAATCAACAGCCCCTCCCTCAAGCCCCCAATCTCAGCCATGTTCCCCTTTGCTATACCAGCATTTAGCCAGAAACCATAGGTCCAGTCTCCATCATTATTTCTGAAGATCCCCCCTGCACTAGCCTGACCCCTGACCAGATTGGCCGCTCCATCCACATTTAGCTTGAAAACTCCATCTTTTGGGCGCATCCAACTGATCCCAACTTCTTCTACTCTGTTACTTTCCTTTCTCAGCTTTTCCCACTCACTCTATTAACCACAGAAACTGTTGGCTCCATCTTTCTTTGGTACACAAACCAGCATCAAGATTTCCAGATTGCCCACATTGCAAGCATGAACGGCAACTCTTCCTCCTCCAGACCCAACTTATGACTTTTATTAGCCCCATCCTTCAGCCACTCTACCACATTGCCATTCCAAAAACTCCTAAACTTATCGATGCCTGCCACCAAATTGGTCCAAATTGCTTTCGTGCGCATGCAGTCCCTCAAGGCATGTCCAATAGTCTCCTCTGCCTCCCTTCAAATACTGCAGTTCCTATCATTTGTGATGTCTCTTTTCTTCAGCTCCATGTTTGTTAGGATTTTTCCTTTAATGACTAGCCATATGAAAAACCTTTCGGGATACTTCATCTTCCATACCAATTCCAGTCCGACCTCTCCTCCACCTGTGGCAAATGGCCCTTCTTTTGAATCTAGTAGGCGGAATCAACTGTGGACTTCCCATCTGGAGTAGCTCTCCAAAAATGGAGTCCATTCTTCGCCTATTAGTAGGGATGATTATAGCTTTGATTTCCTCTACCTTGTCCCTGGGGAGAATAGCTGATAACTCCTCCAATTTCCATGAGTCATCCTTCTCCTAAAAGTGGCACACCTTAGTACCGGAGTCACTAAAATCCTGGGGAATTAAGGCTTGCTCTACAAGCTCCTTGTCACCCACCTATCTATTGAGCCAGAACCTGATGGACCTGCCATCCTCTATCCTCCACTTCATACCGTTCATAAGGCTGCCATCCCCTATCCTCCACTTGATGCCCTTCATAAGGCAATCTCTTCTGGTACATATACCTCTCCAAACAGCGGAGGCGTTATGCTTCCTTATGTGCTCCAACAAGTTGCCTCCATTTAGATACTTATTTTGAAGGATTTTGCACCAAAGAGTTCCATCTCCATTCAAAACTCTCCGCCCTAACTTGACCATCAAAGCCACATTATAATCTCTCATGGCATTAATGCCGGGCCCGCCTTCCTCTCTGTGATCACAAACCTTATCCCATTTGATTAGGTGGGCCCTTCTTTTGTTCTCATTGCTACCCCAAAGAAAATCTCCGTTCATTTTATCTAATTTCTTACAAATATACTCAGAGCCAGGCATACTACATTGTGTATAGGGGAATAGTCACTATGACCGAATGGATGAAGGTTTTCCTTCCCGCTAGGCTTAGAAGTTTAGGTTTTCAATTACTTTACTTGCACTCTTTCCACCATATAGTGATAGAAAATTCTTGTCGTCTCTTGTGGATAATTAGGACTCCTAAATAGTTATCCAAATACCCTGTGAGGGAGAACCATCAATGACGCTTTATACAGAACACCATCTAGTTTAATTCAAAAACCAAGGACCATCCATAGGCTGATTATGGACAGCAAGTCAACTGGGCAAGCCTTCACCACAGAGCTCTTAACACTAAGAACCTTTTTTTTTTGAAAAAAAAAAACGGCCATAAAATATAACCGTCCATACCTTTATGTTGCAAACACCCTCCGCACAAAAACATTTAAAAAAAAAAAAAAAAAAATTCCGTGAGATGAAGAGCAGGCCATGCAAGGCCCATTCAGATATAAGACATATTCCATGAAATCGATAACACAAGAATTGTAGTCACTACTACAGACACTACTACAGACAAAAGAAATTGTAGATGTCCACTGAACTAAAATGGCCGAAAAATTTGAAATTATAAGTCATAAAACTCCAAAACTTAAGGAGAAAAAACAAAAAATGAACAATATTTTCCTCTCCCTCCACTCAAGTAGGTTTCAACAAACTAAAATGACACTCAATCATCCTCTTCAATAACCTTGGTGCCCAACCCCTTCAGTCCTTCTGGTGGGATTTCTGCAACAGTAACCAAGGAGTATAGCTCTTCCTTTGCGTCTTCATCCTCATTTCTCTTGCGAGCAACGCGAACCCTAACCCTCCTTGGGACACTTCGGATACCCCTGCTCCAGATTTGCTTATTCAGCTTCACATCAACACGAACATCCTTAGTTCCCATAGCCTTCTGAGCAAACTTTCTGATTTCCTTGATGGCCTTTGGAGCCTTCTTCTTGAAGGTACTGTTTTCAAAACTCCAAACTAGTTAGTTACAGGGCATTTTCACAAATATTAGACAAACACAGAAGTTTCAATATTTGATTCCTTATTAACAAAAGTTGGAAACATCAGTTATTCTAAAGCTCAAAAATAAAAATAAAAATAAAGATGCCACTAGAATGTCAACATAGCACCCAAAGTATAAATCAAACAGAATAAAGGGAGCATTAGTTCAACTATATGGGAATTTCGGATAAGTTTCAAATCAAAGCGTACCTAGAGAAAACCTAGATGGGTGCCGTTAACTGTTTTAAGCATAATAGTACAAAAACATGTAAACCATCAGCAAAAATAGCCCATCACCAGTAATACCAAGAGAACCAAGCTAATGATACCGAGGAGTTCAACAACCATCTTAAAAGTCTTTCTAAATGCATATACGTTAGCTTTCTACGTAGATCTTCAAGAAAACATAGACACAGCAAATAAGGAGCCCACACAATTTCCTAGGAATTTTATACAAGTCCCTTTATGCATTCTTCAGCATCTACAATAAGACCATCACATTCTACAGAATATATACTCTGTCTCCCCCTTTTTTTGTTGCTTTGGTATCCTAAAGAATCTATCATCAAACATTTACAGTGCCAAACACTAAATCCCAAAGGATCTCTCTCTAAAACCCTAGAATTACCATCAAATCAATAAAACAGACTAACCCAGAAACCAAAATAGAATTTAAAACTCATAACAAAATCAGTTACTGAAATCTAACGAAGAGAATAATAGACACCTAAACAAGATAAAAATAAACTCAGAGATCGAAATAAAACACAAAACAAAAGATGTTACAAAGATTGAAAAACAGACCAGCCATGCAAGCGCTTGTGGAGATTGATGGTGTACTCCCTGGTAACCACCTCCTCTTTCCTTCCCTTAGTCTTTTCAACCATTTTCGCCTTCTTGCTTTCCCACTACCTTACCTGCAAACATCCACACAAACTTTCAGCTAAAATTTCAAGAATGAAAATCAATACAAGTGAATCGAAATTGAAGATCAGAGAGAGAGAGACCTTTCAAGGGCTTGTGCAGAGAGGGGGAAGCAAATGAAGAGGCTCGCAACTTAAAAATGGGAGACGGAAGCGAATGGAAGATAAATAAAACCCTAGTTTTACATCCATCTCTTATGAATTTCCTCTTCTGCCCTCCTTCAGACCAAAATTACCCGTTCTGTCCTTAAGCAACTTAATGGTATCATGGGCCTGGCGGGCCTAGAACAGTGTGGGCTTTCCGCAGCACAAGTTTGAATCGACCTGACTTAGATCGAGCGAACCTAATTTGGTCCATAAGAGACTATTCGCTTAATGCCTAGTACTGTGTTGATGGCCATTGAAATGACTGATCAAATCTTTTTGTTAGGAAATAATTTAAAGATGATTAAAAATTTATGATTATTTATGCTTTAAACGTAAAATTGAGATATTGTCCTTCAATGGTACATGGAGTTTTGATAACACTTCAAAAGGGTTATGTTTCTTACTTTTCTCCAGCAGAGGTTTTGTAAATATGTTTTATTCACAATAACAGTCTATTTATATAGATTAAGTTCATGGGCGATAAATAATATTACCCTTATAGATTATATGCATTTTATACATACAAAGTATTATTCTTAAAAAAAATATGTATATTGTTTTTCTCTTGTTAGGCCCTTATGAAATTAATTTTCAAAAAATATTAATCGAGGGATTATTAAATTTTACAGAAAAGTACTCAACCCCTTGTGATTTAACATTTTGACACCAAAACCCTTGTGGTTCAAAATTGTCACTTTCCTCCTCTATCCTTGCTATTCTGTCACTTTGCCCCTTTAATTACTACTTTGTCATCACGTAATTTGCTTTATTAGGGTTTGTCAATCTGGCATATGCAAGACCGTGACTCTCAAAATCTCTCTCTCTCCCTCTCTCTCTCTTCTTCTTCTTCTTCTCATCTTCTGAGATCGAGGTTTGTTCCTTTCAGACCCCTACAACATCTCTTTGTGCAATTTCAACCTCTTTTATCTTGGGTCTGCATAAAATCCCAAAATCTTCTCAACCATTGCCAGGATGTTGATAACTTTGATGATCCTAGTTACAAATGGTAAAAGAAGAACTTTATAGTCAATCTAATCCACTTTGAATCCTTGCCTATTTGATCTAGACCCTACCATATAGAGAAGGATTAGCACTTTTTGGATAGCCTTAGGGAGTAGAGAGTTAGAAAAGGCCTTTGTTATTGAACGAAAGGAATGCCATCTTCAAACATGGACAACTGAAATTATAGCAAGATTCTGGGAAAAATACTAGTAAAAAGATATTTTCTTATTAGATCGAAAGATAGAAAGATTAGAACTATTTGTTGATCCTATTTTGTATCGGTATTTTTCACTGATTTTAGGATTGAAGGAATATGGGAATTGAAAGCCTTTATGTCAATTTATGAGTTCATACTAGATTTTTTCATAAGAAAAATGCTTGTTTCAATGGTGATTTTCCGAGCTCACTATTTATATGATTGTTTGTTTAATACAATTGGTATGTTAATTCGAGACTTAATGGTATTCGATATCATCATAAAGGAAATTAATGGTAGATGAAGAAGTAGCAGAAAACACAAATTTGAAAATGCCATATAGAAAAAGAGGTAATAAGAAAAGCTAAGGGAGCTAAAATTTTGCAATTGATTCAAGGAATTCTATTTTTTGGGCATCAAATCATTTATATTCATCGATTTCGATCAATTTGGTAAATGCAACTTTTAGCTATATTTTCTTAAAAAATATCCAAAAAAAATATCGATAAAGTTAAACAAATGCAGATAAATCGGTAATTGAAGCAACAATTTTGGGAACAAAATTCAAAAGGTTATAAAAAATGTCAAAATTTTAGGACTGAACATTGAAGTTTTTTCTTTTTGGTTACATGAACAATGAAGTTGTGCATGAAGATTATAAACATCTTTATCTCTTCTTCTTTGGATTTGAAGCTGCAACCCTTTCTTTCTGTTAAACCTCTGCATCTCCATCTCTCTTCAAACCGAACTTTCTTTCTACAATCAACAACTTTGCCTCTCATGCCTTCTAAAGCAGCCATGTGACCACCATCATCGAGGGTGTATCGCACCATGCGGTGGTTGTCAAAAAAAGCAAGGCCTGGCCACCAAATTACTTCAATTAAATTTGTTTTTCAACCTTTTATCTTCAAACCAAGCTTTTAAGCACAATTTTTGGGATCAGAATCATAGATGAAAAACCCTAATTGAATCCCCGATTTTCACCACTTCTTACTTGGTGAGCTCTAAATCATTTGAATTGTTATCTTTATCTTTGCACTCAAATTTAATCTAATCCTTAATTTTTTATAAATTCTGTTTTCAAGTAAGAAGAATAAGAAATAGAGAGAGAAGCCTACATGATTTGCATGTGACAAAATTAAAGCAAAACCCTAATGGATCAAATTATAGGGAACAAATCGGTAACGAAGGAGGCAAAGTAGTAAAAATTGCAGGCATGGGGAGGAAAGTGGTAATTTTAAAAACTTAGGGGTTTGGTTGCAAAACATTAAATCAATGGATGTTAACTGTACTTTTCCCAAATTTTAATAAACAACGAATCAAACATAAAAAGGAAAATCGCATACCATAACCCAAAGAGGGGGGCACGGGCGCTAATGACCAACGCGCCATTGTACGGAGGACGGAAGCATTTCATATCCTTGTACCTGAGCGTAAGCCAAATAGCGATCAAGAACCATCGAGAGAGAGAGAGAGAGAGAGAGAGAGAGAACAAATGGCGTGTACGCACGATCACAACTGCGAAGATCACGATTGCTCCTCCGATTGGTCTCTCTACAAACACATTGACATGCCTAAGGTCTCTCTCTCTCTCTCTATCAAAATATTTCTGTCTGATTTTTGGAGCTAGGGTTTCGATTTTTTTTTTTTTAAATTGGTGTTCTGTATTAATTCACTATTTCTCAATCTGCTTCGCTATTTTTGTTGGATGATATTTATGTCTTCTTTCGAATTCGGGCATTGAATTTCACTCCATGCAAGCTTTTTTCGTGCCCTGCAAAATTCTTTAAGTGAGAGTTTGATGCTGGCTCTCTGTTTCTCCTATTGTGCAATTTCTTTATCTTCGACGATTGTGTTGAATTAGGGTTTTCGAATTTCCCGTAACGTACTATCGTTTAATGTGAAATTAGTGAAGTGAGAGTTTGACATCTGTGCTTAAAACTAGTATGTGTTTATTTTTGGTAAACTTAAAACTAGTATGTTGTTTACTAAATAATGTTGCAAATCCTCATTGGTGAGGATTATTGATGGGGCACAATGGTATGAAGTAGATATCATCATGTTTTCCGTTCAGGGAGTCATGAATTGGTGGAAAGTTTCAAAGAATGCATTTGTTACAAGAGACGAAAACATTTCTAGTGGGTTTTTTTAGCAGTGTTTGTAGACTTGAAGAGGCCCTTTAGCATATGAGTTTCCTGAGGAATAAAGAAAAGGAAGATTTGTGTGTTAAATTGTGAATGAAGACATTATGCATGGTCTAGTTAGAGGGAATAATGTAATGGAATTTATGACATGGAGGATGCTTGCAATGCAGTTGAATCGTTTGTTCTTCTGCCAAGGCTCTTAAATTCAGGTCAAACAGTTGGCCTTAATGAAGAACTTGCCTCAAAGAGCAAGTTCTGTCTTGAGTTGGATTAAGCCTAAAAATACAACCTAGTTAAGGTGCTTTCTGGAGTACTTAAACTGCCGCTTTCATTAGTAGGAATAAAAGTCTAGAAATAGGAATCAACTTGATTAGAAGACTATCCATTTTTTATCTTCCAAAACTGATAATTGAACACGCCACTGAAGTTTTTCTAACTTGACCCTTCTGAATCACATGAAAGAAAGAAAGGGGGGAAAAAAGCTTATCGGGGTGTTGTAAAGGATAACCATTCTTCTACAAATATTCTTTTAAGTGCCTCACAGTTTTTGTGGAGGAAAGCTGTGGATAGCTATACCTGGGGCTTCATCTCCCTTACAATCACTCAAGTCTTTGGAAACTAGGAAGGATTCTCCCCAAGTTGCTAGATCCTCCCTAATACTTTGGACTCCATCTTATCAAGCCCGACTCTTTAATCAAGGGGCTCATTATATAACTTCTCAAGGGAGAAATAACTCAATCAGCTTATCCACATGTTCAAGGATTCTCATCAAGGTTGTTAAAATGGGGATTCTTACTTCAAGTGGTTCAGAATGTTCCAGAAATCAGATTGGAATTGTGAGATTTTTACGTGTAATGAGAAAATGAAGATAACAACATAAAAAATTCAAAAGAGGCACGAATAACAATTGTATAACATAGATGACATGAATACTGTTCAGCATTGAAGTACAAATACAAATAGTGCGCACTCAAGAGAGATATCAAGTATAAATTTCAGGTGTCAACACAAATGGTTCTTGACAAGAATCAAAAAAAAAATCTGAAGCTGGCAAAGAGGGTCAGAAGAGTATCTCTCTCTCTCTCTCTCTCTCTCTCTATATATATATATATATATATATATATATGAGGGCAAACTGAATCAAAAAAACTCAACCAAATCAAAATTGATTTTATTTGAAACAAATAATAAATAAAGAAGTTAGCTACTTTCCAATATATTACCCCTCTGTCTCTGAAGCTTTATGACAACAAACAGAAACAAAAAACTCAATCAAATCAAATTTGATTTTCTATGAACAAAATAATAAACAAAGAGATTGGCTCCTTTCCAATGTATTACTCCCTACAAAAATCAAGCAGTATGAAATCTTACATCTGTTGCTTAAAAAAGCCCCTCAATTCTGAACTTTCAAATCACTCAATTGTTTGAATCTACAGAAGATGTTCATTCTATCCAAAGTTGTACCTGATTTATCTGGAGATTACCCCAGCCTCTTATTTCTTCTTGAACTATCCTTAGATGTTCTTCTATTTTGGGTATACATTGATTATAGACTCATTAGTCAAGGCCATAATTGTTCAGTTTCCATAAGGCAGTAAAAGGCTTAAAAAGGAGAAAGAAGAAATGATTCTGATGAAAGGGAATATAAAGAGTCACTGAATATGGGGCTTGGATGGAGTGAAAGATTGGGGAACAGAGAAACAATGCTTTTTGTTTGCTTGTTTGTTTATTTTTCCTCTCCCTATAGAGGTGATGGTGTTTTCAGGTGAAGTTATGCACTCATATCTGTTATCATTTTGTATCTGAACATATGTCAATGTGATGTGTCTACCCAAATTGTGTCATGTTGTGTGCTTATGCTGGGGGTTTTCATTTTTTGTATTGTTTTGGAATCTTTCTTTTAAATGGCACATCCTTGGTGAAAGGTTAGCTTGTCATTGCAATGCATATATGAACAAATTCTGAATGCTGCTCAATAAACTTTGTTTTAAATTAAGAGTTAATTTTGGAGGAAACTATACGTGCCTTTTCCCATATGTCTCTTTGAAGGTATCAGCATTGAATGAAGCTGTTATTGGGAGTGTAAAGTCAGTTTTCAAAGCTTGGGAGCAACGCCTGAGTACTTCAGAGGTATAAAAGCTCACAGTCTTTGAAATGTTTTACTTAGTTTTGAAATTACAACAAGAAAGTTTCCATGTTTTCCTGTCCTCATTTTCTTCCTTTGCAAGTCACATGAATTGAGTGGTTTCTATGAAGACTCCTGTTCATTCTTTTGTTAAGTACTATGCAATGAATAATAATAATAATAATAATAATAATATTATTATTATTATTATTTTTTTTTTTTTTTTTTTTTCTGAACTCATATGTCCATTTAATCCATATAAATTTTGGGTTAGCTTCCAATTTTCTATATCCAACGAATGTTAACCATAAGAATCACAATAGATGGAGTTGTATTGTACTAGTTTGTCAGTTTTTGTCTAGAGTTCGACTATAACTACCTGGGACAATTGCTGTACTTTTATATTTTTGAACTTGACACAATCTTATACGATATTCTATTCCATGTCTGATATTGCAGGATAAATTAGAAAGTAATGATGGTGACCCTGAACTAATTGTTTTTATCCCGTAAGTTCTGATCTTTCTAATTTGGTAATCTATCTTTTCAATCATGTCTTCAAACTTGTGTGTTCCTTGGCATTGCTCTAGATCCTTCTTTTCGCATAATACTTGTATCTGTTTAAAACTAGCAGAGAACCAAGCACCAGCTTATTACTTTTCCTTTGGACCAGGAATTGCAACATTTTAACTGAACTTAGAAGTTAAAGCTTTCAGGTTTAAATTTGGTTCATTTGATAGCTTTCAGAGGTTTAACAGTCATCATTTTCCTTATAGGTTCTTAGGTTGTCTGGGTGCACCTCCATGGTGCTCTCCTTACACACACACACACACACACACACTCACGCACACATAGATACATACTACGTGCATACATATGTACAATAACAACAACCTGGGCGTCGGCCGTTAGAGAGTCAAATATTGAAAAAAAAAGGTTTAATTTGTGTGGATTCTCCAATGTCACTCATTCCTATCCAAGATCATCTTCTCAACTAAACCTTTAATTATCATGTTTTTGTCGATGACTTGCATCCAAATTTTCAATAGTCTGCCTCTACGTTTTATTAAATTTCCTATATTTAAGTTCTCGATCCTCCTAAGTAGTGTGTTTGGGTTTTCGTTGCATATACCCACTTCAGACGATACTTTCGTATTTTATCCACAATTGAACTAACTCACAACTTATTATGTATCTTTCATTTCTAATTCTATCTTTTCTAGTCTTCCTACACATACACCTAAGTATCCTTATTTCTGCTAACATATGTATATATCATACGCAATTGTTATGACTCCATAAAGGTGATCATTTTCCTTAATATATGACTCTGATCATATAACTATGATCTTTCCCTGCTTCTTAATTCTTCAGATTAATGGTATATGAAATGGCGCAATGATGTTTAAATTATGCATATATGGGCTTTAAAGATTCCAGAAATGACCGCAAACATATTTTCTTCTAATCCGCGTTGTGCAAATGTGTGAGGCCATGCTGTTGTGCAAGCTAACAAAATTTCTGCAAAGAAGTCTCTTTTCCTTTATTTGGTAAATATATTAGGTTTTAATAGAGAAATAGAGGGAAACAAGTGCACAGGAGGAGAGAACACCTCCCAAATTAGAGACAAAAAATTTAAACCCTATAGAAGCCAAGGAGATGGGCAAGGAAAAGCTCTCCAGTTCATTAGTAAACCCAGAAACGACCCTCTAATATTACTTGAAGTATAACAGGCATGGAAATAGAACCTCACTGAAACATGCACCATATTGCCTTTTGAGTAAGCTCTCCTAATCAAAACCATCCTTGCTCAATTAAGCAGCTTATGATTCTTACTATGTCCAAAGCCCAGGGAGAAATCACGCAACACTGGCTGGCTAAATGTTGTTGCAATGATGCTTAATTGACTGGGGAATGGAATCTGCAAACTATGAAGGAAATTCTTGAAATTTATTCTGTGCACTAGTGATCACACGGTAGGATTCGGTGGTAGGTCATTGGTTGAAACCTCCTCTAGCCCTCCCCCATAAATATAATGTGACTTTGTCTTTTGTCTTCTTCTAATAAAATCTTTCTTTTCTTGTTTATAAATTAGACTAACCTATCCAAAAGGGCTGTTTTAGGCTGCATAAGTCATTGTAATCCACTGCTTAGCATGCACAGAATGAATCAAGAGTACTGAATTTCTGTTCCTGTAGAAGATTCCTGTTTTTACTTATATTTTCTTCTTGATTTTTATCTGTAGGTTCACATCAGACGTTAAGATCAAGAGTATTTCCATTGTTGGTGGTGCTGATGGAACAAGTCCCTCAAAAATGAGAGTGTGGGTTTCTCTTCCAATTGTTTGATATGTTTTCATGGTTTATTTTGTGTATCTCATGATCTAAGTTACTGTTTTACGTGTGTGCATCATGCTGGTGTTGGCCTAGTTTGTGTCTGTGTTTTTGTATAGATGATTGATGGGTTGCTTACCTTTTATGCCTGCATTGTTGTGAGAACAGGACATTGTATCTTCTTACATTTATTCATTTCATTTGGTAAACTAAGACTATGGATCTCATTGTTCAGCTGTTTAATCTGGCTGATGATGAGAATTTTTTTTAGTTTATCTCATCTAGTAAAGCATTCGGGGAGAGTTTACTCTCCCGTTTAATGGTCTAAACAGACCTTTGAACTTGGTTTCGGCTATTATTCTCAAAGTTTTGTTCCACAGTATCTCGGGTGTTTTACTCCGTTTATTCACCCCCAGAAGTAATATAGATCTTTGTATTGTTTGAAAATGACCTATTTAGAAAATTTTCTGCTATAAAATATGCCTATAATTTATGAATGTCAACATTGATGATTTGTCCCATAGGTGTGTTTGTTGGAGGGAAACTGTAGCTAATTACTCTGCGTTGATGTCTAGGTTCATTAATCGAGAAGGCATTGACTTTTCTGATGCTCAAAACATGCAACCAGTTCAGGTATTGCTGTATTTTGTCTTGTCAGTTCAATTATTTAGCATGGTCCATAGGCATGACATAAATTATCTTTTTTGAAGGACTGGGATTTGGTGGAAAACTTGCAAGGGGTACTAGAATACCAAACGAGGTAATTTTTCTTGGTCAATCTCTCCTCTAGCTTTGTTTTTCAGCTGCTTATTTTCGATTTAGTTGACGTATCCTGTCTTCTTTTTCATTTTTTTTGGTTAATGTGGAGGGAAAGATATGCTAGATTTTTTGACTGTTGTGGGAGGTCCATCTCTAGCTTTCCAGAGTATTTTTCCCCCTCCTAAATATTGCAAAATGTTTGTCAGGCAATTACTCTCTCTGGATGAGTGTGGCAATTAATTTAAGCAAAGTGCTACTTCTCAAAATTGTCATCATTTAATTTAACAAGATGAGTTATGTGAGATCATGGTTCCCCAAACACTAATATTAGTTTTTGAGGCTAGAGGAAAAGGTGTTGCAAGTACATTTACAAATATGTAGGCAAGAAAATGGATACTGAGGTTTCTTCACTGGATTTGCATCTTTGTTAGTGGTTATAATCATTACTATGCAAGTGTACTATGACCTATGGGATAGCTAACATGAGGTCTGTTGAGTAAACTAAAGATTAAGTTTTCATTTGCATCTGTCATATGCTGCACCTATTAAGTTAAGGTATCATGTTGAATGTTGTGTTAAATACTTATACTTCTACTGTTGAATTCTTACAGATACTCAAGGTTTCAGAGCGTCGCTAACCTCACATTACATTTTCCTGATAATTTTGGTGCCGACACAACTCAGATATACTACATAGGTCTGAAGGGGGAAGCCACCCAGGTAGTTATTAAAATTTCATCCTGAAACTTTGGGCCTTCGAAGATGAATGGTGGCTTTAACTATACATGTTTTTATTTCACAGTTAAAGAGAGATGTGGTAGCAACAATTGTTTATGAGCTTATGCCAAATCCATCTGATCACAAGTAAGTCTAGCTCTGACCCATCTCTTGATTAATGCCTGATCTCTTTTCCTTCTCTAAGTGCGAACCCTTAAATGGTGCTCTTGTATTTCCCAGCTTCATTTTTAATGATGCATTCTCAATTCACTGTAGTGTATTAAATTCTCTAATGATGCATTAGGCACTAAATAGAACTGTCATTAATTTGAGATATTGGAGTACCCAATCTATTCAATGCATGATGAGTATAAGGACCTCCAAAAAAAAAAAATCTTTTCTTTTTTTCTTATTCAGGTGACCTATTCTTTAATGATGCATTCGGTGACATAAGGTTTCAAAATTTGTCTAAAAAAATAAATTTTTGAAAGAAAAAAATAGTTTCATGAGCCAGTTGTATGTTTTTCACTCATTATTTGGTGAAGTCAGATGATTGGTAGTCTATTCCACCTGGGGTCATGTTCATTTTACCAAAACCTAGTCATGGTCTATTGAAGTGTATTGATGACTTCGAATTTGAATCAGATTGAAAATTTTATTCGCATTGCAGTTTTTTGATCCATTGGGAATTTCTGGTCATTTGAAATGATAGATCAAAAATTTCCCAACAAGGTTTTCAAATTTTACCTGCCACCAAGCATCACTTTAATGGATTTGACAAAGATTACAAGGAAACAGTTATTAATATATTTAAGATTTGAAAAGATTGGGAAACTACAACGGTTCTGGTTTCTGACAAAGAATTTGGTCGATTTTCTCCGATCTTTTCGGATGGAGGTGCTCTTCTTTGATAATTTTTGAGGTCGTGTGCAGGACAAAAGCTGAAACTGGAGGTGGTCTCTCCCAAATTTGAGTGAAATTCTACATTACATTTAGTGTCTGTGAAAGTTGAAATGGGAAATAGTTGGACTTGCTTGTCATTGCCATAGTTGTAAATTGGTACATGATAGCCATTCAACTTACTGTTTTGTTTGAATGCAAAACTGAAGACCCAGGCCTCCTTTCCCTTGTTCGAGAGGACCCGTGACCCTAGCATCCAGATTCTGTGAATCTGTCTTGTTATTTGAATACTGTGTAGTTTCCTGGTACTAGGCTTTAATATTTAATCAGAGAGCAAAATTGAGTAACCTTTGACTACTTTATTACTGTTGAGTAAATGTTCTTGTTGTTGATGTGCGCTGAATATTAGAATCTTGATTTGAGAACTGTGTATTCAAAATGAACTGTTTTCTTGAGTTTTATGTAATGGAAAATAAATGGGAAGCAAAATTTTACCTAGATGAAGGTAGCCGGTTGTATTCCTCTAATTGCAATAGATGGGAAGTGACTCTGATGATGTTGCAGAGAAGTGGTGTCTGGAGAATGTCCAGGAGCAAGCCATCTTTGAACAGATTAGCTGTTTACATAATTTCACGGGATGAGGGTCCAGCCTTACATGACGTTATCAAGGCTGTGCTTCATGTTCTGCGTTAGATTAAAAAAGGTGGCAGGACGGGATGGAGTGCATGCCTTTTGAGGTAAATGTTATGTCCCAAGACAACTCTAGGTTCAGTAAGTCGACCGCCAGTCTCAATAAGCTGATGTTCTGCAATAGTTGAGTGAAGGTAGTGTGTCTTCTGTGGAGGTTTGGGAAATTGGTTTACAACAGGTTCTAATCGCAAGTGTAGTGAGGAAGATGAAGGACGGGAGAAGAGATAGAGAGAGAGAAACAGAGAGAGTAGAGAGAGAAATAGAGAGAGAGAGAGAGAGAGAGTAAGAAGAGGAGAAGGAGACGAGACAAGAATTTTCAGAATCAGTTTTTCCATTTCCTTTAGTGGTGCAGTACATTTATCCTTCTTCACTTCTTCAACTGATCTAACTAACTCTTTCCAACTAACTAACTAACTATTTTTATTGATTCAGTTTACATGTCATAAGAGTTTAAGTTGTTGCAATTATTCTTCCCTTTTAAGGTCTCCTTGTCCTCAAGGGTGAAATGATGAAAATTGTGTTATGATGAAATCCCTGTCTTCCCAAATTGCCTCTTCCGGATTCAGATTAACCCATCTAATTAACACTTGAGTCACTCGTCTGTTATTTCTCATGATCACTATTCTTTTCAAGACTGTTTTAGGTTTTACGATTGCTTGCTTGTCTGATCCCAGTAAAGACATTGTAGGCATTGTTGTTATAGTGAGACCAAGTTTTTTTTTGAGTAAGGATACATGGAATACTGGATGTATTTTAGATCCTTGAGGTAATTGCAGTGTATAAGCTACTTTTCCAACCTTAGCTATCACAGGAAAAGGTCCATAAAACTTGGAGGAAAGCTTGAGTTGTCTCCTTAATTCCACTGTCTGTTGTCTATAAGGCTGCAATTTAAGGAATACCAAATCTCCCACTTTGAATTCCCTTTCTGTACGATTTAAGTCTACAAACACCTTCATTCTGTTCTGAACTTTTGTTAGATGGTCATGGAGGATTTGTAACATTGCCTGCCTATTTCTAATGAAGTTATTAGCTACCGGAGTCACAGAATCCAAGTAAGGTCCCATAGGTATATGCCTTGGTTGATAACCATAAAGAGTTTCAAAAGGAGTCATTTGAATGCTTGTGTGGAAGTTTGTATTATACCACCATTCTGTTAGGTTTAACCATTGCAACTAAAGGGCAAGCCTATCTGCAGTCATGCAACAAATGTAACACTCCAAACATTGATTGAGTCTTTCATTTTGACCATCGATTTGATGGTATGCACTACTTTGTTTTATTTGAATATCTACGAATCTGAATAGCTCTTGCCAAAATAAACTTGTGAAACCCTTATCTCTATCAGACACTATGGCATCTAGTAGTCCATGTAGTTTGAACACTTGATCTACAAACAATTGAACCATAGTCATAGCAGAATAGGGGTGCTATAAGGCTATAAAATGACCAAACTTTGTAAGTCTATCAATCACTGGTAGACCTTCAATGAAGTCCATATTGATTTGTGATCAAGTTTGTGATGGAATAGGTAGAGGTTGAAGTAGTCTAAGATAAGCTACATTTTCATGTTTATTTTTCTGACACATCACATTGTTACACATATATGATCACAGAAGATTTAAGAGATGGCCAATAAAATATAGACTTAATTCTCTTTAGAGTACCCTGCTGCCCAGTGTGTCCCTCCATTGCTGAGCTATGCATGAATTGCAGTATTTTCAACCTTAGCTGAGAATCATTCCCCACATATTTTTTCTGATTACATCTTAGAATCTCATCCTTATACTGCATATCAGATTTGCTCCTAGGCTACAGTTTAATTGAGCTATTAAATTCTGACATATTTCATCACCTTGGTAGCTTTGCACTACTTCTTCCATCCATTTAGGTTGTACAATCGAGATGACCAACATGTCATGTCCCACTGGTGTCTCTTCCTCCATCTCCCTCCAGGAAAGAGCATCAATAACCTTATTATCCACCCCTTTTTTGTACTAAATTTCATAATCATGGCCAAGTAACTTTGTAAAACATCTATGCTGTAAGGGGCTAGTCAATCTCTGCTCCAACAGGTACTTAAGACTTTGGTGGTCTGTCCTTATTATGAAATGATATTCTAACAAATAATGTCTCCACTTAGTGACTGTCATTACCATTGCCATTAACTCCTTCTCATAGATGGACAATCCCATGTTCTTTGGTCCTAAGGCTTTACTTAGGTAAGCAATATGTTGCCTTTCTTGCATCAGTACAACCACCCACCCCTTTGAGCATGCATTTGTCTCAACCTCAAAATGCTTAGAAAAATCTGACAACCTCATCACTGGTGCAGAGATCATTGCTTCTTTAAGTTGCTTGAATGCTAGGTCAGCATCTTCCCTCCATATGAAGTTATTTTTCTTAAGCAGATCATTCAAAGGTCTTGCTATGATTCTATAATGTTTAACAAACCTTCTGTACTACCATGTTAGTCCTAAGAATCCCCTCAAGGCCTTGACAGAGTTTGGAGTTGGCCAGGAGGCTATACATTCAGTTTTTTGGTCTTCCACTCCTTCTCCAGTAACAACATGGCCCAGATACTCTACTTGTTTTTGTGCAAAGATACATTTTGAGAGTTTAGCAAAGAGTTGGTGTTGTCTAAGTAGGGAAAGAACTGTTTGCAAGTTCTGAATGTGAGTGGATAAGTCAGAACTATATATGAGGATATCATCAAAAAAGACTAGGACAAACTTTCTAAGGTAGGCTTGAAAGATGTGGTTCGTTAAAGTGAAATGTGGCTGGGGTATTGGTCAATCCAAAGGGCATGACAAGAAATTTAAAGTGTTCATGGTGAGTTTGAAAGACTGTTTTGGGTATGTCTTTGGGTCTGACTCTTATATGATGGTATCCGGACCTTAAATCAATCTTAGAGAATACCTTGGATCTATACAACTCATCCAACAATTCATCAATATTAGGAATATGATATTTGTCCTTAATGGTCTGATTATTCAGTTGTCTGTAATCCACACAGAATCTCCAGGTATTATCTTTTTTTTTTTTTACCAGCAGGACAGGTGATGCAAAATGGCTCTTGTTGTGCCTTACTATGTCATTACTTAACATCTCGTGTACTTGCTTTTCAATTTCAGTCTTTTCTGAGCGGGAATATCTATAAGGTTTAAGTTTAAAGGGTTTGGACTCTGGTTTTAAAGTTATGGGGTGATCATGGTATCTCTGAGGTAAAGAAGTGGGAATTTGAAAAACATCCTAGAACTGCTGTTGCCTAAATGCCATAGTATCCTTTCCTCTGCCAAGTTTCATTCTAGGGTGTTGTGCATTTCCTTCTAGCGCCACTTCCTCTTCTCCTCTGAAAAACTTGATCTGTAGTTGCTTAAAATCAAAGGTTATAGGACTGAAGTGATACATCCAGTCTACCCTTAAGATAACATCCCATTTGCCTAGATTGATTACCCTTAGGTTGAATGAGAAAACATAGCTTTGTATTTTCCACTTAACATTCTTGACTTCAGTGTAATTAGAGACTATACTCCCATCTGTTATGACAACATGCAAGGGAGTTGATGGCTCCGTAGTCAACTGTAATTCTTGCACTACACTATGACTTAGGAAACTATTTGAGCTACCCGTATCTACCAGGATAGTTATAGTAGTCTTGTGTAGTAATCATTGGAGTGCTATAGTCTTTCTAGTTAAGGAATTGGACAATGTGCATAGAGGGATGTCTAAGGTTTTACTTGCAGTGTCGATTAACTTATCCTGTCCTCCATTTGTTTCAATAGATTCCCAATCTTCATCATCTTCTGCCAATATCAAGTTTAGGCCTTTGAACTTGCACGGGTGACCTGGACTGTACTTTTCCCCACACTTGTAGCATAAGTGGTAGTTTCTTCTATGCTGAATTTCTTGAAGAGTGATCTTTTGTAACATACCTCCTCCTGTAGTATTTGTGTTTTGACCCTTCTGTAGTGTTGATAACTGTCGATTTGTTACAGTAGTTGTTCCCATTTCCTTACCTAAACTTCTTTCACTGACAACTCCAAATTTGCTTCAAGAAGTAACTATCTTTCCCTTCGTAGCTATTTCTAAAGATTGCTCTTGTAAGACAGCAATCTCAAATGCCTACAACAAAGTATCTGGCTTCATCAACCTCAGCATAGGTTTAATTTCCTCTTTGAGTCCGCTGATGAAACTAGAGATGAAATAGGATTTTGTCATGTTAGGATTTTTTATGAGCATCAGTGACCAGAGTTCTTCAAATCTCTCTTGATATTCCATTACTAAACCAGTTTACTACAGTTTGTTGAACTCATCAACTTCATCTTGTATCCCTTTCTTGCTAAACCTCTGACACAAGAGTTTAGGAAACTCATCCCACTCCACCAACCCTTTTGCTATTTTTAAGCCTTGGTACCAAATCTATGCTTTATCCTCTAAGTAGAATTTTGTAGTTTCCATCCAAGAATTGCGTCAAATGTGGTAAATCATGAAGAATTTGTGGCATTTTCTCAGCCAACTGTGAGGATCCTCTCTTGAAAATGTTGGTAGCTCAATTCTTGGAGGATTGGGGGATAAAATTCTGGGACTGTTTTCTTTCTTGGATAGTTCTGCATCTATTCTTCTTTTAATTCCAACTGGAGTGGGTAGCAGAGAAGGTAGTCTGCTTTTGTTTGTCTCTTGATCCTCATCCGCATCCTTGTATAATTTCTTAACAAGGGCAATGATGTGTCATGAAGGACTCCATTCTTTCCTCCAATTGTTCCTTTAACTGTGTGTGTGCGGTATGCATTTCTTGGCTGAGTTCTTGGATTCGTAGTTCTTGCTTTTTGTTCTGTTCTTTCATGGTTTTTGATCTTGTTCCTTCTGCCATAATCACCGCAGGCAGCTTGAATGGCCAAGGATGATGTGCTCTGAGACCAATTTGTTATGTCCCAAGACAGCTCTAGGTTCAGTAAGTCGACCACCAGACTCAATAAGCTGATGTTCTGTAATAGTTGAGTGAAGATAGTGTGTCTTCTGTGGAGGCCTGGGAAATTGGTTTACAATAGGTTCTAATTGCAAGTGTAGTGAGGAAGATGAAGGACAAGAGAAGAGATAATGAGAGAGAAATAGAGAGAAAGAAAGAGTGTAAGAAGGAGAGGAGACAAGAATTTTCAGAATCAGTTCTTCCATTTCCTTTAGTAGTGCAGTACATTTATCCTTCTTCACTTCTTTAACTGATCTAACTAACTCTTACCAACCAACTAACTATTCTTATTGATTCAGTTTACATGTCATAAGAGTCTAAGTTGTTACAGTAAACTAGTTATTTGCTCGTGCTAACGCACGATATGCTCTCAAGATATGGATCGTATTTTTTTATTATACAAATATTTATTAGATTTATAATTAAATTAACATTTGAATTAAATTATTGTCCAAATAAATAAAAAAATACAGTATATATCAGTGATAAAAAAAAGAGTGTACACTAAAATTTTTTTAAAAAAACCCAACGAATGAAAAAAAAAGTAATAAGTAGAGTAAAAAGATGATAAAATAAAGAGATTATTATCTATGGGACCAAAAAAAAAAAAACTTAAGTTAAAAAATGAAGGATTTAAGAGAAAAAAAGGATAAAAAAATAAAAAGAGTAAAAATCTAAATTAAAAAAATAAAATGTTATAGTTTAAAAATAAATGGATAACCATTCATGAGACAAAAAAAAAAGAGGGGAAAACTCATCCAAAAAAATCGAAGGAATTCAAAGGGAAAAAAATATGGGTTAAAAAATAAAAAGAATAAAAACTTGAATGGAAAAGAAGTTAAAAAAAAAAAACTATGTTTTAAAATTAAAGGGATGATACTCCGTAGGATAAAAATAAAAGAGGAAAAATCTATATTAAAAAAAGATGAAGGGTATAAGTGAAAAAAAATAATTAAAAAAGCACACAAATCTAGACAAAAAAATGTGATCCAAAAAAAAGAAGAATGTAAGTAAAAAAAGTCAAAGTGCAAGAGGTTGAATTAAAAAAAAGGGTGGTTACATGTTAAAAAAAATGCAAAAACCCAAATGTAAAAAAAGAAAAATAATAATGTGGCAAAAATATGTAAAAAATATGAAAGAATTTGAACAAAAAAAAAGTGTGCTTCCCAAAATATGAAGAATTTACAACAATAATAACAACTTAGACTTTCTATCTAAAAAATCGGGGTCGATCATATGAGAGACAAATATCGAAATCAAAAAAAAAAGAAAAAAGAAAAAAAAAGAAAGATTTAGTTTGTGCGGATTTTCTTACGTCATTCATTCCTATCTAAGATCATCTCTTTAACTAAATCCATAACTATCATATCTTTACGGATACACTGCATCCAAGTTTTCAATGGCATAACTCTATGTTTTATTAAATCTCATATATTTAAGTTCTATGTTTTTTTAACAGGTGCATCCTTAGATCTTTGCTACACGTGCCCAAACCATTTTAGATAGTACCCTCGCATCTTATCTACAATTGAACTAACTTCCAATTTATTACGTATCTCGTCGTTTCTAATTCTATCTTTTCTAATTTTGTCGCACATCCATCTAAATATTTTCATTTTAACTACAATAAATTTTTACTCTTATTGTTGTTTAATAGACCAACATTCAATACCATATAATAGAACAGGTCTTACTGTGATTTTATAGAATTTTTCCTTTAGATGTAATGGTATCATGTGATCACATAGCACTCTGGAAGCCTTTCTCTATTTCATCCAACCCGCTTAAATTTTATTATTCACATCTCCATCTATATTGTCATCATTCTGGATGATGGAATCAATATATTTAAATCGTTCGCTCTTTAAAATTTTCATTCCTTCTAACCTAATCGTTTCTTTTTTATCCTGATGGTTATAACTAAACTTACATCTCATATACTCAGTTTTAGATCTACTCAATTTAAACCTCTAGATTCTAACGTGTCCCTCCATAACTCTAATTTAGTACTGATACCCTTTCTATTTTCATCAACCAAAACTATATCATCTGCGAAAAGTATACACTATGGTATTTCATTTTGAATATTTTTTTGTGATTTCATCTATCACTATTGCAAATAGTATGAGACTCAATGCTGAATCTTGATGGAGTCCAATGTTAATATGGAAGCTATCGCTCAACTCCCTGCAAGTCCTTATATTGGTCATAACTCCTTCATACATATCCCTAATAAGGTTAATGTATTTCAAAGAGATCTCTTTTTTCATCAGTGCCCACTACAAAACGTCTCTTGGAGCCCTATCATATGCCTTTTCAAAGTCAATGAATACCATATGTAGGTCTATTTTCTGTATTCTAAATGTCTACATCAACTGTCTTAGTAAGTAAATTGTTTCAGTGGTGGATCGTTCTGACATAAATTCAAATTGATTCTGAGATACATTTATCTCTCGTCTCGATCTATACTCTATCACTCTCTCCCATAACTTCATCGTATGGTTCATGAGTTTAATTTATCTATATTTAGAACAATTTTGTATATCCCATTTATTCTTATATAGCAGGACAAGTGTGTTCTCTCTCCATATTTGGGACATTTTCTTTATTTGTCAAATTTTGTTGAAAAGAGCCGTTAACATTGTTATGCCGAATTCACCTAAACATTTGCACATCTCAATAGGGATGTCATCAGATCCTATGAATTTGTTATTTTTCATTTTCTTTATGATATCATTTATTTCATGGTGATAATTTTACGTTTAAAATCTCTATTAATCTCGTTTACAGGTATCTCTATATTTTCTATATTTATTGTACTCTTAACATTGAACAATTTATTAAAATATTATTTCCAACTCTTTTTTATTTTCTCGTTTCTTACAAGTGTATTATTGGTTTCACTATTACTACATCTAATCTCATTTAGATCTTTTCTCTTCCTCTCCTTAATTTGGCAATTCTATAGATCTCTTTTTCTTCGTCTCGAGTTTCCAGCCTATTGTACAATTCATTATACACTTTATTCTTTGATTCGTGTATAATCTTTTTTACGTCTTTTGTTGTTTTTTGTATTTTTCATATGCCTTACTACTATGATCACTTTTAAAATTTTTATAATACTCTCTTTTGATTCGGATAATAGTTTATATTTTTTCGTTCTACCACCATGACTCCTTGTCTCTTGGAGTCCTGTCTTTGGATACTCAAAGAACCTCTCTATCTATACTTTTAATATTATTAGCCATATCGTTTTACATTGTTTTTGAATCATCACTAACCGACCAATTTGTTTTTCCAATTTCTTTGTCCCTAAAAATCGTCATAGTTTTTCCTTTTAGATTCCACCACTTAATTCTTGACTTCATATATAGTTGACATGGTTTTTATCGTTTAGATATTCGTATGTTTAAAACCAAAATATGAAGAATCTAAGCGAAAAAAAGTCAAAAAAGTGTAAAGATCTGAATAACAAAAAAGTTTGATCACGGGTAAAAAAAAAAGTGTTGGGATTTGAATGAAATAAAATAAAGTGTGGTCCAAAATAGATAAAGGATTTAAACGAAAAGAAAGTGTAAAGACTGAATGAAAAAAAATACCACAACGTGGTCACGGGGAAAAAAAAGTGTTGAGGCTTGAAACAAAAAAAAATGTGGTTCCAAAAATATAAAGAACCTAAGTGAAAAAAAAATAAAAGCAAGGACTGGAATAGAAAAAAAAACATAGCAGTGTCAAAAAAATGTGAAAGAACTTGAATAAAAAAAAAAGTGTGGTCCCAAAAATATAAAAAATTTAAGCGAAAAAAAGGCCAAAAAGATGTAAAGATCTGAATAAAAAAAGTGTTGGGATCTGAATGAAAAACAATAAAGTGTGGTTCAAAATAGATAAAGGATTTAAGGAAAAAAAAGTGTAAAGACTAAATGAAAAAAAATACCACAACATGGTCATGGGGAAAAAAAGTTGCTGAGGCTTGAATAAAAAAAAGTGTGGTTCCAAAAATATAAAGGATCTAAGTGAAAAAAATAAAAGTAAGGACCGGAATAGAAAAAAAAAACCATAGTAGTGTCAGAAAAGGGAAGGAGTTAAACGAAAAAGAAATATAACACGATAAAAAAAGAAAATATAGTGGAGTCCTCCCAAAAGAAGAAAAATCTAAGTGAAAAAAAAAAGATTTCGAGTAAAAAAAAAGTGCAATGATTGAAATGAAAAAAATAAGCAGAAAAAAATTGTGAGATTCTAAATGAAAAAAAAAAAACCATAGTGGAGTTCTCCAAAATAAGAAGATGCAAAAAAAAAAAGAAACTGGGTTAGAAAAGGCAAGTGATTTCAAAAATATAAAAGATTTAAGTGAAAAAAAAAGAATAAGAACTAAAATGGAAAAAAAAATATAGTGGTGTCAAAAAAATAAAAAGGATTTAAATGAAAAAAAATATAATATGGTTAAAAAGAAAATATAACATGATCCTTTCAAAAGACGAAAGACCTAAGTGAAAAAAAGAAATCGGGTAAAAAAAATATAAAGACTGGAATAAAAAAATAAGAAAAAAATTATGAGGTTCTAAATGAAAAAAAAAAAGATATAGCGTTCTCTAAAAGAGAAAAAATCAAAGCGAAAAAAATGGACGAAAAAAATAGGACTAAAACAGGAAAAAAAAAAAGATAATAAGGGATATTTTCGTAATTAGATTTGGGATATTGTTTATTAACGGGTGAACGGTGATCCCAAGCGGCTCATAAAATATTCTCATAGTGATTGATGATTGTATCGTTGATAGTTGCAAGGTTTGCTACCTTTGCTGCGACAACGTTTGTCGCCTTTGTATAGGTGGTAACATCTTTGTATAGGCGGCAGAACGCACCATGCCACCGGTGCAGGTTGTACTTGGTAAATCTGCTGCCTTGTGTGAAAGTATCATTAGTTGTGCAGGGAATTGATCCTACCGTACGTGACGAAAAAATGAGGATGGAGATGACGTCCATGATTCTCACATCACTGCCAACTGTTCTACTCCAATATGATGAGAGGTGGTCGATCTCTCCAGACTCGAGCGATTAACGGGTAGTGCATGCTTTAACGAGGAACCCTGGTAATGTTACGATGGTTGCCCGTGGTGGTATGGAAAGTCTGTTTCACCTCTGGTAACATTACATGCTTAATGCAGCATTAAGCGTGCGACCTCGGGGGATGCTATCAATGTTGCACCCTCGGCGTAAATTTTTTTTTTGGCCCCCGGTGGGGGTGGGAGCCAGCAAAATACCATCTAAACAGTCGGGTTGTCAACAACATGGCACTCCCTCTATGGGGAACAAAACAACAATGATACTAAAATAAAAATAAGTTGAGGAGATTTACTTTATCTCATAGAATTAAATATATTTTTTTTATTTTTCTTTGGTAGAGATAGAAAGAAAAAAATAGATGATATTTTTTTGTATTTGATTGAAATAAAAAATAGAAGGAAATAATATTTAATTTACTATTCTACCTTTATAAAATAATATTTTTAATATTTATTATTGTATGATTTTTTTTATTTTTTAATTTAAAATATTTTTCTAAAATATAATTTTTTCAAAAAAATTGTTATTTATATATATTTTCTTATTTTTTATAAATTATTTTTATTGTTATTTTATATTAAATAAAATTAGAATATTAATATAAAAAAAGAAAAAGAGTAAAAAAAGTAAAATTAGAAAAAATAATTTATTGAAATAAATTAAGTTTTATTAATTTATATTAAATAAAATTGTAATAGTAAAAAATAATAGACAATTTCGTAAATATTAAGAATGAACAAAAGCAAAATTGTCCAAAAATTTTATTTCCTTCTACTTTAGGATGGAAATGATTTTTTAAAATGAAGAAAAAATGGATTACACCCCACTTTTACTTCCCCTTCACTTTTACCTCCTTACCAAACAAGTAAGGATAACTCTAAATGGTGGTTGACTAAAACATGCTTACCAGTGGATCCATGTGGAGATGAGTCAGGATAACTCTAAATGGTGGTTGACTTGTGTTTATGTGCAACCATACGATCAGGACAAGCATACCTTTTGGGTTGAAATGCAGCAGCTATCAAGGGAGATTCAAGGGCCATGGGTCATGATGGGGGATTTTAATAATGTAGCGTGTAGTAATGAAACCACAAGTCAGAATGGACAAGTTTGGAGAAGGGGGATTAAATTCAGGGTAAGATAGGCAACCTGCAAGCTTCAGGATATGGATTCTATAGGGAATAAATTTACCTGGATCAGAAAGTTTGAGGGGAGGGTCATTCTTCAACAGAAATTAGACAGAGTGTTAGGAAACATGGAGGCAAAAATTATGTTCCCTGAGATGAAAGTCATTAACCTTCTGTGTTTCTATGGATATCACAATCTTGTGATTCCCCCTCCTAGTTTTGAGCGAAAAGCCTTCAGGTGTGAGACAACCTGGGGTGAAGTGAGGGATTTCTGGTTCAGGCAGTTAGAAATATAGTTGAAGAGTTGAAAATTTGGAATAAAATGGTCTTTGGAAACATTTTTGTGAGAAAGAAAAGATTGAAAGCTAGATTGAGGGGCATCCAAAGAGTTTGGAACTATGGGTCCTCTGAAAACCTTGAGAAGTTAGAAGATGATTTAAGGAAGGAATATAATAGAGTGTTGAAGCAAGAAGAGATGTTCTGGTTCCAAAAGTCAAGGCTAAATTGGGTCAATAAGGGTGATAAAAACACTAAATTCTATCACATTACTACCAAAATTCAGAGGCAAAGAAATCGTATTGTTGCGTTACAGATGGAAGGTGGCTGGTGTATGGATCAGGATAAGTTGAAGGAGCATGTTAGAAGCCACTTTATCAATCTCTTTAAGGGTAAGGAAGTGGGGTCTCCGAGTGATAGGTTCAAGAGTAGAATCCAAAGAATTGAAGATAACCAGCATGATATGCTCATCAAGGAAGTAAATGAAGAAGAGGATAAACAAGCGGTGTTATCAATGCAGGGTCTCAAAGCTCCGGGCCCGGATGGCCTATACAACCTATCTTCTTCCAGAAGCAGTGGAATGTGGTGAAGAATGATCTCTACAGATTTGTTATTTCAGCCCTAAAGGAGGGATACTTCTGCCCAGAGATAGCTAATGCTTTTATGGTCTTAATCCCCAAAAGTGAAAGTCCTAAGACAGTGAATGATTTTCGTCCGATTAGTCTCTTAAACACATCTTATAAGGTGCTGTCAAAGATCCTAGTTCATAGAATTAGACCTTTTCTTCAACAACTGATCGGGCAGCACCAAAGTAGTTTTCTCCCGGGAAGAAGAACTACAGGCAACATCATAGTGTTTCAGAAGTTAATTCACTCGCTCAGAATGTCGAAGAAGAAGAGCATGGCATGATTATCAAGGTGGATTTGCGTAAAGCTTATGACAATGTTAGTTGGAATTACCTTGGAAGGGTTTTAGTAGATATCAACCTGCCTCTCCCTTTAGTGAAATTAATCATGTTTATGGTCACTTGCGGAAAAGTTTCTTTCATCTGGAATGGGGAAGTGCGGTCGCCAATGGAAATAGGAAAGGGCTTGCAACAAGGTGATCCTCTTTCTCCGTACTTATTTATTTTGGTTATGGAGCGGCTAAGCTACATGATTCAAGAAAGGGTAAGGAAAGGAAGATGGAAACCAGTAAGAGCTTCAAGAAAGGACCTCCCAATTTCTCATCTTTTTTTCGCAGATGACTTGTTGCTTTTTGTGGAAGTTGATATATTGAGTCTCAATGTAATGTTGGAGTGTCTTAGGAAGTTCTCTACAGAGAGTGGTTTGGAGGTAAATCCGGCTAAATCTAGATTATGGTCCTCTCCCAAGACTCCTTGGACAACAAAGAACTCATTGACGGCCGTAAGCAAGTTCACCCCCTCGGAGGATATGGGAAGATATTTAGGAGTCCCAACTATTCACAAAAGGGTGAGGAGGGATTTTTACAACCACCTTGTGGAAAAGGTCCAGGGAAAACCTCTGGATGGAAGTCCAATCTTCTAAGTAATGCCCGGAGGAGGATCCTTATCCAAGCGGTTAACACCGCTATCCCCACGTACACCATGCAAACAGCATGGCTACCAAGGGAGACTTGCAACAAACTTGACAAAATAAACAGAGATTTCCTTTGGGGAAGCACATAGGAAAATAGAAAAATGCATTTGGTGAATTGGGATACGGTTTGCAAGCCAAGGAAGTTGGGAGGGCTAGGTATCCGTAGAATGAGAGAGTGCAACATTGCGATGCTAGCCAAGTTGGGTTGGATGTTGATTAAAGGCAAAAACCATCTTTGGTGTCAAGTTTTGAAAGCTAAGTATTTAATGAAGGATAGCTTTTTAGATTATAAGAAAGCAAGTGGTGGGTCTAGAGTATGGAGAGGGATAATCAACAGTAGAGTTTGTTTGGACCAAGGAGTGAAGTGGAGGGTGGGAAATGGGGAGAATATTGATTTTTGGTGGGATAGATGGGTGGGAAATGAGAAGCTTGCAGACAGTGCTCTTGGACCCACTCTGAGACAGTTGCCTAATTGCAAGGTAAAAGATTTCATAGACCAAGAAGGAAACTGGAAAGTCCAAGATCTCAGCGACTGGGTGTCAGCGAATAAGGTTGAAGACATTCAAGGGATTATGATCCCTAGAAGAGGTAACGCAGAGGATACCATCATATGGAAGAATACCTGTAATGGTAATTTCACCGTGGCAAGTGCGTAAAGAAGCCTTCAGGAGGAGCAAGATGTGGGTGACCAAACTGAAGATGTTTAGAGAGGAATTTGGAGAGCCAAATGTCCTGAGAGGGTGAAATTTTTTTTTGGACTGCAGTGAGAGGAAAATGCATGACTAATGAGGAAAGAAGGAAAAGGGGGTTCACGGAAGATAATGGCTGCCACCAGTGCAGGAATAGCTGTGAATCTTTGCTTCATGTCCTTAGAGACTGCAAGTTTTCTAAGGAGGTTTGGAAGCTGGGTAAACCAGGAATTGAGAGGGAGGACTGGTTCTGGAGAGGAAATGTTAGCAACTGGATCAAAAGTGGTCTTGCTAATAAGGCAGGATTAGATCAAGGTGAAAACTTTACCTTTCCAGCAGTCATTTGGGTGCTTTGGAAACAAAGGTGCAAGCTGGTAATGGAGAATATAGGAGAAGAAAATCAAATTACCGTGAAGAAGATTTTTAGTTCTAGAAAACGGTGGAAGGAAGCGCTGATAAGGGCTGAGGCAAGTAACAAGAATCTGAAAGTTTGGGTGAAGTGACACCCTCCTGATAAAGGTTGTGTTAAATTAAACTCGGATGGTGCTGTTTCTCTGAGTTCCGGAAGGGTTAGCATAGGCGGTCTTTTAAGAGACATGGAAGGAAACTGAATAAGATGATACGTCATCAATATTGGTAAAGTGGATGTAATCACTGCAGAACTTTGGGGGTTGAGGGAAGGCTTGCATCTGGCCAGAAATCTGCAGATAGATAAATTGCAAGTTGAAGTGGACTGCATGGCCTTAGTTCAGTTAATGGAGAATGAGAAGGATAGTGACCACCCTCTGCACCTCATCGGAGCTAATTGTAGGGACATGTTGATGGAGTTAGGAGTCCGCCATGTGAAGCATATCTTCAGAGAAGCAAATAGATGTGCTGACTATCTTGCGAGCATGGCAGCGCTTGCTGTCCCTGGAGTTACTATGCTAGAGAATCTGCCTCAAGGGCTGGATAGGCTGTTATTGGAAGATAAAGATGGTTTAGAGAGAATGAGGAGTAATCCCAGAGGGAGTCTTGTGTTAAGGTCTTAGTTTTGAACTTGCGTTGGGTTTGTTGTGCCTTGTTTCCTTCTCACCAAAAAAAAAAAAAACCTCCAATTTTCTTCCACTTTTACTTCTCGCAATTCCTTCCACTTTTCAACCTAACCAAACTACCCCTAAGGCTTCACCGATCTCTAAGACTAATATTAATAGATAGTCAGTTTAATAAAATGTGACGTTAAATTCCTTAATCAAAATTTTGGGTTTGAGTTTTTAGAATGAAAAAGACTACGCTGAGAGAATAGCTCCCAAAATAGGTCACTATAAGTCCCGAACTAAATTAGTTAGAGTATAATTGCAGATATCGATGGTATAAATAAAATAAAATAATCTTTTAAGACCAAGCAGACTAAAGAGGCCTTCTAAGCTCCCGCATCGGCTCTCTCTATTCATGTGATATACATTCAAATAGGGAGTATGGAGTGCCATTCCAGGTTATTCAGCCTCCTGACGTGGACTTGGCTTGAGGTACTGCATGCATTAACTTTCTCCTCCCTCCAAACTTCCCCATCAAAATGCGATCACATGATCAAAAGCAGTACAGTTGAATTTTGGGCAGCCCGGGTTGCTCTCTTCCTCGCACTGAATTACACACTAAAACAATAACCATCGAAATATGAACTCTCAGATACTCATTTATGTTAGCCCCAATAGGCAGTATATCTAAATGGAAGGAATTCCAAACGAAAATCTTCTGGTGGATATATTAGGCCAGAGGACATATAAACTCTCTTTTGAGGTATACTCGGTTTGACAAATAGCATATCGTTCTTAGAAAAGAAAAATTTTGAGTATGAAGAGGAAAGAGAAATTCTCGATATGTTGCTTTTCAGATGGATTTTGATTTATCGTTAACAAATTGATTATTAACAAAATTTTGAGTGATTGAGGTGAACTTAAAAAGACAAAAAGAAAATCGAAAGAGTTTTCTGAAATATTTATATTCTAGGTAAAAAAAAAAAAAAGAGAAAGAGAATTCAAAATATTTTTCTCAACACCCTTTTTGGCATATATATATATATATATATAAAATATACAAATATATTTCTTTTCTCTGAATGGCCGGATGGGACAGGTTGCTGAAATTGTCTTCCCGCAAAAAATATGGGACAAAACACACATCCCTTCAGAACCACATCCCACACAAGCCCAAAACAGGACGGAGTTGCTATAATGATAGCTCTACCCTCTTACCTACTATATGTTTGCATCCATGCATGAATATTTTGTATTACCTGGAATTATTTTATCACTATACTTGAGTTGAAAACATAGTATGTCTTAGGGTTTGATTGAATTCTTGATATGGTAGCACAAAAAATAAGCGTCCGCCAACAGGTGCCTCTGCCATCGTACATTTTTCAGGTTTAATGCACTTGGCCGGTCTTATCGTAGCAAAGCATTATGAAAATGATGTTTCACGGTGGCTATCGAACTCAACAGCCAAAAACAAAAATTCCATTTAAACCAAAAAACTAAACGACACTAAAAGAAAATAAAGAACCAATATGTTCAATAATTGAGGATTTCTTTTTTCTTTTTAAAGAATATTACATTAATTCCATTCTTAACGACATGTCTGACTACCTACCCCCCCCCCCCCCCAAAAAAAAAAAAAAAGATGATGGCACATAATAGGCCCAGTGCGAAGAACAGATACCTTGGTGGATATAGTAGGCCAGAAGACACATCATCAGAAACATATCGTTCTCCATAACAAAGGGGAATCACATTTGTTACGTCGGCATCAATATTAGGGCAATGTAACATAAATAATGATCGGTAGAATGCTTACATGACCCCCCCCCCCCAAAAAAAAGCATATATAATGGGATATCAAGCCTCAACTTCTGGTAATATAAATTTGGATAACCAATCCAAAGCTTAAACCAACCAGAAAGATGCTCCCATATGCTAATAGGCAACCGCTGGTCGAAGTGTACCTCCAATCATTCCCCAATTAACAGATCATTACAGATTTTCTTTGTAATAAAAAGCATATGCCTGTGAAGCTTCTTCCATGGCAATTTCTCCTAATTTTTCAAAGTGATTCGGGAGTATCTCCATAAACTGAGAGCCACAACCATCACACCAGCAATCCCCATCAACATCTAGAATACAAGAGAGCTCCCAATGAGTCATCATATTTCGCTAAGAGAAATCAAACTCTTAAGGCAAAATTAGTAATGAATGCTAAGAAAGCATAATGCTTTCGTGTGCCATGTGGTATCATAAGATTTTCTCAATGACATAAAAAAACTTGATGGTTTTTAGGTGTGAAATGCGCTTAGACGGTGAAAAGTTTCTACCAAAATGCCGCTCATAAGTCATGCACGTCTTGGGAAAATAAAAAGGCAAAAAAGAAGACCCAAAGATACTTCTGTCACATGCCACTCACACTATTACTAACCTTTGTGTCTCTAGTGCTGCTGGGAGTTCTGAAGTATGACTTCAGTAACTTCCAACGAGATCTCTGAGGCATTAAAACCACTACTGTGTACTGTTTCGTACATGGAGATGGAAGTATTCTTTGTAATGCCAACTGTGCTATTAATGGTGTCAAAATCCCTCGGACTTTACCACGACATTCATCTTGAACCTGCAGGAATGTATATTAAACATCAGAAAAAGAAGTTTATTGTAGACTACTTTCCAGCTAAACTACTACAGCTGGAAATATCTTAAAATGAAAGCCATCCCCAATTAATTATACTTCACAATTCAGGTGGCCTCAAATATATAGTTGTCGGAAAAATTTTGTTTGCTGTAGATTGAAGAGTGTGCTTCTATATGGAGCTTCAGTTTCTCAAATGAATTAGTTTGGAAGACACTAAACCAGATTGAAGAGTGTCATAGTGTTATTATTATTATTATTATTAGTATTATTATTATTTTCTTCTAAGAAGCTCCTTGCCATCATCCCCCCATTTGCACTTCTCTTTTCTTGCACTAATTTTTCTTTTTCCACCCACAAAAATAAAAGAGAACATGGGAGACGCAAGACACACATGCTAATATCAATGGTTGCTAAGCACATCCCCCCACCCACCTGAAAAGAAACACATGCTAATATCAATGGGTGCTAAGCACATCCCCCCACCCACCTGAGAAGAAATGCCAAGGTCACCGGAATAAATTCTTGACTGATAGCTGCGTAAAATCCTTTCGAGCCAATAGTAGTTCTCCTGAAAGTAAGCAACAGAAGATGGACTCAATAATAGCACAGGAATATGCAAATGACAACAAAGAAGCCATAAACTAAAAGAAATTTGTCCTGAAAATTCCAAGGGTACGGTAGGATATCAGCGTCATTCTTCACATCCAATTAAGCAAGCAACTACGGCTGTAGGGTTCACCCGGTGTACAAAGTGTTATCCGGCTTAGTGCAGGGGAGGGGCCGGGGGAGGGGGAACGTATATGTACGCAGCATTTCCCTTGCATTTTTTGCAAAGAGACTGTTTCCATGCCTCGAACCCATAACCTCGAGGTCACCAAAGGAACAACTCAACCGTTGCGTCAAAATTCGCCCTCCAAGCAACTATAACTGTCACACAATAAATTACCTGCTGCCCATTTTCATGGGCTCTTTGCTCAATTTCAAGGATTGTAGAAACATCCTCATCAGAAGGACCTTCCTCTTGTAGACGGAAGATCTCATCCAATGCAAAATCAACCTGTTAAAAAATATAGCATAACTTAGAAGAAGCTACGGGCTGGACATTACTAAGTGAAAATTTTTTCATTAACTGCAGTATTCCAACCAGAATTGATGAGATCTCTGGATCACATGAGAAGTTTATGCTGATATCACCACGTGCATCCTCTTTTCTTGAAGGCTTATTACCACCGAGGAAAAGAGAAACACCAGCCGAGTATATCTGGGAGACATAATTTAAAGTAAGAATGAGGAAAAAGATTAATAAGTAGTTTGAAATCAACATCTATGGACTCAACCAACCTGTCCATGTTTGAAACGAAGTACTTGCATGATTTTCGTTTCAAGAAGTTTGCTCAAAAACCCAACAAAGTGAATCTCTTCCATCTAATCTCCAATTACACATTGAAAGGACAGCAATAAATATTTAGCAGCAACTCAGAATTAAATTGATCTCACTCTAATCTATGGGATGAATGACAAACCATGTTCTCATTCTTCAACACAACAGGAAAGCAAAGCTGGACAGAACATTGAGCCTCCACCATCGGGCTGCGAACAACTTCTCTACAAGCACATCAAACACATAAGAAATTACTTTGGCCTCAAAAAGAAAGTTACTCCTCCATCCCCCCTCCCCCCAAAAAAACTTGAAAGGCATTCTTAAATACCAAAGAAAGAAAGCATCATAATTAGGCCTACCTTTACTAGGTATCAATCAAGTGCGATGATATAAACAGGCTAGTTAATCAGGATTCCAAATTCTCAATCGAGAAATCCAGACTGACCAATTAGTCCAATTTGATGAACTATCTTTCATGCCCTATCTATATGGGGTTATGACTACAACTAATCTACTAGGCATTATGGACAAATGAAAAAATCAGACAGACTTACTACCTAATTATCGATGTAGGGAAAGTGAAGGGCAAACCCTTCAAGTCATCACGATCGAATTGTAAAATTGGTTTGGCAGGCTTTGGTATTCCACCCTGCCCAGAGAAAAGCCTAGTTAAGTAATAACTATTAGACATCTCGAAACAAACAGCGGTTGAGAAGAAGAAACAGCTTACCAGATACTGCAATATTAGAGGACAGGCAATGGCTGGATCGATATTCCCAACCAACACAACTGTAAAAGTTGAGGGATCTTTAAAACACCTGTTGAAGTAATCACAAGCTTGCAACGGGTTCGCCCTTCGAAGGTCGCCAATACTAATTGGCTGCATAAAAACAAGAATGTTGTAATAACCAATGACAACAATAATGAGGCAGACACAATAGCAAAAGTCAGCATATTATCAGGCATACCCTAAAAAAATAGGAGTTCCCATAATTGATCTGCCTCACACGGTTGGCAAACACTGTGTGAGGATCCCGCTCCTGTGCACGAACTGCCTCTTCAGCCATTTGCATGACTGTTCTGACTTCTTCTCCCGGTTCCACATTTGTTGTGAATAATTGATAGACAAGCTGCCAGACTCAATGACAGGACAATCAGATGGAAATTGCAAATACCAGTGAAAGACATTAAAGCAACCCTATGTCCCCAAAGCAAAAGAGAATAACACTACTCGAAAGGAAAACATTTAGAATCAACAAGAATGTTTTTTGTTTTCAACATTGTCAACATAGAGTAAACCAAACGTGATAAATTCCTTGTGTCCCATTTGATGAAGATATGACGATGAAACCTTTTCCAACTTTCAACTTTCATCTCTCTTGTGGAGTTTCCAGTATTAATTCTTGTTCCTTCTTCGCAAAGGGTCTTGATTTGATACCTGATAGGAAACATCAATATGCCCTTGTTCACGAGTCATCCTATTCAGGGGCAGATTTGGGGAGGGGCCTGGGGCAAGGGAGTCTGTGCCCCCTCCCCCCCCCCCAAAAAAAAAGTTTCAAAAGTTCTGCATAATACCCTTAACATGTTTTACAATTTCCATTTACACCCACTGTAATTTCTGCCTTTAGCCACCCAAGAATTTAATCATGCAGACCCCCCCAAGTATATACTCTCTAGATCCGTCCCCGATCCTATTACTCATTTCACATTGACAACATCTAATTCTTGCCAAACTATTGCCAGATCTCTTTATTTTTTACTTAACCATGGGACAAATGCCTCACGCATACCCACATTGTCGATGACAAGTTTTACCAAAAACCTTTGCTAGGAAGGCCTTGAACAAGAAGGTATTTTAAAAGAACAATTCTAATGCTTTAATGGACATCCTGTAATCTTGGCAAAGACAGATGTTCTCTGTAATTCTCCATATCAGTAATAAGATATTCAGTGTAGCTAAAGAAGTTGCCCCAATAACTGCCATGTCCTCACAAAATCAAGGAATACTACCAGAGAATAGTCTGTGATATAGTCCAGGACTTGAAATCAGGGTAGACATAGCCAGGCCAATCACCTCTATTAACAACTAGTTGCTTGACCTCCGCACATGGGATCAAATCCCTGACCTCTCACATCCATGCACCACTAGTGCAGCTTCCAACCTGTTTTGTAGGCCTGACCTTATGGCCTATTTTCTAGATCCAACCCCACAACTCACATTAAATCAACATATCTTGAGATAAGCATACACATTAATGGCCCCAAGGTTGAGCCCGTTTCAAACTGGTAATCTTGGAAAGTAAAAGCAATGAACGCAAACAGTCACCAAAGATGTTAACACACCTGCAAGGCAGTTTCCAGGTCTGAAGGTGAACAGTCACCAGAGAAGCTTCTCATGTATGCTCCAATTTTTGTACCAACATCAGCTCTTTTACCGGCAAGCATGTCCATTAAAACTGATGGCTTATAACCAAAGACACCAATTTCTCCTGCAATGGTTGAACCCATGGAGCATGAAAAATACTCATTCTCAGAGAGTTGGGATAAACCACCATAAGAAAATCCTGTAAAGAGAACCTGTCAAGAAGTAAAATATTAAACAAAACAAATGAGACCATTCACAAGGATAAAATTATTCATTTAATTCCCTATTTGACAATGAAAAGAACTTCTTGAGGGGAAAAAGGACCGGTTATGTGTAAGTATAATTGCACAAAACATTTAAGATGTGTAATGCATCTTAAACATCAGCTGACGAGTGGCAGATACAGATCTATTTTTTCTCTTTCAGTGGGGTGCGGTACATACAGTATTCATGTTTGTGCCAAAATTTGTACAAAGACAAATAATTTAAATAATAAAAATAATAGTTTTCTGAGAAAACAATTAAGTGCTTATAATGGATCAACTGCAATACGACCACCCGGAGAAAATTCAAAAATTCAGTGGGAGCAATTGCTTCCACAATGAACTACATGGATCTGTCACAACAGCTAGCAGCAAGTGGGGAAAAGAAGATTTTTTTTTTTTTGCATATTTGAAATGTGTTTCAAAAATCAGAATTACGTAGGCTCCAGTTAAACTGAACTGATATTTTAGTAACAAACAGTTGGACAGGACATGAAATGGAGAATTTTATTCAGTTTCCCTGGAAAAGGAGGAAAGAAATTAAATCCTCCAAAGATCTCTACTTAGACAACACAAGCACAACACACATACAACCAACCACATGGCATTTCTGTTCATTTTTGTTCAACCGACAGTAAATAAGAGAATTTAATTCCTTTACTAGTAATGAGGAACACATCAATGGAAACTGAGACAACCAAAATTTGTTTTCTTTCATGGTCAAAGTCCTCATTTTGCCACAAATGGCTAATAACATGCTCCCAAATGTTTACAAATTAAAAATAACGTTACAACTATTCCCTCCCACAGTTTTTACCCACCTCATGAAAAAAAAATGTCAATAAATGCAACAATAATCGGGATGCAATGCATAAAATTAACAGGTAAGTAATATCAATATTAGTAAACTAGTTAACAACAAGATTTTTCTCCAGGCTTTTAATACTGCGTTCAAACTAAACATTAGATTATCATCATCTAGGCTTTTAAGCCTGATTATATATGTCTACAAGCATTTTACATTCATACATATGGTCAAGGAAACGTGTTTAACATCAATGCTAGAACCTTTATTTTACCTGGTCATCAAAAAAGTTTGTACACTTGTAGCTAACTCGCATGCCATTTGATAAGCGAAGCTCAGTAACTCCAATATTTGGATATTCCTGTTGCCACACAACAGACCTGGAACAAATATTGAAATGATCAGAACACTGTGCCCATGAGAGATAGCCAGCACAAGAAAACTATATCAAAAACTATCTAAAGCAGTCTCTTGGTCCAGCTAAATGATTCCAATGCATCCCTTCCCAAAAGGATTCCATTCTACCAAGATTCATCTCAACTAAACAGGTATTTGCTTGACCCTATTAGACTTGCCTGTCAATGGTCCAGTAACAAAAATCTTTTGTAATGAGATTGAAAAGCGATTAACCATATCTAGAGCACACATGCACTGAGATGGGATACAGTGTATCCTCATCAGGTTACATTGGTATAAGCAAGATGTATCCTCATTAGGATACATTGGTATAAGCAAGATGTATAAATCTAAATCCTAACAAGCATCAGGAATACACAAGGCACATGAACTTCCAGATCACTGCAAATCTGTTTATAGTATGCAAGTAACACTGCAGCTAGATGTTCATGTATAAACGACAACAACGCAAAAAATGCCACAACAGAAGTCCTACGTGATTCATGCTAAACTGGAAGTCATAATATCTCATGATCTCAGTATATAAAAGACTTGAGAACTGGGAGGTTTTGAAGTTGTTGCCTAGTAAGATGCATGAAATATACCCAGGAATAGGTTTCACCGTAACAATTTCATCAGGTATATGTTCATCGTCCCAAGGCAGAATTTTTCTTTCTTCCTCAAGTGCATTGACCTTCAATACAACAGATTTTAGATCATCAACAGCTGCGATAGCTCGAGGCTCGATTGTCTTTATCACACAGCCACATGATGCCCGGAACTTCTCAGCATACTTGGATACCTCTGCTGCTGATATGTCTATCCAAATCAAAGCCCAACATAAATGTTGTTTAATGATATTCACACGGCATATCTCAACTAGAATAGGAACTCAATGCACTTTCTATCTGTTTATATCAAACTAAATTAAATGCAGGATTTAATTTCACTTACATGGAAGGAGAGTTTTTTGAAGTTGTGCCTCATATTCAATTCCAATAACAGGTTCATTCCGAAGAAAATGCTGAGAATTAATATAAAGAAAGCCCAACTTGGTAAAATGCACAACAAATACACTAAATTATAAGAAAGCAAGGATCTCAATGTACTTGTAAGTATTCATCACGCAAACTAGTTGATTGCATTTGATCACGCTCTAGATATGCTGATTCAACTTCTGACATCAGCAGTGCTCGGACAATTGATATTTCACGTTCTGAAAAACCATGAAGCCGAATTCTTGCAACCTGAACATCATCAGTCCAGTGAATGAGAGGAGAGGAGACAGGTCCAAACACCAAGAATTCAAAGCTCACCTCAATCAGCATCGACTCTAGGGCCTCAAGAGTTCCATTCTCTTTACAGGATGAAGTCATGATATACGCTTTCATTGGGCAAACAAGAACATCTGCAGCAGCAGAGCACGAGAAGTAGGGAGGATCCCTTCGATGAGATATTTTAAAGAATCTTTGGTTTAGGGCAGATAGGAACATTGATTCTGCAAGCAAATTCCTGTAATCCCTCACTGTCTTCAGCTCATCCACTGGCATCTTACAGCTAATCATCACTGCAGACTGTAAAAGGCCAAAATAGTATTTAACATCAGTTTCTCAGTGACATTCTACATCCAACTAGCAACCTTATACATCTTAAAATACATGCAAAAAAATTTAAAACAGAGGTTAAGTACTAACCCCTGCGGCTTCAGATTCAACAAAACACGAAAAACGAGGCTCCTCATGGGATGGGATTGGATAATATGGTAATTCAGGAGGACTAGGTGCTGCAATTTTCTCCCTAAAATGGGTCCTTATCAGCTCAACTACACTCTGAAACAGAAAAAGAAAGAGTTTATAACTGTGACTTCAGGATAAACTTTAGATATAATAGAAATATTCTCATATAACAAGCACAGACCTGCGTGTCTGCAAAATCACCAACAGCAACTACAGCCATATTTGAGAAGTGGTACCACTTCTTGTAGAATTGCTTCACAACATCAGCAGAAATGGTCCTAATTACCTTTTCTAAGCCAATTGGCAAGCGCTCAGCATACTGCAATTCTCAGAACAAGATAAAGTCAACAATTTTGAGATTGGAGACAATGTCAGGAAAAAACTCACCAGCAGAAAGCTGGTGGCATTAATTTCATGATTCAACAGCACTCCAATACCATGGATCTCAATGACTATCAAACAATGGGAATATGACTTTAATCCCTTGAGAATTGCAGTACCTTTGAACCTTCCATCATCAGGGCCCAATGTGCATCCTGCATTCGTCCATTTGCATTTCGGTTTGCTCTATATTCTTCCATAACGGCTCCTCTTTCTTTTTCCAAATCTTCTGGTGAGACTCGAACCTGCATTCTACAGAAGATGAAACTAGAAAAAGGTGCGAAGATGAACAAGAACAAAGAATTTATAGAATATCAAATCAGAAGGAACATGTTAGAACCTCTGAACTGAATTCTGCCAACACTGAAATGGCCTGAGATAACAGCTCAGGTTTGTCAATAGGAACAAATAACTCATAAATGGTCTCATCTGCAGATGTAACTGCATTCTGGCATGCACCAAACTCTGCCCCAATACTTTCCAGAAACTTGATGATATCATGATTTGTGTACTTCTCAGTGGCACTGAATGCAAGATGCTCAACTATGTGAGCAACTCCACGCTCATGCTCCTCTTCCAAAACTGAGCTGCCACGAACATATTGAATAATGTTTACTAAATATTTCAAGTGAATGAAAACATGAAAAATTGGGAGCTTTGAATACAAGCTTGACCACTCTAAATGGCTGGTCTGACAGCAACTTTTCTGCTTGCACTTTGTGTGCATGCATGTGTTGGTCCCCTGGGGCAACGTTTATAAATCTTGCACCATCATTGGAACTTTTAAATTTTGTCTGAGACTAGGTTAGTAATTTAATACTATCTAAAACAAAGGTCACTTAACTGTCATGAGCACAAGTAGTTCGTGCATGAAAAGAGTAACAGGGTGTTTCATTTCAAAAAAAAAAAAATGGCTGGAGTGCTCTGTGTAGAGAGAGAGAGAGAGTGGGAAAGAGAGAGAAAAGTGCGGGAGATAGTGGAAGAGAAACTGTGGGATTGGAGAAGAAACCATATCACATTTCATCAACCAAATAACCATAATCTTTTATTACATAATCGATATTTATTCAAATTGTCTGATGAATCAACCAGAAAGATGAATTAAACATTCATTCAACATAACTGAACAAATATACCTGCATGTGCATGCAGACACATGCACACGGAGAGTGTGAAAGGGAGATTTTCTGCTGTTTCTATGATAACTCAATATTCTTCATCCAGCATTTCAAATTTAACAAAACCCTAACAAGTCGATCAAGTCTTAATAACGGTAATCTAGGTACAAAGAAGTGAATAGATCAACCACAGGACAAAAATTCAATTTCTAAAGCATGACGGATCATGCATACGATCAACAAAAATGGGAAATTAGAGAGGAGTGTAAACACATCAAATTCCATCCCTCAAAAGACCCTAGTCTTCATTCAAGGACTTCAAGGAATCAACAAGAAGCCATGCATTTGAATTCAATCAAAAGCGCACGCGCGCAAGCACAGAGAGAGAGATTTTCATTGTGACAACTCAATAAACCTAGTTCGGCATCTCTAAGCTAACCCACCCTTAAAAAAAATCATAGCACAATTCCTCACAAATTAACCCTTATCTTGATTCAAGGGATCCAACGAGACAACCAAATTTTAATTTGCAAAAAATGAACGAAAATCGTGCATATGAACATGATTTAAGAAGGCAACCAAATTTTAATTTGTAAAAATTAACGAAAATCGTCCATTTGAACATATTCGAAGAAAAGTGCGAACAGAGTGAGAAACCCTAACATAACCTAATTTTTGATCCAGTCGTACAACGAATCAACCAAAAGATTATCGTAAACATGCATTTAAATTCAACCGAAACAAGAAGAAATACAGACTCACACAGAGGGAGAGGGAGAGGGAGAGGGAGAGAGAGAGAGAGAGAGAGAGAGGATTACCCGGCTTTGACGGCGAGAGCGAGAGCGGCTCTCATATTAGGCTTGGAATTTGAGCGAACATAATAACAGAGACCATTGTCGAGTCTACCATACTCAACTCCAAACGGTTTCTCTCCCAACAAATCGTCCATGTTGACGTTCACGAGTTTCAGTGATCGAAACCCCTTCCTCTTCTGCATCTGTGATGTCTCTGCTGGCAGTAAATCCATCTCTCTCTCTCTTTCTCTCTCTACACCGTGTTTTATGCTCTCTAGATTTGTGAGAGGAAGGAGGGATATGCTTTGGGAATTTTTGAGTTTGAGTAGTGGGAGATTTTAAGAATATATATATATATATATATATATATATATATATATATATGTATATGTATATATATATGTATATGTATATATATATGTATATGTATATATTGTCCAAATGCAATGCTTGGGGTCCACGGAAGCTTAACGCCGTTGGAAATGCCTATTTATTTATTTTTTTTATATAAATTATTAAATGTAACAGACTCAGGTGAGTTTTACACTTTGCTTGATTTTGATTGGTCCGCAATAAAATGAAACGGACAGCATTACACACGCTCGCACACACGCACACACGCACGATAAGATCCACTTCCAGAGTCAAATGTTAATAACCCCCAAACATGCTTGCCCTCTGTCTCTCATCCGCCACCCTTTACCAACGTCCAATTCTTCCAAAAGTAAAATATTTCGACCAAATTTTCCCACAATCACTTTTTACCAAACCTCAATCTCACATACCTTTGTTCGTCGCCAATGCAAGGCGTAGTCGAAAAACGAAGCTCCAATTTCTGGACCCAGAAACTGTAGAAGAAGATGATGAAGATGAAAATGGCTACTCATATGGAAGAAGATTTAGAGGGAAAGAGGAAGAGAGAGAGTATGATAAAGAAACTGAATTCGCTGAAATCTTGGGTTATTGTGTAGATAATCCTCAGAAAGCTCAATCCAAAGCAAGTATTTTTTATGATGTAGTAAGAGCTTTAGAGTTTTTCTGGCTTGTGGGCTTGTCCCAGTTTTAGTACTACTGTGGACAGTGGAGAACATAATCAAAATACTAAAATGAATAATGAATTAAAGCACACGGACCTTATTTAACCACAGAGAGAGAGAGAGAGAGGAACACCATTGCACATCTACCTCTTATAACTAAATGTACTTTGATATAGCATCCAAATCTCAGCTTTTGGTAGACAATGCACCCATCTCTATACAAGGTCCAAGATTCAACCCTTACTAACTGCACGTAGCAGATTTTGAGCCCACTTATAGGGTTTGCCTAATGCAGTAAGTGTGTGCCCGGTAATGGCTGAGGTTTCCACTACTTTTTTTTTTCTCTGGTGTACTTTGAAACATGCTTGGCACTAATTTTGGAGTGGCTTGATACACAAACCTCTTCTAGCTGTGGAACATGCCCAGGCTTAGGCTAGTCTGGCATTGGGGGAGGTATATATACGATATAGGGATGTGAGCGGAGTGGAGTGACTACGTGTAAACTACCAGGCTATGCAGCAGCCTAGAGCGGAAGGGATTGGAATATTTCTTGGTGAAAATTGTTGGAGTGGCATTTTGTGATCCAATGCAAGATTAGGCATATGGGGGAAAAGAAAGTGCAATGAGAATACAATGGTTTTTAACATTTAAAGTTTCAGAGGGCACGGTTTAGTTTCATTCAAGGGAATGCAGGTCTGTATGAAGCTAACGTCTTCATATTTGTCTATTCCCCCAAAACAATCTGATTATTTTCCAGTTTTCAAACTCATATATTTGGTTTTAATTCTACAACACGCCACTGGGAAAATACATATCTTTAATTTGCAATGTAAGTGGCTTCTCTTGTTATTAGCAATTTTCTTTATAGTAAAGGATTCATGCAACATCGTCACTTTTTCCTCTATGCAGACAATTCGATCTTGGCAAATTGTTGGACGTTTTGGCGGATGCGATTCCATGAATATGCAAGTCAAGTGCTTTTGGTGCTCCCTCTAGAAAATTTGAAGCAATTTTGTTCTTGTTTTTTCCATTAAATTGACAAAGATAATCAGTTTGTCAAACCAAGAAGAGAGGACCAAAAAAGAAAAAAAAAAAAACCTCAATTTGCGCATTAAAATAGCTTTCTTGTTTCAGTTGCTGCTTTTCTCTTGGCAGTTGTCCCAATCCCCTTTGGACAAAAGACCCGAGTTATGATGCGATTCAGGAACCAAATGTGTCATCTACGACTTTTTGTAACACTGGGGATCTTGAGGTTCAAGACAAGCTAGCACGCATATGGTATGGCGATCAACAATTTTCAAAAGCACTCTCTATGAGAGTAAATGATTTTCCTTCTCATGAACGTACTTGGTTTTCGACAGGGTGGATATTGGAACAAGTGAGCCTCTGCTTCTTGATGTCTTGATAAATGCACTGACACTGATTAGCTCCGGGTAAAATCAGATTTTCCTTTGCCTGCATTTTATTTATGCATTTAGAAATTCTCTTCCGTTCTAACGTATTATGTTAACGGCTATGTAGGGATAAAGTAATTGGTATTTGGAAGAAAAGAATTTGAGAACTGGAAGGAGAACTTGACTTCAGAGGATGCAGGTTGCGGTATTCACAAGATCTAGTATTCTCATCTTTCTCTAGTGACATGTCTCTGAATCTCTCAACCCTAGAAGACTTTATGCACATGCACACGCCAGCTCATCTGGGTTTGTGCTTGAGAAAATGACTAATTTGAGGAACCCCAACCGCATTGCAGCGATCATTCCAGCCCAGTATCTGCAAACAAACTGCTCATTGGCCAAGCATCCAGCTTTTTGCAGATTTGTCATTTTGCTATTACTTTTGTCCGATACATTGTCCGTGAATATTGTTTCTGTTGCATCTCTTGATTATTAAGCTAATTGCAGATTCTGTCATTTTGCTGTTCCTTTTGTCCAAATTTATTATGAATTTAACTGTTGAACACATAAGCAAGCAACAAGTAAATTGCAAAATACACAAAGAACTGCACCCAAAAAGACCAAAACGATTTGATATGACAGTGCTAACGGCAAGGTTGTAGTAATAGAACCATGATGACGAAGAGAACAGTTGGAAGTTCTTACAAAAGATTCTAGCACATGGCTCCCAACAGAAACAAATAGTGAACCAGAGAAACTGGAGTCAAGCTAAACTCTTTAAAGTTTCTCTTTGACATGGACTAGAAGCCCGTGGTAAAGATGGTCCTCTGTTGATCCATCACTGACATCACAAGAACCTCAAGTTGCACCCTCTTGAGAGATGAACAAATAAACTTGAAGATGATCATGCACGCTGAAGTGAAACCTTCTCTGCGATCAACTTAATCTCTTTGATCCTCTCATCAACTAGTTGACGCAGCTGATCCTCCTGATTAGTTTCGCTTCCATTTAATTCGATGCTCCTACCTTCATTAGATTGTGTTTTAAACAATACGAATGACATTTCTGAATTATAATCGCTTCGGACATCAATCACCCTTTTGCCAGCATTTTCAGAATCTCTTCCGAGAAACTCAGCCTTCATGCGGTTAGAAATAAATTCAGTGAAATTCTCCATGTACTTGTCAGTAGGATTGAGGCCAAGATAGATAAGGATCTCCCAACACTGAAGAAACTGTTTCTTGTTGATTTTCAAGCTTTTCCTCACATTTTCAACTGCAGTCGAAGGTGGTGCAAGTCGAGGAGGTTGAACCTTCTTTGATAGTTTCCCTTGCTTCAGACACGTAATAGCTGATTTGACTGCATCCTCAATTGGGCTGAATTCAAGCAGGCGGAGAATGTCAATACATGTTCGAACTTGTTGGAGATAATCCAGTGGTTCTTCCATTGTCAAGTCATAAACATCTTCAGCTATTGCAACAGTGTTAAGCACTTCTAAAAGGTATCGACCAAAGCCCTTGTGCTGATAAGGAGGCAAGACCAGTATCTACCATGAAAATCAAGATCAAAGAATTGGTTAAGATTTAGAAATGTAACTGTGCTGAACTTGCCAACAGGATAAAGCTGTGTGAAGAATAAACTGTTTCTTTCCAGCATATTTCAAATTCCAAAGTTGATAAAATTATGGTTATACCTGACCAAGGCGCATGCGTGATGTGTCTGGATAGTGATAGAAACGATAAATTGCTGTAAAACCAAGCAATCTGCATTGACTATCTCCCTGCTGGTCATTTTGCTTCTCAGTTACAACATAAAGTTCCCATTTTGGATCAGTGACGTCTATGGGAGTGCTACCTGATTTTTAAAATATAACTAGTTAAAAAAATTAATGTAGAGTTCTGATTTTTGTGATAAAATACGCAAAACTGGCAGAAGCAACTAAAAAGATTACCATCTACAAGAAGCAGTACAAGAGGTACCAATCGGCTATATAGATGTCCAACAGACATGTTACTCACAACCAGACGGGCAACCTGGCAAAGCAGAAGAAATGTCAAATTAGCATTCAAGAACATGAACTCCCCATAGTGTTTAAAAAAGAAACAGGTGGAGCATTCATGGACGTAGTCTTAAAATCTAAATCTTGCACTTCAATAAAGGAAAAGTTCTCCAAGAAGAGCCACTTCACTAATTTCATATTAGATTTCCTACTTAAGTGGAACCACTGATAGGAATGACCTCTCATCTTCCAAGTGTGCAAACTGTTTCAAATTACATCAGATGAAACCTAACTTAAATGAATGAGCATAATCTCATCAGTTCTCTGCAAGCTCCTGAATTTAGCCTTAACATCCCCCCCCAAAAAAAAAGAAAAATAATAAAATAAAATAACAACCACAACCCAAAGAAGCTTGTACTTATTCGTACACAGAAGATGCAAAGGTTCACAGGCATTGGCAGTAATGCACATTTCGATCTATTTAAAATTCATGTGGGCCATTAAAAAAGAAAAAAGCAATTACAAGCATAGAGAAGATGCTAATGGACTAGCTTCCATGCAAAGGTTTTGGTGCTTTCCAATGTTGATGGTCAAGAGCTAAATATAAAACCATTCAAGTAGAGGGAGCCATTGATCCATGAGACATTAAAAAATGAAATGATTGTCATAAAAATTAGTTGTGGTTGCTAATGTTGTGTTGTTAAATCAATGAAATAGAACAAAATGAAAGCACCTGCAATTCAGAAGTCTCTCCTTCTAAGGGTTTATCCAAATTGCTAATTTGTCCATGGAATGGCTTCTGGTGCATTATTTCACCCTTTGAGATAATGGATCTATCAACAGCCAAAGCACCCTCAATTATCAATTGGAATATATGACTTGATTTAAGTGTAGCATTAGCATGAATTATCAAGAAACCATACTTGATACATTGGCTTTCAGTAGAAAATGTTTGCAGAAAATCATCCTTTGAGTCAACAAGATTCTCAGCAAAAATATCCTGTAAAAAGAAGAATTAGTGATCAGCAGACAAACAAAAATGTAGCATTCAATGGATAGATTATTATGGTCAGGGCGAGATGATACTTGGAGACCTGGCTTCAGATTGGTGATCCCTTTGCCTCCCTTGTAACAGATAAATGCAGTGATCATTAGAATGTTATCAAAAGGACAGAAAGCTAGGAACTAATATTTTCACGATAATTTTTTTTAATGACCTCTTCTTTGATATCTAACATATAAAATACTCAGGTTGCACTCATAACCCTCTATCATGCTACAGAAAAATGAAATACTCACATCGGAGGTGCTCTCAAAAGTGATGTCAGCATATACATGAAACGATATGCTACTAATCCAAACAGTAATCTGCAAAAGATTTGGTCAAACGAAGCATTATAAAAATGCCTGACACCTAATTAAAAATAATAATAATAATTTAGACAGGTAAACAAAGTTCACTACAGTATGTTCATTGAATTTTTCCAACATGCCTAGTAAAAAGGGAAACAATCAGAATAACAGGGGAAATTATTGTCTGGAAAACTGTAAAAAGAAAAAAGCATCCAAAACCTAAAGATGTTCAATTGCTTTCAGCTATTGTGCTAGTTGTGACTTTCCATTTCCAATGAATAAAACAAGCATACTGTGCCTAAGTCCTAGGTTTGCATGAAGAAATTGGGCAATATGTCGTTCAATATCCTAAACCATATCTCCATTTTGGAAGCGTGAAATTTGAAACTAAAGGATCCAAGAGTTCAAATCTAATTTCAACATTCTCTGCTATCTTTAAATTTTGGGAAAAATTCATGAGTTCAAAAGATGAAAGAATCAGTTTATCTACGAGTGGAGTTCAAGAGTATAGCTTCCCTTTTGTTGCTCTCAGCAAAAATACACGTCTCAATGTGTAAATATAGAATTTAGAAATGAAGATTCAATGCAGACGTGAAAACTTGTCCCAAATTTGAGAATCACAGAATCTAACAAGATTCAATTTAGAAATGAAGGTTCCCTGTTGTTTTATATTAGATTTTGCAACACTATTTAACATTCACAGCCACCCTCCGTTAGGATATGCTTTATCATGAAGTAATATAGGGAGAAGACTAGTCACTCTAAAAGTGAAAACTCAAATTAAGTTCACAGGTTTTGCTCATATATTAGCTTATTAATCCTTTGCAGAAACCTCCATTAATGATAACACGACCAGAAATTGATCAAGTACCAGCTCAACGGCAAAAGAGTACATAGCAATGCACCTTGTTCCATGAGTTACTTTCTCATGTAAGCTCAGAGTAGCCATTGAATACAAAAATTGAACCAGTGATGTAAGAGAGAGAGAGAGAGAGAGAGAGATCAAATGGTTGTCGAATCTGACCCTCAAACAGAGAGTCAAAATCCATGAGAAAGCTATACCTTTAATCCTTGGTAACCATAAATCTTTCCATCTTCACCAAAAAACTGATTCAAGTCTACTGGGTCAATAACACAAGTGTTTGTGTTTGGCGCATCCACTTCTTCCTTGCTAGAAACTATGAGAAAAATAGAACAGGATCAAAAAAAAAAAAAAAAAAAAAAAAAAAAAGCCAACATACAAACACATAACCTCTCCTCGTAACATGAATTTATAAAATTTCCAGCCAACTTATCAAGTTTCGATTGTGAAGGCCCAAGAACATCAACAACAGGGCCATGTGAATCCAGCTCAGCCAATCGGTGCATGCATATATTTAGCATATGGTTTTAGAGTAAGTTCAAGGTGCTATGACACACAACTGCCATCTCTATTATCCACTAAATTCTTCGAAGGTTTTACCTTGAAAAATGTTGAAACATAAACGAATCTGTCCTCCTCATTACTTTCACGGAGAGGTAGAGAGACTACCAAGTGTTTGTGCTGAAATTTATATAACTTCATTACAAACCATGCGGTTTTAGAAGAGATTATTTCAGTACCGAGTCAAGTCAGATTGCGAGAGAGAGAGAGAGAACAGGGATTTGAAGTGAAACTCACAAAAATTGATCATAAATCATGCTATTCTAAACCAATTTCAGAATAGGGATTCTTCAAAAAGGATTACTTCGGTACCAGCAAAACTAATAAAAAAGGTCAATTTCGGTAAGAGAGAGAGAGAGAGCAGGTGGTTACCCAGATAAATTTTGATGCAGTGATTGGCCTCGACCGAAGCATCTACATCAAAGCCATAAGAACAAGAAGAGAAGCAATCAGCCCAACACGGAACTGAAGAGAAGCAAATAAGTTAAAAAGAGAGTCGCTGTGAGTGAGAAACTCAAAATCAACCGACTGGTACCGGCAAATCCCACACGACGGCGCTTCTTAGGTTCGGTGATTTGATCGGAGTCTGAGCCTTGCTTCTTCTGTCCCATTTTGTCGCCGATTAGGGTTTCCTCCTCCACCTGAAAGCACACCCCAGAGAGAGAGAGAGAGAGGGAGAGCGAGAGACCGAGAGACCGAGCGGGAAAGATTTTGCAAAAAGAGTGGGAAAATTGGGGTTTTATAGGCACTGACCACCAACAATCCGCCGCGCGCGTTGCCCTCGCCTTGCACCTCCTTTTTTGTTTTCTTTTTCCAAAAGCCATCATGCGGGATAATCAGGAAGGAGATAAAATAAAAATTTAACATTGAGATTAATCATCAATAACATTGTAATAAACAGGATTAAGTTGAATTGAATTTGAGTAATATGAGATCACCAAATAAATCACGGATTAAATTGATCAAATTCTACATTATAATTTATAAAGATATTTTTTATCACCTTTTAAGTTAAATATTTATTTTAATTAATCAAAACATGTTACTATAGATTGTCTAACTAAAATTAAGTTCATTTAATCTATTTAGTTATTGATTAAATTATTATAATAATTTATATATTAATTTCAATACAAATAGGTGTTGAAATTTTAAAATGTTGATGATAAGCTTTACCTCCTCCCTCCTCTTTTGTAGAGGTGTACAAGTCTCCTCAATGCATAAAAAAAATATAGAAATTTTAAACGTTCAAAATAAGCTAATAGTTCAAATTAAACATTTCTACTAGTGTTATCACGTTTAGGGATGATAATGAATCGATTATGGTTCGGGTCATATCAATACTATATCTGACCCTAAATGTTAATTATAATATTCATATCCGACTCTAACCCGATTCGAGTTAAAAAATCAAAAACCATATCCGACCCTATGGTTTTTTTAAAAAATCCGACCCGACCCGAACAACTACATATCTTTAAAAAATCGATCTGACCCGATCTTAACCCGACCCATACTTGATACATACCCGACCCATACCCGATATAAACTATAATCTAATACATTTTTTAATTTATTAATATTTTTTTAAAAATAAAAATGAAATTTATAAATTTTAACAAACTCTAAAATTTGTTTTATTTTATTTAATAATATCATATTAAAATAAAATTTTATTTTATTATAAATTATTATCAGATCGGATCGGATTATTTATAACATCAATCCGAACCCGAACCGACTCGATTACTTTAAAATTAAAACTCAACCCTAACCCGACTATAACTCGATTTTTAAAGAAAAAAACCTAATCCATCGGATCGAATTTTTTGAATATTTATTGGATCAGATCGGATATTGTCATCCCTAATCACGCTACCTTGACTTCCCCTCGTAACAGTGAAAATGAATGGGAATAAGCTATTATTTTAGTCTCATTGCAGATTTGTTTTGATCATCTTATTACACAGGCGATCCTCCACGTGGGCACAAACCCCCATCCGTTTGAGTTGTGACACTTTTTCATGGGTCATTGTAGTTCTAGTACAAGGAAAACTCAAAATCTATATAATGGAATTTAGCCTTGCTGGTGGGTATTGGGACTCTGCTCCAGTTCCCAGAAATTGTGCATAAAAAATTAATATTGCAAGGCTACACGATTAAAGTTGGCAACTATTGGGTCAAAATCTGGATTACCACCCACTTCACCAATTGCACTAATGACTGAAATACTCCAAAAGAAAAAACAATCAGATCGGAGAATACAAAAACAACTGAAATTTTCTCCTAGAAAATCACTTCCTTCCACGGATGTTAAAAGATTGTCTGCTCCTCTTCTTGACTCCAAACTTGGCCACTTTTAGGCTTCGGTGAACAGCACTAAGCTTCGCGAGGGCTGCATTCTTCAAGTCGGGACTGTAGTAATTCTCTGCAACCTGAAATTGGGCATAATACATGTCAGTATAATATTATAGTAAATCAGCTTGTTATTGGTGAGGAAGCAATCAACACTCGCGTACACCAGATTCAAAAAATGAACAACTGTCCTAAACATTTAGGTTTCAGTAGGTATTTCTATAATCATTGTCACCACATGAGCACACGTACTGATGAACTCTGAACAGGATTTTTCTTTTGGTTGTACTAATTCGAACGGACAAGAATTTCCTGGCATAGATACTCCACGATTGCGGAGAGAAAGCTCAGAAGCCAAGTGTAACGAGCATATTTTACCAAAGATCCAACTACATGAGAGTTCTTATGTGCTAGCTGCTCACCATTGCAAGAAGAATTTAATATTTTCTGGTCCTTCAATTCAAGTAGTCTCAATTCAATCGAGGGCCGTTTGAAATTATTTAAAAAATACTGTTTATAAATATGAGGGTGTTTGGAATTGATTATAAACCGGTCAAAATAACTTATAAGTTAAAATTAAAATTATAGTTGTTTGATAATTGAAATTTGTAAAAACATATAAGTCCAAAAGTGATTATAAGCCAAAAATAAAAAATAAAATAAGCTGTTGCTATCAATTTTTTCATTTTTGTACTTTTAAGCGCCACTAAAATAAGTTATTTTAATCAATAAAAGTATATTTTTATCTTTTTGAATTTAATAAAAATTATAACTATACTATGTCTTATACCCATTATAGTCTTTTCTCTATTTTATATAGTTTATAAGTATTTATTTTATCAAACAGTTAATTACTTTTAAATAACATTTATTTAAACAGATAACAACATATTTTTTAAAAAATTTAAAATAAGATTATAAGTTAAAAAGTTGGTTATAGTATTAAATGCTTATAAGTATTTTTTTTTTAAGCAATCCCAAACGACCCCGATGCTTATAAACTGTTTTTTTAACTTATAAAGTTCATTTTAGTTTTTTAAAAAAATTAATTATTATCTATTTGGATAAATATTATATAAAAATAGTTAACTGTTTAGTAAAATAAATACTTATAAACTATATAAAATATGAAAAAGACCATAGTGGGTATAAAATATGGTATGATTGTAATTTTTGTTAAATATAAAAGCGTAAAAATATATTTTTATTGGTAAAAATAACTTATTTTAGTTGTGTTTAAAAGCATCAAAATTATAAAGTTGGTAGGAGGAGTTTATTTTTTTTTTTAACTTATAAGTATTTTTTTTGTTTTATAAGCATTTTTATAAATTTTAGTTATCAAATGATTATAATTTTAATTTTGGATTATAAATTAGTTTAACCAATTTATAAACAATTATAAACATCCCAAGTTATATGTCCTGACTAGCTGGAGTCAAACTCATGAGAAATTTTGTTAAATTAACGCATAATTATGGTATAAACCAGCACATTTTTCATTTACATTTCCAAAACTAGGTGCTCTATAATTTTAAAGACAATGCTCAGAAGCCAAGCGTAACAAGTATCATCCCAACACATGAAGGGTTCTTCTTACATATCAGCTGCTCATCATCACAAAAAAGAATTTGATTCATTTGGCATTTCAAAGCAATTTGATAAAAACTAAAACATGTGTCTTAGCTAACTAGAGTCAAACTCGTAAAGAAATAAAATAAATTAACATAATTGTAGGATAATTGTATCTACTTCTTCAGTTCCCCATACTATGTAACCGCCATTTCCTTAAAACACCAACAAATGTGTGTGTTTTAGAGACAGGAAGCCACAGGATTGAGGCGGGATGGCTTCTCCAAGTATCATTTTTTATGAAAAGGGGCATGTGAGAGATGCATTCTCCGATTGCTGTTAAGTGTAACTGCTCTTTTTTTTTGGTGAAGAGCGAGAAAACAAAACAAAGCTAAGAAGGAAACACAAGCAAGAACAGGGACACTAAGGCCTCAGACTATCCCAAAATCTTTGCCACGCCATTCATGTCTTCTTGAAGGAGCTGGATCACTGATGCAGGCGAGCCCCTGAGCTGCTGCACTTTATCCCTATTGGAAAGCCCCAACATGGCTAAATGATCTACACAAGAATTTGCTTCTCTGAAGATGTGCTTCACTTCCCTCACTCTCAAGGTTACCAACAAGCATCTGCACTCCTGGAGAATGTAACTCAAGGGGTGGTCCTTTTGGTTGCTGCTCTTTAACAATCTGACAAGGCACTCTGAATCCACCTCCACTTCTAGCCTATTCAATTTCAGATTTTTGGCCATTCTGAGACCTTCCCTTAGGCCCCAAGTCTCCACCATGAGCACATTACCTTTTCCAATATTAGAGACAAATTCAGTCACCCAGTTACCCAAGCTGTCCCTAATGATGCCACCGGTGCTTGCCATTTATATCTTGAGGGAGACCGGACCATCTGTATTAAGCTTCCACCACCCAACTCTCGGAGGAATCCAGTTTATCCTCAACTGCACTAACTTCCTCTCAGTAATCCTCTCACTCCAAGCTACTCTAGCTTCATTAGCCAGCTTTGCAGCCTAAGCAACAATCTCCTGGAGGCACACCCGAACCTTGTTGAATTTTGCTCTACATCTACTCTTCCAAATTACCAAAAGTAGTACCCATGCTCACCCTACCTACTCTATCAGACTTTTTTATGCCTTCATGCAGCCACTTGTCAATGGGATTCCTCAAAAAATTGGCGTCCTTAGTTAAGTTGGGGCATATAATCCACCAGACCTGCTTAGCAACGGAGCAGTCCCTTAATACATATAGGACCGTTTCTTCACACACCTTGCACATGTCACAGAGATCATTTTCACAGAAGTTTCTCCCTTTTCTCTCTACATTAGTCATCAATTTACCTAACCTAGCCAACCATATAAAGATTCTAACCCTTTCGGGGCACTTGGTTCTCCAAATCCAACTCCATGAGGACTCCTCCTGACCATTATAATCTTGCCCCTTCTCCTCCGTCAGCAGTCTATAAGCTGAAGCCACAAAGAAACTTCCGTCCCCATTCCCACTCCAAAACATAGAGTCGGTCATGGACCCTATTCAGGGAACCATAATCCCTTTGATCTCCTCCACCTTCTCCCTCAGGAGAATGTTAAGGAGCTCCTCAGTTTTTCAATTCCTCTCCTCGTCCAAGAAGTTACTCACCCTCCAATTGCCCTTGTCGACTTCCCTAGCACTACCAGCGAACTCCGCCAAGCATTTATCCCCTACCCATTTGTCAAACCAGAAACTTATGTCCTTACCATCCCCGATCTTCCACTTCATGCCTCTCTTGACACAATCCTGGCTTGTCAATATTCCCCTCCAAAGCATGGAGGTTCCAGCACCCGTCTTCTGATCCATGAGTGACCCATTCAACATGTATTTATTCTTCAAAACGTCACACCACAGCAAGCTGCTTCCCTTAACAATGTTCCATCCTAACTTGGCCAACATTGCTGTATTGCACTCACTCATTCTCCTGATCCCCAGCCCTCTCTCCTCCTTCGAATGGCACACAGTGTCCCATTTAACCAAGTGAATTCTTTTGCTCTCCTCAGAACCACCCCACAAGAAGTCTCTGTTGAGTATATCCAATCTATCACAGATTCTTCTAGGAATCCAAGTGGTTTGCATTAAGTAGATGGGAATAGCTATTGTCACCGAATGAATAAGCGTCCTCCTTCCAGCAATGCTCAAGACATTCGCCTTCCAATCACTAAGCTTTTGTTGAACTATTTCCACTAAGTGATGGTAGAAATTTCTGCCAACCCTCTTGTGGGCAACAGGTACCCCAAGGTAGCTCCCTATCTCTTCTGTGAGAGTAAATTTACTAACCACAACAAGAGAGCTCTTTAAAGACCAGGGAGCTTTAGGTGAAATCCAAAGTCTTGACTTCTCCGGGTTAACCTATAAGCCACTCTCCACAGAGAAGTCTTTGAGGCAATCTAGGATCGCACACATGTTGAGATGCTCTGCTTCGGCCATAAGAATTAAATCATCTACAAAAAATAGATGAGAGATAGCTGGTCCTTTCCTTGAAAGCTTGATTGGATTCCAAGACCTCTTCCTCACTTTATCTAGGATCATATAACCCAATCTTTCTATCACAAGGATGAAAAGGTACGGGGATAACAGATCCCCTTGTCTTAGGCCTTGACCGGGCTTAATTGCCAGAAGAACGTCTCCATTCCAAATTAAGGAGATCTCCCCATAAGAGATTACAAACATAATCAGCTTAATCAGTGGGAGGGGAAAATTGGCATCCAACAAGACTTTCACCAAATAATTCTAATCAACATTGTCATACGCTTTCTTTAAGTCCTCCTTAAGGACCAGGCGATGTCTCTTACTCTTAGATTTGTGAATGGAGTGGATAACCTCTTGAAGAATTATGATATTATTCATTGTACCTCTCCACGGTTGGAAGCTATTTTGGTAGGGACCTATGAGATTCTTCAAAAGAGGTCCGATCCTCTGCCTTAACACTTTGGATAGGATTTTATAGGATGTATTCAACAAGCTTATTGGTCTGAAATCTCCCATACTTCTCGGGTTGTCTTACTTAGGAATGAGGATCATAAAAGCCTTTAAATACTCCGGGCAAATTAAGTTATCCCTTAAGACTTCGTTAAAAAATCTACACACTTCTTCCTTCACCTTCACCCAATGATTTTGAAAAAAGATGGAATGCACGCCATCTAGACCGGATGCTTTCAACCCTTTCATGGATAGCACCGCCGCCTTTATCTCCTCTTCATTAGCAGCTTTAACTAGCTCCACATAGTCCTCATCTTGCAGCTTCCTTATCCATCTGTTAAACCTAGTGCTGAGAGACATAACCACCTTGCTCGAGAACGAGTCAGAGAAGTAATTTATAGCGTAGTTTTTCAGAATCTCTTGGTCCAAACCCCAATCTCCCTCTACTTGCAGAGCAGCAATTCTGTTAGATTTCCTCCTTAATTTGGTCGAGACATAGAAAAACCTCATATTTCTATCTCCTTTCATCGACCACTCGATCCTGGATTTTTTATGCTAGTAAATCTCTTCATGTCTAAGGACTCTTTGATACTCTTCTTGCAAGTTGTTTTCAAGATTCTGTAGAAACATGGAAGTGCCATACTTAACCGAGCACTCAATGCCTCGAAAGATGTTCCCAAAAACCAGGCCATTCCAGGCTTTAAGCTCTTCCACTGTGCCCTTTATTGATTGTATCAGGGGCCCACCAGTCCTCCTCCAAGTAGACTCAAAGACTTGCCTAAAATCTGGATGCTCGAACCAGACTACTTCGCACTTGAAAGGTTTTTTATCCTTTCCAGGAGGCAAGGAAGCTCTGGTGCTCAACATAATGGGGCAATGATCACTATGTAACCGGGGGAGATTAACTACCTTATATTCTGGAAAGCTTAGGTTCGCTGACATATTGCAGAGGACCCTATCTAGCTTTTGCTGCAATGTAATCCGGTCATTACACGTCTTAATCCAAGTGAATTTGGCTCCAGCTGCTTCTATATCAAGGAGGTTGCATTTTTTCAATCTCTCCTAAAGTCTGTTGCTCCTGGGCCAAGCGTTTTTTTTTCCCAAATTGCTCGTCTCCACCACACTCCCAATATCATTGAAATCACTCATAACAAACCAGGAGCCATTAGTGTCTTTAGCCAAATTAGACATCTCTTTCCAGAAAACTTCTTTCGCTTTGAAATTGGGTTGGACGTTAGCAAAAGTTAACATCCATGGCATCGTTCCCTCTATCACTTTCGCATGCAGGCACTGCTCGGTAGACTTTATTATTAAAAGATTGACCATGCTAGTTTTCCAGGTAAGCCAGAGGCCGCCCCTAAACCCTGCAGACTCTACCACAAATTCACCATCCATTCACCCTTTAGATAAGAAATTCGGGAACCTACTCTTACTTACTCTTAACCATTTCTCTGCAAACATGTCTGAAGTTCTGATTTCTCACCCCTCTACAATTCCAAACAATAGCAACTGTATTCATTCATCAAAAGATAGGAGAGCACAGCAACCCTCGCAAGGAGACCTAGGAGCTCTAGCAAAATTCCAACTCCATTCCTTCCTCCACCATCTCCTCTCCTATGGTTTCCATTATTTCTCTCGTGGCCCCAGTGAGCTCTCTCTCCTCTATTCTCAGAGCATCATTCGCCTTTAATTTTTCTCCCGTTGCTTTTAATTGTATGTGCAGGGTCAAATCCGACTCACCCGGGTCCAAGTTTAGAAACCCATTGTTCTCTAACTCAACTCCCCCATGGAGCATCGACGGTGAGGTTTGTAGCCCATTAATGACCAAAGGAATATCTCTCTCCTTTTCTCTTAAATGGGCATTAGGCTCAATCATGTGGTGGGCTAAAATTCCACCTCTTAACACCATACTGGGCACTGAGTTCTCCTCGGCCCATTTACTCCTCAAGCCCAATTCATTCTTCCCTTGTATTTTCCCCATTTTCTCCTTCCCCTTCCTATTCCTTTTCCTAAAGACTCACCGACTAAACCCCACATCGTGTCTCTCTTGTTGCCGTCTCGATTGATCCGCACCTTTTTTTGCACTTCTTTCCTCAATCTCTCATCAGTCCTTCTCACGATCCTTCATCTTCACTGCTCTATCCCTGTCCATGGCAAAGCAACTTGTCCCATCTGAACTGTCTCCCCATCACCCGAAGCATTGTTGACTTCTACTAGGTTAAGAAATCTGTTTCTCCTTTCTCTTCCCTTCTTCGAGGATTACCTAAATTGGCACCCCTTTGTCTCCTCTGGACCAACATCCAAGGTCCAAGCCCCCCGTCCCTCTTCTCCACTTCCGGCGCCTGGAGATTGCTGCTACACCGGTGATGATGATCTTCCTCATGCTTTGAGTTCTCTAAAAAGTTGCCCAGAGATTGACAATGTTTGCTATTGTGCCCTACCTTGTTGCATTGGAAGCATATCACATGTAAGCCCTCGTACTCAACTCTTTGTATTCGACCCCTTATCTTGACTCTTGGGACCAATGGTTTGTCTAAATTCACCTCAACGTAGAGTCTAGCGTACTTCCCCCTCAATGCATGAGCTGTATTAATGTCAATTTTGATTGGTTTACCAATAACCTTCCCAATTTTAAATAAAAACTCCTCGTTAAAAAACTCAATTGGTAATTGCAGTAACCGGACCCAAACTGTTGTGGTTTGGATTTTGTCCGAGGTTGGCGAGAACTATGGTTTCCATTTACAGACTATCAAGTAATGGTCATGAATTAGCCACAGTCCCTCAGTCAACACATGTAAATAATCTTCCCGGGAAGAGAATTTGGCAAAAAATAGTCTTCACCCAAGTCCAGCAACTCAAAGGAGCCCTCTAATTTCCACATGTAGGTTACCTTTTTTAGTATTAATTGGTAACCTATACTCTTCCCCAATAGCTTGACAATAAGAGATTGTTTCCAAAGTTTCCATAGCTTCCTTAGGTCCTCATCTGACACTGCCATTGTAGGAATCTTACCTGCAGCTACAACCTCTTCCAGTGTATCTTCTATTAAGTAGTCCACTTCAAGTTCTGGCTCTTCTTCATACTCTATCTCTGAAGTGTTCGTGTTGAGTCTGCCCATTAACATTTCCTTGAAAGAAGGTTTACTGCTCTCCTCCTTTCCCTCATCACTTGGCTTTACCTTCTTATTACTTCTCTGTAAATGGTCCTCCTCCTCTTGAGATAAGTTGTTCCCTGAGTCGCTCATCTCTCTTCCAATGTGAAAAGCTCTCAGTGTAACTGCTCTCTGGAAGAAAAGAATATGGGTATGGATAGAGGATGTATATTAGTGGTCCTTACAATGTTACTAGAATTTTGTCTATTCCTTTCAAATTTGGGTGAAGGCCTCGGTTTTATTACACAGTGATCTTCAACAAGATTTTAGCTAACGAATAGATACTGATCTACACTTTTTGTATCACCTATTTTTGAACTGACTTTGGCCATTTCTTAAGTCTATAAAGAGGAGATTAGAATGGGCAAAAGATATGATGGATTGATTATTTGAGCAAATAAAATATCTTGTTAGATCTCACTATACAATTCAAATGGTAAAATTTTTTTATTTTCATTCTCCTTTTTTCGATTCAATCCCATACGGTTGACCCATATATATATTATATATATATATATATATATTTTGTTAGAGGCAAAATGGTTGAATTAAAAATTTTCAAACATTTTTGGGACTCAGGGAGAATAAGCAATGTTTTTAAAATCGGATTAGATTGATTGGATCAATCGTGAACCGTTTTATAATTTGGTTCGATTTTTATTATTAAATAAGATAAAGTCAATTTCGATAAAAATTGATAAAACCGACTGATCCGGTCAATGTAATATATAATATACAAATTATATATGAATTTTATTTTATTTTAAAATATATAATATATAAATTATATATATGATATTATATTGATATTATTCGATTTGTAAAATGATTTAATTAGTTTGATTAATAAATTAATAAATCGAGTTGTTGATTAATTTGATTTTTAAAATATTGAGGATAAGTGATCAATGAGCTACTCCCTCCTATCCATCCTCATCAAATACGGAACCAAATTGGGTAAGTACAATAGTAGCTCCCCCAACCACAAATCAAAATGCAATTAAAACCTGTACCACTTTCTTTGTGCAATGCCCTCAGACACTGATCCTTATTGAAATGTTGTCCTTTTGTTAAGTGATTCAGTAATAGGAGATCGCATGGCTTAAAACTAATAATTGTTACATAGTAAGGATTATGAACTTTTTTGGGGTGAATTATAAGAATAGCAAGATATCTCACCATGGAGATACATCTGTCCTTCTTAGAAGTGTTTTGTGCAAATCCGGATGATCTTCAGCAACTAACCCACTTAATGATTCAGTTCATTTCAAATCCAATCATGGTTAAATATAGTTAATTTCACATTCGATCATGAGTAAATTAACTTAGTACCTAAAGTGCACATTAGAAGAAATATTCGAAAACGCCATCACAACAATGAACTCATGATATGATAATTACCGCCATAACCTAATCCATATCCACAATTCAGAAGATTTCATACCCCTGTGAACCGGACGGGTCAATCCGGTTCAACCTCTTCTTTCTTTCCTTTTTTTTTCATCGTCTCTCTTAAATCCGAATCCCAACTCTGCCGTCAGCCTCTCTCCTTCCGATTCTCAAACTCCATTAGCATCTGACGCGCGACGAACAATAGTCTCTTTCTATTCTCTATTGTCTCAGGCGTTGGACAACAGCTAGGGTTTTTGTTCGACGCAATATATTGGTCCCTTTTTCTCGTCGACGTACGGTGCCAGGTAAACCACGTCTTCTTCGTCTTGTTTTAGTCCCTTGTTATTCGAAGAGATAAATTTTTCGTAGTGTTTTTTCCCCCCCTTTAAACTTGCTTTCCTAAGAACTTGCCTCTTTGTTTGTTGTTTAGGATTCGTGTAAAATACCCAATCTCCTCCTCCTCTTCTTCCCCATTCACCTCTTGCACATTCCTCTCACCTGGGTCCCTTAGTATTGTTCTCTTCAGTTCCAGTCCCGCTTTTCTTATCAAAATCGTTGCCCAATTTCAGTTCAACACCCAGATGCACGCTCCTGAACACTTTTTGGTTCAACCTTCTCTACACCCACTTCAGCACTATGAATTTCCACATCAAGTGAAACACCATTTCCATCAAATTCCATTAGCAATCTATTATTCCAAACTGTCTGTTAAAATGTCCTTGTGTATGTCACCGGCGGGGGGGAGAGAGAGAGAGAGAGAGAGAGAGAGAGAGGAGAAATGGTGGGCATTCATCGCGTTTATTTGAAAGAGATGAGTATTGATTTGGGTTGCCTTTTTCCCCATGTTAAGGTATGCTATTTTACATTATTCATGGACGAGAAATTTCCATGCCCGACACAGGGGCGAAGGCAGGAAAACTGCCACCTCCCCCCCCCAAAAAAAAGTTCTTTTTTCAAAAAAATTGTGCATGAATTTAAAAATAATCTCATATTTATCCTATTCATACGCGTATTAAGCAAAAATAATCTCATATTGCAAAAGTGCAATTACTAAGATTTTAATTTTGAACTTTGTTTGAAAGATGGGCATGTCTAGCAAGTTTGCATTGGATTTATAGGCAAGTGAATGATACGTTAACACAATATATATATATATATATATATATATATATAATTTTTTTGAATTTATTTTGTATTGTATATTTTCTGCTTTCTTTTTGAAAACCATCCCTGCAAGGGCTGGTTTAAATTTAAAAATGGTGAAATGAGTTGGGAAAGTTGATATTAGCTCAAGGTTAAGGTTAATTTTTTAATAAAAATATTATTAACATTAATAATAATGTGAACTCTTTTTGTTGAAAAATTTGACTTTGTATTTGTAAAATTTAATTTTCTATATTTTTATTAAAAACATTAAACCTAAAATACGATAAAATAGAAATTAGCAAGAAAAATGGAATGTCCCCTCAAATTTTGGGGCCCTTGCCTGCCTAGTTCCATTTATTGCTTATGCTATAATTAGGGTGTCTCTCTTTCCTGTCTCTGGCTTGCTTTTCTCTTCAAGCTTTGCTTGAATTTTAAGCTGCAAATTCAGACGTCATATATATAAATTAAAAGTTACTTATCAAGTATCTAATCTCTCTCTCTTTCTCTTAAGGAAATGGGTGAAGCATTGAAAGATGACCAACTCACATCAGTACGGTCAACAGTGTTCAAAGAATCAGAAACTCTTGAAGGCAGATGCCAGAAAATTGAAGGTTATGATTTCAATCAAGGGGTCAACCATTCTAAACTTCTTCAAGCCATGGTCACCACGGGGTTTCAAGCCTCCAATCTTGGAGACGCAATTAATGTTGTCAATCAAATGGTTAGTTTCATTTCCTTAATTTCAAGCCCCATTTTTTATTTTGATAATTTTCTATTTACTGACATTTTTCTTAATGTGGATTTTGAATTTGTTGGGTTGAAGCTAGATTGGAGGCTTGCAGATGAGGTTTCAACTGAAGATTGTAGTGAGAAGGAGAGAGATCCAACTTACAGAGAGTCTGTGAGATGCAAAGTATTTCTAGGTTTCACTTCAAATTTGATTTCATCTGGTGTTAGAGAGACAGTTAGGTATCTTTGTGAACACCACATGGTGAGTGATACATACAGTTAATTCCTCTTTAGTTTCCATAAGCTGACATGAAATTCTGCTATATGGTTATGGGTGTTACTTTGCTTTAGACCCATGTTTATTTGTCATGATTTATATTGATTATGCAAAAAGCAATGAAGCAAAGACCTACCTCAGAAACAAAATTTTTGAGAAGCAAAATGTAGGAGATACTTTGTGCTTGTGATTAATGATGCTAAAATATGTTAGAAAATCGGTATTATGATCAGTTGGTTGGGTCCCATTCAACTTTCATCACTTTTCGTTTGAGGGGGGTCTCTTGGCTGAGCGTAAGGAGCTTTTTTAGTGCCAAGGTTGCTAGGGCTTGGACATCTTTTTGTGTGAGCCATGCATAGTTTTCTGTGTGCTTATATGGTGTGTGTGGTTTTTGGGCTATTTTGCTTGCGCAATGGATTCTCATGTGCACATTCAAGGTTGTGGCTGAGGTTCCATTGTTATATAATAGTATGGAATAAAGGGAAACTGTATTGCCTTTTGATCTCTAAGGTCACTTTGAATGGTTCTTCTTCAAAGAGTGTGCAGGAAAAATGTTAGACCAATTCTTCACTTTTCCTAGCCATGCATGTGTCTGTAGTATTTGACATGGGTATTGAGTATTGGTGGATGCTTAATTTTAGCAGAAATTTTTCAAAATGTGGTGCTCACCTTCGTTCAACATGTACCTATACCTGACACTGACACCTGTTCTAGAGTTCATGTAACATTTATTAGGGATTACCTCTGCATTTTTCTTACTCTGATCTGGTGACTTCTAGGTGTACAATTTTCACAGGAACAAATGAAATTGGATTTAATGCCTGATTACCATGGACCGTCACACAATTGTTAACCCCATTCTTATTTATGTAGATTTGATTGTTAAGAGTATGTTGTTATCATCGTTTTGTGGTGGTAAGTTGTTAGTTCAAGGAAAATGGATATTTTTTATACACGCGAACTTCTGACTGTGGCCTTGGCAAAGGATTGCTTCTTTAAACTTGAATGTGAATGCATTATGTGTTCTGTTAGAATTTGTAACTAAAATGTAAGAACTTTTTTCTTGTAACAGGTTGAAGTGGTGGTTACAACAGCTGGCGGAATAGAAGAAGACCTTATAAAATGCCTCGCGCCCACATATAAAGGTGATTTCTGTTTACCTGGTGCGCATTTACGCTCAAAAGGATTGAATCGCATTGGTAACTTGCTAGTTCCGAACGATAATTACTGCAAATTTGAGGATTGGATTATCCCTATTTTTGACCAAATGTTGGAAGAGCAAAGTGCAGAGGTATCCCTTGTTATCTAACCGTCTTGATTCTGAGACTCAACAACCTTCAGTCTTATATGTTCTGCTAGCAACTAACTGATTAGATTGTGGATTCATTGGTTGTCTGTAATTGTATCATTACTTTTTCTACCTCCTGTAAATCTGATTTTTCTTTTCTAGATTGGTGTGCCATTATTCTCTTTTCCTCTTTTAATTAGGATCATCCAGAACCTCGATATTAATAGAGATGCACATCTTTTATTTACTGATTGAAAATGTCCATACACTACTTGTTGCTGTTGATAATCTTAGAGAATTTTGAACAAAACTGATCTGTTCTTCTTAGAGAAGAATGCCCATTATATAATGGATACAAGTTGAAATTTAGTTCTAAAACATAGCTAAACTACCATATACAGATTTGTCTAAAAGAAAAGTCTACAGCTAATATATCTTAAATAAGGAAAAGATAGAGACTTTACAATCATAAAGATAATAATTACAGGTGTACAGAGTATAAAATCAATTACAGAATCAATCATAGGATGACATAGAATCTGCCATAGAATGCCATAGAATCTATCATAAAATCAGTCATAGAATCTGATAGTTTTGAATGACCAGCTAATTCCTTTGACATGTCATAGAATGACAAGAATCTACCATAAAATCAGTCATAAAATCTGATATTTTTGAATGACCAACTAATTCCTTTGACATCCCCCCTCAAATTGATGCTTGTAAGTCAACAAGCATCAATTTGCTAACAAGAAAGTTATGTCGCTGATGTGTCATGGATTTGGTGAAAATATCTGCAATCTGTAGAGTAGTGGAGATATGGGGGAGAGTGATAACTTAGCGATCATAGGCCTCCCGGATAGAGTGGCAGTCAACCTTGATGTGTTTTGTGCATTCATGGTAGACAGGATTGGCAGCAATTTGGATGGCACTAGTGTTGTAAGCATGTAATGGAGTAGGTTGACCTTGGGAGAAACCAAGCTTTGTTAAAAGACTACGCAATCAAATGATCTCGGAGCATGTAGTAGACATGGCACGGTATTCCGCCTCAGTGGATGATTTGGAAACCGAGTCTTACTTCTTGCATTTCCAAGAAATAAGAGCATCACCAAGAAACATACACCATCCTATAGTTGATTTTCTTGTGTCCGGGCAATCAGCCTAATCTTGTAGTTTGAGGGAAGAACCAGTAGGGAAGAATAAGCCATGGCTAGGTGTGCCCAGGATATATCTAATGATACGACGGACTGCAGATAGGTGGAGATGCCGAGGAGCTTACATGAGCTTGCTGACAATATGGACAACATAAGAGATGTCCAGGCGGGTGATAGTTAGATAGATAAGACTTTCAACCAGTTTTTGATATAAAGTAGGGTCCTCAAAAAGTTCCCCTTCATCACGTCGATATTTCACATTAATTTCCATTGGGGTGTCAACAGAATTAGTGTCGGTGACTCCTGCTAGCTGAACCAAATCCATAATATACTTGTGCTGATTCAAGAAGATACCTTGAGGCCGATGATGCACCTCTAATCCCAAAAAATAGGTGAACGAGCCGAGATCTTTCACGTTGAAAGTAGAGTGCAACAAATTCTGCAGTTTAGAAATAGCCTCCATATCAGAACCGGTGATGACCATGTCATCCGCATAAACAAAGAGAACAACTATGCCCTTGGATGTCCGTTGGAGAAAAAGTGAGGAGTCATACTGGCTTTGTGTAAATGAAAAGCCAAGGAGAGTCGATCGAAACTTTTCAAACCATACTCGCGGTGCATGCTTCAATCCATACAAAGAGCGTTTTAGTTTGCAAACATCATTAGTGGAAGAAGTAGGCATACCGTAGGGAAGTTTCATGTGAACTTCCTCCTTGAGATCACCATGTAAGAAAACATTCGTTATATCCATTTGATGTAAAGACCAGGATTGTGATGCTACAAGGGCGAGTATTGTTCGTACAGTGGTCATTTTGACTACCGGTGTGAATGTTTCCTTATAGTCTAGGCCATACTCTTGCTTGTTGCCAAGAACCACCAATCGAGCCTTGTAACGTTCTATGGATCCATCAGAACGGAGCTTGATAAAAAACACGAACTTACTACCAAGAGGTTTCACAGATGGTAGACACAGAACAACATCCCAGGTTTGGTTTTCTTCAAGTGCAAGAAGTTCTGTTTCAATAGCTCTCCGCCAACATTCGCCAACATTTATGCTCCATAGCCTGCTTATAGGATGAAGGAATAGGAATAGAATATACGATGACTGTCAAAGATAAAGGAGAGGTGAAACCATACCTATTTGGTGGTTTACGAACTCGAGTACTTCGTCTAAGAGTTGCTGGTGTAGTTGCTAGAACAGGATCAGCATTAAGGGAATGAGCTGGAGGGAACCCGAGAGGTGCTGAAATCTTGCGTCGTTGTTAGACTATGATAGGCTTAGACGGTACGGAATCGGTAGAGGAGTTAGGAAACATTGACAAAATAGAGAATGAAGGAGAAAGGTCATCTTTGTGTGTGGAAAAAAATACTGATTTTAAAAAAAAATCACATTTCGAGAAACCCGAATACGTCGTAGATTGGGATCATAACAAAGAAAACCTTTTTAGTGCACCGAATAGCCTAGAAAAGCACATTGAATAGCTTGAGCTGTTAATTTTGTGCGTTCGTGTGTAGGAAGATGAACATAGCACACACAACCAAAGGTACGAAGATTAGAGTAATTTGAGATATGACCAAATAACCGAAAGAAAGGGGAAACATGGTTCAAGGAGGGAGAAGGTAACCTATTGATGAGATAGACAACAGTGGAGAGAGCATCACACCAAAAATGAGAGGGCACAAATGACTCTAATAGAAGGGTGCGAACATCTAGAAGGTGTCGGTTCTTTCTTTCAGCCACCCCATTCTGTTGAGGGGTTGAAGGACAAGACATTTGAGAAATTATACCATTGGTTTGTAAAAATTCTTGAAATAAATGAGACATGTACTTACCCCCATTATCAGAACGAAGAATTTTGATATCGGCAGAAAATTGGGTCTGAATATGTGCATGAAAAGCTTAAAGACAAAACAATTCATCTTTAGAATGCAGAAAATAAATTCATGTGAAGCGACTATAATCATCAATAAAAATGACAGAATACTTGTAATTAGCATGGGAAGTAACTGGCGTCATTCCCCACACATCACTATGTATCAAATCAAAAGGCTGGACTACCTTAGGTGTGTGAGTGGGAAACGACAAAACTTTACTTTTTCCAAGCCTACAAGAATTGCAATCAAATTGAACAGTACTAAGAGATGGTGACCCTTTATTGCCGAGTAAACCAGAATTTAGCAAAGCATAAAGTACATTAAAGTTTGGGTGTCCAAGGCGTTTATGCCATACTCGGTAATCAACATAAGCAGAATTACAAATGATAACAGGTAAAGAGGAATATGGAGACATAGGAAATTGAAGAGGAAAAAGACATCCTACTTTAGGCCCCCTTGCGATCATCTTCCCCGATTGCTAATCCTACACAATACAACCAGATTTAGAAAATTTCACTTTATAATCATTTTCAACTAATTTTCCAATAGAAACAAGATTAGTGGTAAGGTTAGGAAGACAAAGATATCGGTTATGGATGAAGAAACATCACCAGTGGCAATGATAGGCAAAGATTTGCCATCAGCTGTATAAATGTTGAGATTTTCAGGATATTTTACATACGTTGGTGAGGAATTTAGCATTGTTTGTCATGTAATGGGAAGCCGCGGAATCAAAATACCAAGGAGAAGGTTTAGAGAATGGTTTACCTGAGAGTCCTAATGCGAAAAATGCAGAAATGATCATTTGCTTAATCATTTCAGGTGTCACAGATTGAACAGGAGTAGGAGCACTTTATGTCAGATGTGCTGTATCCTCAGAACTACCAGCACTAGAAGAACCAATTGAGACAGTATATGCTGTTCCAGATCTCTTGGGAGGTCGAATAGGACATTCCTTGATGATATGTCCATCCTTTTTGCAATAGTTGTAGAATTTTTTTGAACAACTTGAAGCATAATGGCCAAAATTTTTGCAACAATAACATTGAATAGTACTCATGTCCCTACCTTTTGACTTTCCTTGAGCTGCATAAGCCATAGGAATAGGAGTGGATTTAAGTTGTTCCATACTGGCTCGAGTAAGAAGTCGTTGCTCCTCGCAAAATAAATCATTGAGACATGCATCCAAGGATGGGACAGTTTCCCGATTTATAAGATTAGACCTAATGCTTTCAAATTTAAATCTCAATTTCATAAGAAATTGATCCCTCTTAGTAGTTTCATGTACAGATTAAACAGAATTATGACTTTCAGGAGGTAAAGTAGCACAGACGATATCAGTAGATTCAGCCCAAAGATTCATGAAACTAGAATAAAAATCAGAGATTGAGAAACTGCCCTGTTGGAGACTTGCTAGTTCATGTTCAAGATGAAACTGACGAGCAGTGTTGTGTTGACTGTAGAGTTTTTTTAAGATAATTTCATATTTCTGCTACAGTTTTATAGGGTCGAAGATTCAAGATGATGTTGGATTCCACACATCCTAGAATCCATGTCATGATTTGAGCATCCTTGACTTCTCACTTGGAGTGCTCATCCTTGTCTTTGTCTTTGTTAGGTGCAGGTTTGTTGCTATCAATATGACCCCATAGATCTTTGCTTTTGACAAATATCTTGAAGTGAAATGCCCAGGCTGAGTAGTTTTTGCCATTGAAACGAATCAAGAAGATATCATGCTTGTCTGAAGACATGAGGCTGAGATAACTTGATCAAAATGATTAAGAATAAGGAACTGAACTAGGACTGAGAAGAAGAGACACTGGATAATTCAGAACTGAGGCTCTGATACCATGATAATCTTAGAGAATTTTGAACAAAACTGATATGTTCTTCTTGGAGAAGAATGCCCCATTATATAATAGATATAAGCTGAAATTTAGTTTTAAAACATAGCTAAACTACCATATACAGATCTGCTTAAAAGAAAAGTCTATAGCTAATATATCCTAAATAAGGAAAAGATAGAGACTTTACAATCATAAAGATAATAATTACAGGTGTACAGGGTATAAAATCAATTACAAAATCAATCATAGAATCAATCATAGGATGACATAGAATCTGCCATAAAATGCCATAGAATTTGGTAGTTTTGAATGACCAGCTAATTCTTTTGACATACCATAGTATGACATAGAATCTACGATAAAATCAGTCATAAAATCTGGTAGTTTTGAATGACCAGCTAATTCCTTTGACAGTTGTTATGTCTGTCATGTAGAAAGCAATGATTCTAAATGGTTTCTGTCTTGTTTCCAGATAAAGAGAATGAAAAGGTACAAGGTCATCGTACTACAGTATAATATGTTTCTTTGCAGCGAAGAAATCAAAATTAATTCGTTATATTATGAATGAACAAAACTTTAATGTCTTCTGGACATGTTCTGTGCCACTTGAGTTTTATTAATTGGGACACATTCTTACTTTGGACATGTCTTATATTGGTTGCAGAAAGTATTGTGGACTCCATCAAAGGTGATTGCTCGTTTGGGGAAAGAAATAAATAATGAGAGTTCATACCTTTACTGGGCTTACAAGGTAGTCCCTGAACAAAGTTTAGAACTAGATGTATCATTTTTATTTACATCTCTCAATGGGCTCTCGTGAGTCATGTACTGTTTGATGATGGCTATATAAGATCCTCATGCTTTGTGAGATTTGGTGGCAAGAGTGTGTAGGTTCATGTCTGCTATGGTTTCATTTGCTGAACTCTTTGCAAATCCAGTGCGAGTTTTACCTTGCATTTCATGGTTCCCCAGTAGAGATTTCTATAATTAAATCGAAAAGAAAAAAGCATCTTACTGCATGGTTTTTCCACTGTTTGGTTACACTAATTTATGTTCTAAAATGGTGTCTTGTATGTACTGTAGAACAATATTCCAGTCTTCTGCCCTGGCTTAACAGATGGCTCATTGGGGGACATGTTATATTTTCATTCTTTTCGGAATCCAGGTTTGGTCATTGATGTTGTGCAAGGCAAGTATTTTTTTGGGTGGTCTTTTGCTGATACATGATGTTTTGGAATACATATTACATTTCTCAATTGTTAAAACAGATATAAGGGCGATGAATGGTGAAGCTGTCCATGCTGGTCCTAGGAAGACTGGAATGATAATTCTTGGAGGGGGTTTACCAAAGCATCACATCTGCAATGCGAATATGATGCGTAATGGAGCAGATTATGCTGTCTTTATTAACACAGCACAAGAGTTTGATGGGAGTGATTCCGGTGCTCGTCCTGATGAAGCAGTGTCTTGGGGAAAGATAAGAGGTTCTGCCAAGACCATAAAGGTGTCTTTTTGCTGTTGCTAGTATCTTCTTGTTCAATTTTTACTTCTTTACAGCTCTTTTTTCCATCTCTCTGTATGCCTAACTTTTTGTTGGTTTGGAACAGGTTCACTGTGATGCAACTATTGCTTTCCCTTTACTGGTTGCAGAAACATTTGCCAACAGGGTAACGAGATTTACCCGAACGAGTTGCTAACTACAATTTTGTCTCATCAGGACCTTCTTACACGTCTGTTAAAGTGGTCCGGTGCTAACCTGATGCAGTTCTGAGGTAGTTGGGAACCATGTTTTTGTGCTATATTCCAAGTAGACGAGAGAGCAAGTGTCCGATGAAATGAGTTGTGGTTTGTTTTTGTTACCTATGAGTATCTACCATAACCGGTTAGAATTTATGGTGTTGGCAGCAGGCTCTTTCAAGTTTTTGACACCTGGTACTAATATCATGAAGGATAAAATAAATTTCCATTGATAAAAAATTTTACGCATCATAAGTGTCCAATGTGCTGTTATACGTACACAGTGATGATACAGTTATTATACATTTTCATATCTGCAGGAATTTTTGGATAAATATAGAGTAGAGAAATGTGCTATTTCTTCAAGCATCTTATGGTTGAATCACTTGGTTGTCCTAATTCTAAGAGAATGTGTTCCTTACACCAGCACCTAGCTGGTCCATATGGTTGGTCTGTTATTCATTAAATCACTTTTTGAGTTTGATTTTTGTGTACGACAAAATTAAGTGTTAAGAGAATTTTATCTCTTAAAAGTCTAAATCAGTTTGAATCAGATTTAGTCAAGTCTAAGGTGATTATCGGATATGGTAGTTATAGAGAGAGGGAGAGGGAGAGGGAGAGAGAGAGAGAGAGTGTGTGTGTGTGTTCGTGTTCGTGTTCCTTATGCTGGATGATTGGGTATATGTTCACTGTACCCATCGGAAATATGGGCATGAATGTGGCTAATTGTGAGTGGGGCCGGAAATTTACCACGCCAGCTTCTGTATTTTACTTAACAAGCCCAGCACAAAAAGAATTTTTGGGCGGTTTTGAGCTTGTTTATGTGGGTAGGCACGATCAGAGGTCTGCTCAGCTTGGCTCGTAGAGGAAATGAATGAGCTTTTAGGTCATTGGCAACCCCATTCTCTTTTTGCTTGACTAATTGGTATTCAATAATTAATTTATTGATCCCAATTAATCCCTATTCCTCTTTTTTTTTTTTTTGTTTTTCATTTTCAAGACTAGAATATGAAAATTTGATTGAAGGAATTTAACATGTTTGTCACTGGACCAACAATGCGTTAATTGCATCCCCATTCTAATGTAAAATTGTTTTGCAATTCTAGTTGTGATTGGTACAGTACAAGCCAATCGACAATAAGTTACCAAATGAAATAGACTGTACAATAAGCAATTGACACTAGTTTTCCAAAATGAAAGCTATAGCCATGTGCATCTCTGGCTTATTCTAATCAGACCGAAGCATGAGAGATTTCAATTCGGGCATGGGCTTAATCAAACCTCATGCAATGCCTCAGTCTGCAATAATCCCTCTGACATATTGTCCTCAGAAGAACCCATCTCAACCTGAATTAGACAATAGCAATACTTAAAGAGCAGTTTATCTGAGCCAGTCTTCGATGTCAGATGTCATAGGAATTTCAGTATTTATGGTTGATTTGATTAGCATTGAAAATATTTCTATGTTTTGGACACATTTGATTTATTCCCCTATCTGCCTATTATCTTCTTCAAAGGAACGCAGAAGCATCAAGTTGAATTCCAATTTACTTGATTCATGGAGTGTCTACTTAATGCCTTCTCCTCTACAATTAAAGTTTTTCTACTTTAATAAAGGACAGAATATTTAAAATAATTGCTATCAGAAAGACATATATGTTTCTTTTATATCTAATTAGATGGATAAGATATTTCTAACACCACAGAATAAAGAAAATAAAGACACTATTATATTTTAGGCAAATGGAAAGGTGAGGAAGTGTTTATGTGTTATTTATATCCTAAATTCTCTTTTTTAAGGTATATCTTATTACTTAGTATTCATGTGTTTTCTTTTTGGTTTTGGGTAGATTGGATTGGGAGAATTATATTCATTGAGATCGAACAATTTTGAGAGTAACCTTAAACTTATTACATTTGATAGTGCAATTTGCTCTTTTCCAAACGTGGACATAGACTTCTAAGCTGAAAATTTTTGTTTTCTTTATTGTGTGCGGTTTTGACTTCTCTATTCTATTATTTTGTTATGGGTGATTGTTGCGACATCTTAGAATGCTAAAGCCATTTAGAATGATCTTTTCGGCCTTGGCCATGGTCAATAAAAGTTTGGATAATGCATGAACAATGTTCTGCTATGATGTTCCCAAGCTTGGCATGCTGAAAATGCAATTTCATTCACAGAAGCATTTGCTTTGGAGGACGCTTGACAAAAAATGAAGGCCAAATTCAAGTTCCAAACAATAAACAAATGAAACTCATTTGACTTGAACATGAATGGCTACTGATCGGTCAAAATTTAAAGAATAAAAAAATGGGTGTTGTCCAATCAACAGTTGACAGCACCTGATGTTCTTCGGGACTATTTTAATCTAAACCAATAAAGCACGAACATGATTACTGTGTACATTTACAAATTATTATCCTATCACCTAATGAAGCATGCCAGAGTTGAAAACAAGTATCGATTTGCAAATAGTCGATAAGTTGGATAGTCAACTTCTTTCCAAGTTTCATGAAATCTGGAACCAACTCATCGAACATCGTAATAGTTTCTCTTCATCATCAATTCTTCATTATGGGTTTCAGGATATCTTGAACCAAATCTTCAGGCACTACAACACTTCCTCCTCAAAGGGTGTTGTCATAAACAGCCTAACGGCTTCATCAGCCTCTCATGATAATTCCTGTTTTCAACTTTAAACTGCCTTCGTTCTCCTTCTGCAACCAATCCAAGAAAACATAGAAAATTGAACAAACATGGAAGAAGAACTTGATCGTTTGGTGGTTAATCCTCACATTTTCTGAGAGTTCATCAAGAACCGGCGAAGCTACGGACTCTACGAACTCAATCTTATGCTCAACTCCTGCCTTTGAATTATTGGCAATCCAATCTCATATGCATCGGGGGAAGTGTAATCTGCAGCTTTTGTTGCAAACCTCTGATAGTATCAAATAAATAAATAAATAAATAAAGGCACATGTCAGAAAAGAGTATCTGGTTAAGCCTTCGACTTCAATAGTCTTCTTGGCATTGATTAGCTTCAAAAGGATAGATATTAGCTGTTCAGCATCTGGTGCAGTAACCAACGTAGATCTACTAGAGAAATCAATCTGATGTCAGTTAGATGACTTATAGACAGACAGATACACACATACATAGACTCAAGCTTGCAGTGTTTACTAAAGCGGTTGACATGAAACAAGAGATACCTTGGATGGCCTGCAGTGGCATTCCTAAGATCCTTGAGAGGCTCCAGTTGACGTGGGTATACGCATGTCTTCAGAACACACTGAAATGTTGACCACAAGGACATGTAAGTATTTTAGGATGTGTCACAGAAAGATAGTTCAAGAACACTATTAAGAGTCCCAGTACCTAATAGAATTCTTCAGTCTTCAAAAATCCCATTGAAGGTTTCTTTTTCTAGGAACCCATTTTAACCTGAAGTGAATTGCACAGTTGCTCCTTCTGGTCCTTTTACATTTCTCTCTCTCTCTCTCTCTCTCTCTCTCTCTCAATTTAATGAATCAGTAAAGTAAATGGATTAAAACTATTACTGCAATCAGGGAACTCTGCCCATGTTGTCTGAAAGGATAAGGAAAAAAATGCATCTAGAATACGATCAAAGTGACTCATGCTGACAAAGTATCAATCCAGCACTAGCAATTCAACAACTGACAAGATTTAAGCATAACTGCACTTATATCAGAACATTTTTGTTCATTATTCACCAATAAGGAGTCTTTTTGTTCTCTTTTGCAAGGAATATAAAGAGCATACATCCACGAATCATTTATTTGTAATCAAACCAATCACTAGGAGTGCAAGATTACTGGACACGCCTACAAATTGTCATCCCATCACCCACCGAAGCATGGGAGATTTCAACACGAGCATCAGCAGCCAGATATTGGTTAAATTCAATCACCGACTGCCTTCCAGGTTTGAATTGATCACTAACCAAATCTTCAGGCATTGCAACACTTCCTGCCCACAGGGTGTTGTCGTAAACAGCTAAACCACCAATCCTTAGCAGTTTCATCAGCTTCTCATGATAATTCTTGTATCCAACTTTGTCAGCATCCACAAAGGCGAAATCAAAACTACCTTCATTCTCTTGCTGCAAAAAATTCCATCAGCAGAACAACATAGAAACATTATAGCTCATGATCAGCCAAACATGGAAAGAAAAGATATTTCAATGATTATCACTTACATTTTCTAAGAGCTTATCAAGAACTGGGAGAGCTTCAGATTCTATGAACTCAATTTTCCGTCCAACACCTGCTTTCTCTATTATCGGCAGACCAATCTCATATGCACTACGATTGATGTCTATGGCTATAATCTGCAGTTTTTGTTGCAAACCTTTTATCATTAATTCATACCTATTTGTAGCAGTTGATTCCTACTTTAAAGCCTAGCTGTTAATGTGCAGTTATCCACCGGATGTGGGACAAGAATCCCAAATCGATGTGATTAAGTTAGGAAACAAGAACGTTACACTTACAGACCTTGCCATCATCAGGAAGTGCAAGAGCAGTAAGAAGGAGAGAGTATCCGGTGAAGACTCCGATTTCAATTGTCTTCTTGGCATTGATTAGCTTCAAAAGCATGGACAACAGCTGACCAGAATCTGGTGAGGTAACCATGATAGCTCTGGAGAGAGACAATCCTTGTCAATTTTCACGTGCAGAATTTTACTATGACTTCTTGGTTGAAATGAAAGAGAAAGCTACCTAGGGTGGCTGGCAGTAGCATTCCTAAGCTCCTTGAGAGGCTTCGCTTCGCGGGGGAATACACTTGTCCTCAGAATATACTGAAATATTGTCACAAGACCAAGTAAAATTTTCTTTTTTTTAATAGATATTGAACATCAGATTTTTTAAAGGGGGGAAAAAAAAACCTCATGCAATGCTTCACTCTGCAATAACCCCTTTGACACAACGTCCTTAGAAGAACCCATCTCAGCCGTAATTAGACAATAATAATGCTTGCTCCCTTATACAAAGAGCAGTTTACCTGAGCCAGTCTTCGATGTCAAATTTTATAGAAATTTCAGTATTTATACTTGAATGTGAAATATAGTTTCTTTATTTGGATTCCAATATTTATGCTTAATTTGATTAGCATTGAAAATATTCCCATGTTTAGATTCGTTAGATGTAATTCCCAATCAGCATTGAAGATATAGTGTCTTTTTCTGGATATACTTTTATTTATTTCCCCATCTGCCTTTTACATTATTTACAATATTGAAATTTTAATATTTAGTCAAAAATATTTAATTTATAAATGATTTGAATAAGTACCTTTAAATTCACAATTTTAAAAAAAATACAAGGACACAGTCCCTTCGATCACAAAGCTATTGTCTCGAGTCCAAGGATTTGCCCTTGTTTGTAAGTTAAAAGTGGATCAAGAATATCCCGACCTCTCAAATCGTAGGCACATGAAAATTAACTAATTAAATAGTATTTTGCAACAAAAAGCAAGCTGTATGGTGTAATTAAATAGCATCCCAATCTCTCATATATGCTTCTTTTGTATCTAATTAGATGGATAACATATTTCTGACACCACAGAATAAAGAGATGTATTATTCTATTTCAGGGAAATGGAAAAAGGAGAGAAATCTACTGACCCATGACATGTGTCCATGCGTCATTTATATCTTAAATTGTCTTCTTAAGGTCTATCATACTACGTAGTACTCAAGTACTACGGTTATGATTTCGCGTGGATTGAATTGGGACTATTAGGTTCATTGGGATCTAGGAATTTTGAGAGCATAAGGTAATTTCAATCCAATTATTTTGTTTTGCCGATTGTTGCAACAACTTATTGTTATAAAGCCATTTAGAAGGCCATAGCTGATAAAAATTTGGATATACCATCAACAATGTTGTGCAATAATATTGCCAAGCTTAACATGCTGAAAATGCAATTTCCTTCGCAGAAGCATTTGCTTTGGATGCTTGACAAAAATGAAGGCCAAATTCAGGTTCCAAACAATAAACAAATGAAAATCATTTGATGGGTAATCCAAACAAAGTTGTCTTATTCCAAGGCCTTCTATGAGGAAGACGAAGCAACAAAAGTAATTCAATTTTAAACAACCTACGATATTGAAGCATATGGGCACTAATCTCACAACACTAAATCGCAGTGGTTTCACTTCTATGAGGAAGACCGAGCAACAAAAGTTAAAATCCAAACTTCGATTCTGACATATTCTCTTCTGCTACACTGAGTTATTCAAAATCTGAAAGTCTAACTTTAATTTCTCTAGTCACAACCTGAAAACAATTTTCACTTCCCAAATAAACACCTCCCTCAAACGGGTTGTTCAAAATGGTTCACAATTTTCATTTTCACCAAGCAAATGCCTCTAAAAGAATCATCCCTTTATGTCTATCCAATGCCACTAAAACAGCAGGGTCCTAGCCAATCTACAGCATTATGGCAATAATCGCAAAATTGTAGTCTGCTTCACTCTCAATTCATCCTAATCTTTTGAGTTTCATACCAGTTGGACCCTATCATATAACTCTGTCGTTGTTAAATTTTTCATTCAATTTTATTTAGTTTCAAAATGAGAATCGAAAAAAAAAAAAAAAAAAAAAAAAAAACTGAATTAGGTTATCCAGTATCATGCTAGACTACAGTGACTTGTCTCCTCCCCCCCAACACCAAAATCTAAAACCAAACCCAATTTCACGAATTTTTTTTTCTTTTTTAGAATCCCAAAGTATCAGTGCTGAAATTTATGCTGCTAAAAAAATTCCTAAACAATAGGATCAAATCAACATAAACATATATGCACGTTAACAGTATGATTGTCCAGTAAACATGGACGAAATGTGGAACTTCAGCCAGGAATGAAATTCGAAAAATTTAAGGTAGGATTAACATTCAGAGACTTCATTTCCAAAATCACACGTACAAAATTCAAATAGGAATCAAACACCAGCAAGGAAAACCTGAAAAGGAGAGGGCGTTTTAATGGGATTTTTTCTTCTACCGGACTTCGATTTTGTAGAGGTCCTCGCCCACAGCGTCCGCGAAGGAGGTACGATTGTCCCTAATGTAATGCCAAGGCATGTTGGAAAAGGTTTTAATTTATAATATTAAAAATATAAATAATTTCATATGATATTTACAGGAAGTTAAATCATTTTGATCAAGACCTTCTTTCTTGATTTGAAAAAGATTTGCTGCGGTCGGATATGAAGTGGCCCCTGTCCAATAATGAGGTGGCATTACATCGCAGCGTCCCTGTCTTGAAGAAAAAAAAAAAAAAAAAAAAAAAAAAGTGCCAAAATGCGGTGTCACCACATGACCGTACACATTTAATGGGAATGACGTGAGCTTCTCCTTAGTTTTGATTTTTTTTCGACCACAATAAAACCTTAATTTTTTTTTGGGTTGCACAATAAAGCCCTATTCATAACAATTGAAATCGAAAATTATTTAAAAGACAAAAGCCATTGGGAAAAAAATTTATTGACGAATTTTTACATATTATTTATTTTTATTTAAAATTATCTCAACATCTAAATTTTTAATTATCATATCTTTTATAAATAATTTATATCTAAATTTTTATTGATTTATCACTACATATTATTAAATCTTTTATATTTAAATTCTTAATAATAATGTTTTTGAAAAATTTTTAATTATCAATAAAGTAATGTGAATTCAAAAGGAGCAAAATGAATGTGAAATTTTGATGAGTTACGTTTAGATTTAATATAAAACATTGGGCCAAATGTTTTGCCCATTCGGCCCGCATACCTAACAGATATTATCAATTTCTTTTTCTTATATTTTGAAGGAAATGATGATTCGAGTAAGTTTCATTTTGCATTTTGGTTATCTATTATGATTAGCTGCACCTATTCTTTTCAGTCGGGTTATCTCACCAATTTGGCACAACGGGATATATTCTTATAATTCTTGTCAATTCAAATGAGATAGGAAATTAATGATTAAAGAATTTAATAGGCTATAAATTTTAAATTAGAACTAGGTATATTGTAATTATTCTTGTCTTGGTGGTAAGTAAGTTATGATACTCGAGTTGAGTTGGATAGTGTCGATATCTCAGTTCAGTTCGAGTGTTAGTTAGATGAATTCGAACTCGTTGAATTTGTATTTTTCGAGTTTAAAGTGTCATCGGATGTAATCGGCTAGTATCATCTTACTTATTTGAAAAAATATAATTATTTTAAAAATAAAAATTATTTTAAAAAATATGCTCAATTTTGGTACAGTTTGGCTCGAGTTTGAGTTCAGTTTAATCGAATTGAAGTCAAATTTTGATCGGATGGTATCACGGGTGTCCGTGACACTATCCAAGTATCATAATAAGCCTAGTGATAAGTGAATGATAACCGAAACTTGGTTGATTACCGATTCTAAATTTGAGATGTTGAAAAATCACTTATAATTTTAATTCTTGATGTTGTGAGAAGAGAATTGACTTATTTATTAATATAGTTTGATGTGTTTCACGCATTAGAATCAGACACAAAAGGTTTTTTGGCCGATTTGTTTTATAGGATGATAGAGGAGAAAGATGCCAAAAGTAAGCAAAACAAATTTGTATTTAATATCTATAATATATATATATATATTTAATTTGCGTAGATGATGGGATTATTAAATTGGATGATCATTCTTCAAAAATTCTAATTGTGATGCATTTTAGCTATTAAATTTTATCTTAGGGATATAATCTTTTTGAGAAATATTTTTGATTTATACATAACATATATATATTTCATAGCATATACAAAAAATATGTGAAAAATGGATTTTTTTTTTTGAAAAGTAATAGGAGAAATAACAGACTAACATTAAAAAAATGATGGATATAATGAGTTTATAGAAAATGCAAATAAGCTCAAGGGATATTTGAAATGGTGGAAACTTGTTGATCCAAAATAACAATATTAAATGTCAGACATAAATTTTATTTCTTGTCAAATCTTAACACCTCGTGTCATGGAGGTGTCAGGGCACCATGCAAGGGTAAAGAAGGGACTCTATATTCAGAGAGAACAAATCTTATTTATGACTTTGCAGTTTACACACACAAAGCAGGACCCCACCCAATGCAAAAGGAAGACTAATCTCATGCACTGAGAAATTGCCTCCTGCAAGAGGAGGAGGTACGACTTCTAAAACCACGAACAAGGTATTCACATGCTATATAAAAAATAAAAAAATAAGGAAAATGGGACATATTGTGGAGATGGACCCCCATTGAATATTTTGTGGAAAATGTCTAATATTAAAATATGAAATCAGCTAACCTTAAGCAACTCCAAAATCCCTTTCCCCATCTCCTCTCTCTCTCTCTCTCTCCCCGAGTGTTTATATTTTAATTATGTCGAGGTCGGCGATTGATTCTCTTCACCTGCAGCTTATGAAAGCCAGGTGGGCTTGCCCCAAGTTGCTCTCCTGTTGGATTTTAACAAATGCTCACCGCACACGCACACACACACACACCACACACACATCACCGACAAAAGGAAAAGGCAAAGGAGGAATACACTTTACAAGGTGCATTGGATTTTTAAACAGACTCTAACATTAAACAACCCCATATAACCAACCCTCTTTACTTTTTGGCTTTAGCATTTAAAATTTTATTTTCTTTTTTTCTTTTTTTTAATAGCTTTTCAGCATTTAGATAATAATTGCTTTATATATTTTCTGTGATTGGAATTAAAGTTTTAACACTTAACAAGAAATTTTTGCGCAAAGGACTCGATCTGGCCACTCTGCATCACTGTCTAGTACTTACGGGTTGATATAAACATGTTACATTCCTAAGGTTTTGCAAGAGACTTGAATTGGGAGATTAGGCGTATTGGAGATTTTAGTCGCTTGTATTCTTTTTCTTTTCCCTTTGCCGGTGGATTTTACTCATTTTCAACCATGAACATATACTTACAAGCCGAACCGGTAAAATTTGCATTTCTTTTTTCAATAATATCATCTTTGTGAATTGAATTTAATTCCAAAAAAAAAAAAATGCACAAAATATTAAATGTGAGGGGGAATGATCAGATGAATTAACCAATATATGAGGGAAAATTAAGATACAAAACAATTAATAATTTTAATTTTTTAGAAGAAATGATAGTCATACAAATTATAAAATAGTACTGAAATTATAAATAGAAGAAAAAAATAAAGAACTTTTTTCAATCATACGAGTTCTAAAAAAAATTGTTTATAACCCTAAAAGAAGCACACTATTGATAGCATGAATGATTTCATATATCAACCACTACTTGATAATTCAAATAACTCTGCCCTTTATGAGTGGTTCCAAATTCCCATCACAACAAGCTAGACCCTGTAATTTTGTATGGGAAAGATCACAACGCCATACATGACAGAGTAAAACAGGGTATAGAAACAGAGGAGGTATGCAGAGCATCAACAGAGCCTTCTACATATTGTGATCCCATCACCTATGGGAGCATGGCATAATTCTACGCGAGTATCTGCAGCCATTTTCTTGTTGAACTCAATGGTCTCCAACCTTACCTTTCTCTTCTGCTCAAGAACCAAATTTTCGGGCATTGCAACTGTTCCTCCCCACAGTGTATTATCGTAAACAATCACTCCTCCAACCTTCACTAGCTTCATGAGTCTCTCATGATAATTCCAGTAATTACCCTTGTCCGCATCCACAAATGCGAAGTCAAAAGATCCTTCATTCTCCTCCTGCATCAATATCCCACATGAGAAAAACACCCAAAAATGACTTCAAACAAAAATGGTATTTGTCATGCCCAAAAATAGACTGGCATGCTCACTTGCTAAGGTGACAAGCTGATATTTCCTAATATTAAACGAGTAAAAACTTTACCTTTTCTAGGAGTTGATCAAGAAGAGGAAGAGCTTCAGATTCCACGAAATCGATTTTATGTCCAACGCCTGATTTTTGGATGATTGGCAATCCTATTTCAAATGAAGCTCTATTTTTATCAACTGCTATAACCTGCAAATATTTAATGACATGATTAATTTTCACCACATATTGAAAACCGGATGCATCATATTATACTAAATCTTTTTTAGAAAAATAAAAAATAAATAAAAATCAAACCTTCCCATCTTCTGGAATTGTAAGAGCAGTGAGGAGAAGAGAGTATCCAGTGAAAACTCCAACTTCAATAGTCTTTTTTGCTTTGATCAAGTTCAAGAGCATAGTTAAGAATTGACCAGTGCTAGGCAGAGTTCCAAAAAAAGCCCTGCAAATCAACACATTTACACCAAAAAAAAAAAAAAAATCATAAGAATTAACAACAAATGGAGAAAATCGATGAATGGTAAAGAGCGCAGTAAAAGTTACAGTGGATGGCTTGCAGTGGCATCTCTTAGTTCTTTTAGAATCTTAGGCTCCCGTGGATAAATGCTAGTCTCCAATATGTACTGAAATCAGACTAATTTAATCATGCCATAGAATTAAGAAGAGAAAAATATTGAAAATTTACACTAAAACCAGTGCATAAGATCTAATCAAACAGTACCCTATCAAGTTCTTCGCTCTGCAGCAACACCTGGTTACCCTTCAACTCCATTCCTCTTCCCTTTCAAAGGAAAAAAAGAAAAGATCTGAACAACGATTCTAAAAGGAGAGAGTTAAGTGGAGATGGCCGGCTGAGGCGCGACTTAAAATTCTTGTGGTGGGGCTCTCTAGCCTTTTGTTTTCTTCTGTTGAATTATTGCAACACAAAGCATCTTGGACCTGAAAACTTCACCAATCGAAGGCATAGGTGCAAATTCTGGCTTGTTGAGGTTTTCTTATAATTTTTTACTAAACTACCTGAAAACTTCACCAATCGAATTCGTGTGGGATTCAATTAAGGATCAACTCATTTTGTGTCTATTTTTTTAATTTTAAAATATAAATTTAAAATTTTAATTAAAAAAAATTTAGAATCTGGACATTAAATTTTCATTGTACTGTGGCTCGGTCAAAATTCAAAAATTCTAGATTTGAGCATCACCACGTGACATATTGAGCATCTTACCCTCGGATCTGGCACAGAATTTGACAAGTTAGCGTAGGTTTTCTTACCAATTAAAAAAAAAAAGGGTGAGCGTCTGTTTGACGCACTTCATATGTGCGTGGCTCCAAAAGTGGGATCAGGCCCAAATCTCCTGTCAAACTTTAGGATATAATGACTGGTTCGAATTGGGCCCTTACTTGCATTTTACTATCGACATGGATCCGCAACTCAAAATGACAAGTTGACAGTTGAGTTGAGAAGGGCAATTTCAACAAAATTCACTTCCAATTTTAATTTAACTAGCTCCATTCAATAATATCCCGATTCTACGTTATTGACTGCAACTCTAAAAAATAATACTCACCTTGACGAATTTTATTAATGACTTCAGTTGGTGCATCTTGAATGCAAAAGGCCAGCGATACAAAGCAAGAAATTACAAATCCAGAGACTGATTCTCAATTTGCTGAATGAGGACTCCAAAACTTGAATCTCCTAAGAGATATTCAATCAGTGGAGTCTCTTGCAGATTGTAAGTCCGTCACCAAGTGGGACTTGGTCATATTTCGAGATGGGAATCGCATGCCAAGGCCTTGTTAAGCTTAATAAAGTTGTGCCTGGCGCTTCTCCTCCACTCTGGAACCACCTTCTCTGCTTCTGCCACTGTCCCTCCCCATAACGTGTTGTCCTAAATGATCATCCCCCCAACCCTTATCAACTTGATCAGTCTCTTGAGCTAGTTCTTGTAGTTGTCCTTGTCAGCATCCACAAAAGCGAAGTCGAAACTCACCTCGCTTGCAGGCTGCAAACTAAAACCCATAAAGAGAATTTATCAAAAATTTCAGGTAAGCAGATGAAAATGGTGTACAATGTTTATGCCTACATCTACTGAGAGTTTGTCAAGAGCTGGTAATGCTAGTGACTCGAGGAAATCAATCGGGTTGAACACCAGGCTTTTTGATGATTAGCTCTCCAGCTTCATGTTTCCCTGTTCACATCTATTGCTATGATCTGCAAGAAAATTGAACATAGTATTGTAAGAGCCTGATAGCATAAAATGAGTGTGTGTGTGTGTGTGTGTGTGTGTGTGTGTGTGTGTGTGTGTGTATGAATATACCTTGCCATCTTCAGGGATGCTGAGAGCAGTGAGGAGAAGAGAGTAACTGGTGAAGACTCCAATCTTAATTCTCCTTTTTCGCTTTTATAAGCTTCAAGAGCATTGCAATAAGCTGTCCTGCATCAGGTGCAGTCCCCACCTAGAATCTATACGAGAATTCATACTTTTCCATGTTGAAGTTGACATATGGTGATTTCATGAGGATGTTGGCCATATTGTTTTGGACTAATGATAAAGGTTGTTGTCCCTTAAGGTTGTTGCCATCTTCAGGGATACTGAATGCACCAAAAAAAAAGAAAAAAAAAAGGTTGTTGTCCCTTAATTTTCCTTTCAAAGCCTTTTTTTTTTTTTAATCTTTTTCTTTCCATCTGCTCATCAAGTGTAACCATTGGAGGACTTAATAGATTGTTACAATTCCAGAGTAAATAATTGTTACTTACTTCAACTCAACTCGACTCAATTAAATCTTGTCTATCTACCAATTAATTGAGTATGAACCTTAGCGAAATGTTGAAGTTGTTTTTTTTTATGATTTTGATATTACGAATTCGAGACGTGTAAATAACATTTTTGTAAAAAATACAAGAAAAAAATTGTGTACATATTCAATACACCCATCCAATGACAGAACCACATAGAAAGGAGGGAGCAATTACTTTTATTAAATCAAAATAATTCTATTAATTTTTACATATCAAATAAATATGATCCTCCATTCAATCTAAGATATTATCCCACTAAAATCGGTCATTGTCCTTATGAAAATATTTTATCCCTATTGTCCTTAGATTCTAATCCGTCGTTATGCTCACCTTCCCTCAATCCCTACATTAATTGGGGAAGTATTTTGAATAGGTGAGTCATTTTTTATCTACCAATTAATTAGGTTTTCCTTGAAGGTTTCCGTTGTCAGCTTAAAGGTGAGGCTAACACACACATTTGCACTTGCACACGCATACACATTTATTATATTATATGTTTTCCTTTCAACAGTAAAAAGAAGAATTTAATTATTTACCGTGGATGATCCTTAGTAGTAGATAAGAGTGTATTTGAGTCGAGTTAATTCTGAATATTTTTATACTCGAATCTAAACTTAATTTTTTTACTCGACTTAAACTCAACTCGATTATATAATAAAGTGTTCGAACTCGATTCGAAATTTACTCAAAAACTCGATTATTATATAATATATTAATATATTTTATTTTATTTTTTATATTATAATTATTTATAAATATATATAATATATATTAATATATGTAATTGAATTATTCATCGAGTTTTGAATCTAAAATTATATTACTCGAACTCGATTCGATACATGACGAACTCAACTCGAATTCAATTAAACTTAAATCGAGTTGAGCCCGTTGATCGAATGATTCACAAGCAACTTAAACTCAACTTGAATCGTACAACAGTCTAGCAGTAGCTCTTTGCTTACTTCAAAGGCTCTGCTTCGCGCAGATGCACACCAGCCTCTAATATGTACGGCCACACATTATGGTGATTAGGGTTGACTAACATCTTTTGAGAAAAAGAAGTTTTTCCTTTGGATGCCCAGAGTAGAATTAGGGATTGTGGTAAACACTTTAAAGGTTTCATAATTTATTTTTTAGTTTTTCTAGAGGATAGAGATTTTTTTTTTTTTTATAAATAATAAAGATTTGTAGGAGGCAAACAAAGGAGATTTGGGGTTTGGTTAGGCCATCAAACAAGCTATTACTGCTTAAATGAATCTACCTTTATAATAAATAACTTGGGTTTCTTATATACGTGGAGGGAAATGGTAATACCAATGGACTATGGTTTAAATAGCACTATTCAAGAAAAGGAGGAAAATGGTGATAAACCATATTTTTAGTTCGATCTTGGGTGTTAAGTTTTTTCTTTTTTTTTTTGGTATTTTTGGGTTTACTTTTAACAATGGTTTAGTTTAAAAACAAAAGAACAAAGAGCAATTAAGCAGAAAACAGAAGATTAAAAAAAAAAAACGAAAGGGAAAAATTTGACAATTTTACTAGATACAAGTCATCACTATGGAGTAAAATTTTCACGGGGCACACATCTTTCACAGTTTTCCATCTCCATTTATTCTCAAACTTCCACTCTGACAAATGTAGGAACATGGAGAAGTAAAATGAGAGATTTTTTTTTTTTTAATAATCCAAACAAAACAAAACTATTGTACATTGGTCTCAAAAATGACAGAAAGATTCTTCTAAGCTTAATAGCAAAAATAGCTGGTGGAAAGAGTCTACTAATTTGGAAGGATAACAATAGGTTAATTTCAAAAACCTAGAAGAAAAGGTGCAATGGTGCCCTAGTTTTCAAGTCACAGGACCATGATGGGAAATTTAAGTGATCATGTTGTTGTAGTCACTTATGCAAGCAGGTTGAAAAGCAAACTCTAAAGAAGTTGAGAGAGAGAGAGAGAGAGAGTACTAGCATGGTTGAGATTGAGAGAAAGAAGGTTACAAGTATATGTATGGGAGCTAGGATCTTTACGAGCGTTATTTATTGCAAGACAAGATCACCAAATAACACTCTCCTCTATTATGTAGGTGGAGATGAAAGGAATTGTATGGCATGCATGGTGCCAAAATATAGATTAAAAAAAAATAAATAATAAAATTGATAATACCAATTAAGAGATTATTTAGGAGGAGAGACAGATGGTGAGGTTGGAATTTTTGATGAGCCATTCATGGCATCCACTATTCTTCATACCCTAAATGAACATCATTGAGTCGAAATTAGGTTGATATGAGAAACTATTAAATCCCACCCCATCTCAACTTTATTGATTTGACCGCATTAAAAAGTGTACTGTGGAGTAGCGTTTACATTACCCTCTCTCTCTCTCACTTTGTTGAAAAACAAGGAAGAACAAGACACGCAGCAGAGGAGATACTTCACATCTTCGCAAGCCCAGACCTGTGACACCTAGACCCAATACCTCTAGAGGAACCCAAGCCCACCTTGTCTTCTTCTAGCAGCTTGTTCAGAATTTTTTTTTTTGGGTCGGGGGGGGGGGGAGTTTGATCCAAAACAGTGACTCCAGGGGGCAGCTCCACCTGATTTTGCAAGAAAATCAGCAGTCTAGTTCATCTCCCCGAAGACGTGGGACACTGCATTCCCAGCTCCATCATCAAGTCTCTGCACTCTAGAACAATAAGGTGGGGTGGTCTTCCTCCTCGTCCTCAAGAAGATGAACGGACTGACAGTCCACTTCCACTTGCAGCCGATTTATGTGCATTTTCTTAGCTAAGCGTAGGCCCTCCCTCAAACCCCATAAATCAGCTGTAATAACATTGGCTTTGCCAATATTGATGATATAACCTCTCACCCAACTCCCTTCCTCCCTCCTCAATAAACCACCCGCACTCCTACTCTCTTGGTTCTTGCCGCTCTCTCATAGTCCTTTTAAAGAAAAAAAAATTTTAATGACAAACAATATCTATAAAATGTAATAATAATAATAATAATAATAATAATAATAATAATAATAATAATAATAATAATAATAATAATAATAATAATAATAATAATAATTATTATTATTATTATTATTATTTTGCAAATTATGAAGGTCTATCATATTTTTGTAACAAATTTATCTCTGTGATAATTTAATTGAAATACTAACTTTTCGTAGATATATATGTTTTAAGCCAATGAGTTATAAGTCTCAAATTTCAGTCTCTCATGTGTAAAAAAACATATATATGTTTTAATTGAAATACTAACATTATCAATTTTCCTTAAAAATCTCAAATTTCAGTCTCTCCCGTGTAAAAAAGATATATATGTTTAAATTTGGATAAAATCCTAAAATCCCAATTTTTTCTCCCTTAATTTAAATCTGGATTTTCCTCTTTATAACAACTAAGAATTTTAATCTTCTAAAATTTGCACTCTTTCTTAGATTATTTTTCCCCCTTTTTGTTCATGTGTGCGGCACAATATTAGTAGTTTAATTAAAAAAAAAAAAAAGATCACACGCACACTAAAAAACCCCGCTTTTGGGCGTTAACTATTATCGATAAATAAAGAGAATGCACCAATTTAATATTCAAAGCCCTATCACGTTTTACTTGACATAAAAAAATTAAAAATTTATTATCTCAAATTTTCTTTAAAATATTTTTAATAAATAAAATTGAAATTACAAATTTAATAAAATTTATTACAGGTTAAAATCCATGGAGATTTCAACGCAGGAGAGAGAGAGAGATTGGAAGAGGAGTGAGACAGGGGGAGCAAAATGGGAATCTTGCTCACGAAGGACGGCTTTATATCTATTTAAAGTTATTTAAATCGCAATTTTGTCAACTCATACTTTAAAAAGCCGATATGATGAGAGCAATTAGATAGAAATGGGAGTAGAATGAAATCAACTCCATCTTTTAATATTTCTTTCTTTTTTTTTTCTTTAGAAAATTTTCTCCAAATATTTAAAACACTAACTTTATAAGAAAATATAGTGAATAATTCAAGTGGGTCTTATTAATAAATAATAAATAATAAATAATAATAATTTTCAAATCAGACAATATAATACAAGTTTAAAACTTTTCTCACTCTTTCTTTCACTATATATTTTGTAGAATATTTGCTAATAATGGCAACGTAGGAATGATACAAGGTTAGGTTAGTGCGCCTTGCGTCTCTTCGTCGTTTTTCCAGGGGGGCATGTATTGATATCCACGGGCCTAGCTGGAGATTTTTAAATTTCAATAAAAAATAATTTTGGGTAATTCTCTTGTCAAATTACAATTGTTTACTTCATTTTAAAATAATTTATTGACAAATTGCATACCGTAAGATAGATGACCTTTGGGAAGCATTTATACTTGACTTATTTATAATGGTATTTAATTTATGGGTTTAAAAAAATATTATGCATCAAAATCATATAAATTATTAGAAAATATTGTGTATTATAATAAATTAATAAGCGACCTAAGGACACACCTGTTAGAAAGATCGAGAACTTAAATATAGGAGAATTAATAAAATGTAGAGGTAGGCCATTGAACATTTGGATGCAATATATTCGTAAGGACATGACAAATATGGATTTAGTTGAAAAAATAGTTTTAGATAGGAATGAGTGGCGTAGAAGAATCCGCACAAATTAAATCAATTTTATTTTTATTTTTATTTTTATTTTTCTCTTTTCTCTCGATATTTTGTTTCTCATATGATCGACTCTAAATTTTTAGGATAGAAAACCTAGATCGTTGTTGTTGTCGTCTTTATGTTTATATTTACGTATTTATAATGATGAGTTTTTTTTTTTTTTAAATTTAATCTATTGTAATAGTTTATATAAATAATGAATTATTAAAATTTTATATTTTATATTATCTTTTATACTCAAATTTCTTTAACAATGAGAAAATAATTAAATTAGGAAGTAACCTTGAAAATCTAAAAAGACAAGGAAGTAAATTTAAAGAAAATTTCAACAAGTACCTTTGGGAGAAAAAAAAATAAAAAAAAATGGAGCTACGCCCTCTTCTAGTATCAATCAGCTCATTTGACTTCCTCAACGTTAAATTTATGCACAGAAAATAATGAAGATCTGTGAAATCATCATGCCCCAAACATGACCTCGAATCAGTTTAATTCTTTGAGGAATAATTACCATGTGTAAATGGAATTAATTATCTCAAATAGATATTAATTCTTTGTGAAATCATCATGCCACAGAATGTGTATAATTACCATGACATATATCCATCTATCAAACATAGTATTATATGAAATTATGATACAATCGGGGATGCATGTGAAATTCAAATTACACAAATTTTATTAATTAAAATGTTACACGAATTTTTTATAAAATAAAAATTAAATTCTAACATCATTAAATTACATCCTGTCGGACCACTAGTTGAGGCCCAGTCCACTTCTGCATTCGACATTATGTATGTTGATCCTAACGATTAAAATCCCGCACCACCGTGGTTGGGTGCAGTGTATTTCGTTTTCATGGACTCGACTTTAAGTCCCCGTAACGATATAAAATAATCATGTTAGAAGATCTCTCTCTATTTATAAACTCGACAGTAGATCGATCTGAATTAATTGATGTGAAACTCTAGATACTAGATGGTAGTCAAGTCAAGAAAAAAAATAAATAAATAAAATCCAGCATTCATGGGAAGGGGGTGTAGTTTACCTCAGGCCACTGTGATGACCGATAGGTTGTGCCTTTGATCCTACAAAATATATATTTATTTAGAACAACTTATTAAATTTCTTTTCTTTTTTTTTGGGTGCACTTGGACTCGTCCATCATCCAGTATCCAGAGTTTCACTCCTAATTAATCCAGTTTGACCCGATTGAATTCTCTCTTAAGGGATAAGGATGTAATTGACTCTATATCTAAATCGTTAGTCAAATTTGTGATCTTGATTAAAAAATATAGCGACCTACTTACTACACCAACAGTGTCCATTGGTATCTTATTAGATTTCTCATTGCTTTCATGATACAATCAATGCCTTTCGATCCAATTTAGACATGCACAAGTGATTGTAAATATGTACACTGGTAGCGACGGTGATGCTTGACCGGTAGGTTTTTTTTGGAACAGTAGTTGCTTTTGATAATATTGAATATTAGTACCATGAGGAAATTTTAATTATTTATGACATTGGACAGGTACAGTTGATCAAGTTTCTGTGATCGATTTGACATAACCATGAAATTTTTTATACTAAGATCATTCTCAATTGGCACTTAGATCATTGAAATATAAACTAATGTAATTTCTTTTTCAAAAAAAAAAAAAAAAACCAGTATTTCATGTTGTCGATCATTTGAAGCTGACCTTTTCTTTATTTTTTTAATACGACCGCGTGAATCTTGCCTAAAAATGCAAAAATAAAAATCATTAAGTGATCCAAAATAATAAATCTTTAAATCTTTTTTTAATAATTAATTGTCTTTTATTTTTATTTTTTTACGTCTTAGTCGATAAGAACTACCGATAAACATGTTTTTATTTCAAGAGGATTATACTCATCTTATTACATTATATTAAGAGCGAAGTAAAATCACTTCATAAATTCAACAAATTAATGCTTGATCTAAAACTCCAATATCATCAAGCATTATTGCTACTTGTTTTACCAAATCGTTCAAATTATTGAGAAACTTTGGACATTAAACACACCGATCAATGGAGTCGCTTGCAGACAGTGAGGCCATCTCCAATTGCAGCTTGACAATATAAAAAAAAAATTTTTTTCCTTTTTTTTTCCCCCCCTCCCCTTTTTTACTTTTTTTTTTTTTTTTTTTTTTTTTTTTTTTAAAAAAAAAATTTTTTTTTTAAAAAAAAAAAAAAAAAAAAAAAAATTAAATTAAAAAAAAAAAAAAAAAAAAAAAAAAAAAAAAAAAATATTTTTTTTTTTTTTTTTTTTTTTTTTAGAAGGAGTTTTTTTTTTTTTTTTTTTTTTTTTTTTTTTTTTTTTTTTTTTTTTTTTTTTTTTTTTTAGCGTATATATGTATGGATATATTATACATGTTAAATTTGTCAAACAAACCCCTCCATCATGAGGAATTGTAAGAGCAGTGACAAGAAGAGAATATCCTGTGTAGACTCCAACTTCAATGGTTCTTTTTGCGTTTATCAACTTCAAGAGCATGGCCATAAGTTGACCTGCATCAGGTGCAGTACCCATATTTGCCCTACACATAACATGTTGAATTTGTATGTCACAAACATAATTTAATAAATCAACTCCCCCTTTTCTCACTTTTTCTGAACGTATAATGGTACTTCTCCACGCAGTTCCCAAATACTCAATTTTGTGGTTTATGTCTTTCTTAGCTTCTGGTTATTGTTCTTTTTTCTAGGTCTTTATAAATTAATTTTCCAGATATAAAGAGAGAAAGAGAGGAGAAGCAAAAAAGGAAGAGAAGAAAAAGAGAAGAAAACCTAAAGAGACTATGGTGATTTTTAGGGTTAGCACCAACTATATCAAATTTTTCATCATTTCTTCTTTTGCCTTCCCTCATATGTATCATCTCAAAATTTTAGGACACCAAGCGCATCTTTTTTTTTTTCCTTTTTTTTTTGTTCATTTCCAAATTATAGCCTTGCTGAAATTGGTGAAATTTTATGTCACAAGGAAGAAGAAAAGTCAACCCTGGATGGCTTGCAGTGGCATTTCTCAGCTCCTTCAGTGGCTCGGGTTCACGCGGATACACAGTGGTCTCCAATATATACTGTTACATTAATAGTGAACTATAAGAATCAAGATCAAGAAATCAAGAACATAAAAGTGCATCATAAGTTAGACAGAGAGAGAGACAGAACCTTATACAACTCTTCACTATGCAACAACTTTTTTGTAGGATCCTCAGATTGCTTAGCCCAGTTCTCCATTTGGTACTCAAGAGAACTTCTACACAAAACACACGAGAAGAAAGAGAAACTCTTGAAGTCCTAAAAGAACAAAGATATATATGATATTTCAACCACACTCTGGGAAGAGTCTAAATATATAGCAAAGGAACCAAAGATAATGAAAAATGAAAATTCAGATTAGTTAAGAATATTAATTGGCAAGTAGGAAATCGAACCTCATAACTGAGCTATAATAACATTGGCGTTGCCAATATTGATGATATAACCTCTCAGCCAACTCCCTTCCTTCCTCCTCGATAAACTACCCGTACTCCTGCTCTTTTGTTTCTTGCCGCTCACTCTCATAGTCCTTTTTTAAAGAAAAAAAAAAATTAATGACAAACAATATCTATAAAATGTAATTATTATTATTATTATTATTGTTATTATTATTATTTTGCAAATTATGAAGGTGTATAATATTTTTTTTTTAGCAAATTTATCTCTGTGATAATTTAATTTGAAATACTAACTTTTCATAGATATATATGTTTTAAACCAATGAGTTATAAGTCAACTCACATTATTTTTTTTCCCTTAAAAATCATAAATTTCAGTTTCTTCTATGCATATGAAAAAAGAAATATATATATATATATGTTTAAATTTGGACAAAAACCTAAAATCCCAATTTTTTCTCCGTTAATTTAAATCTGTATTTTCCTCTTTATAACAATAAAGAATTTTAATCTTTTAAAATTCGCACTCTTTCTTGGATTATTTTTCCCCCTTTTTCTTTATATGTGCGGCATAATATTAGTAGTTTGGAGGGGGGGAAGATCTCACACAAAAAAAAAAAAAAAAAACAAAAACAAAAACAAAAACAAAAACCCAACTTTTGGGCGTTAACTATTATCAATAAATAAAGAGAATTCACCATTTTAATATTCAAAGCCCTATCACAATTTACTTGGCATAAAAAAAATTAAATTTATTATTTTAAGTTTTCTTAAAAAATATTTTTAATAAATAAAATTGAAATTACAAATTTAATAAAATTCATTACTGGTTAGAATTCATGGAGATTTCAACGCAGGAGAGAGAGAGATTGAAAGAGGAGTGAGAGAGCAGGAGCAAAATGGGAATCTTGCCAACGAAGGACGGTTTTATATCTATTTAAAGTTATTTAAATCGCAATTTTGTCAGCTCACATACTTTAAAAAGCCGATATGATGAGAGCAATTAGATGGAAATGGGAGTTGCATGAAATCTACTCCATCTTTTAATATTTCTTCTTTTCTTTTTTTTTTCTTTAGTGAATTATTCAAGTGGGTTCTATTAATAAATAATAATAATTTTCAAATCAGAAAATATAATACAAGTTTAAACTTTTCTCATTCTTTCTTTCTCTATATTTTGCAGAATATTTGCTAATAAAAACTACGTATAATTTCAGATTTAAATAGCAATGTAACAAAAAAAAAATCATAGTCCTAGCTGGAGATTTTAAATTTCAATCAAAAATAACTTTTAGTAATTCTCTTCTCAAATTACAATTGTTTACTTCATTTTAAAATAATTTATTGACAAATTGCATTTTAGATCATCAATGGCTCCCGCTTGGGCGTTCAAATTTTGACGGCAAATTGCATACCATAAGAAAGATGACCTTTAGGAAGCATTTATACTTGACGTATTTATAATGGTATTTAATTTATGGGTTTAAAAAAATATTATGTATCAAAATCTTATAAATTATTAGAAAATATTGTGTATTATAATAAATTAAGAAAGGATAGGATTTTAAAAATATTTGATTTTCTTTATGTTTATATTTATATATTTATAATAATGAGTTTTTTAAATAAATTTAATCTATTGTAATAGTTTATATAAACAATGAATTATTAAAATAATTATATTTTATATTATTTTTTATACTCAAATTTCTTTAACAATTAGAAAATAATTAAATTAGGAAGTAACCTTGAAAATCTAAAAAGACAACGAAGTAAATTTAAAGAAAATTTCAACAAGTACCTCTGGGGGCAAAATAATTATGCACTCGCAATATGTTTGACCGTGACTTATGATATAATTTTATTATGGCTGGTTTTGTGGACTCCGACTTTAGTTGGGATGTAGGCTTTGGGTGTCGTGCTGTTGCTCATAAAAAATGTAACGACGGCTCACCAAGTAAGACATGTATCCATCAATCGAACACGGTAGTCAATGAAATTATGATACAAGGGTGCATGTGAAATTCAAATTACACAATTTTTATTAATTAAAATGTTACACGAATTTTTTATTATTTTTTATAAAATAAAAATCAAATTCTAACATCATTTAACTACATCCTGTCGGACCACCGGTTGAGGCCCGATCCGCTTCTGCATTCGACATTATGTATGTTGATCCCAACAATTAAAACCCCGCATTCATGTTGGGGTTTAGTTTATCTGAGGCCGCCGTGATGACTGATAGGTTCTTCCTTTGATCCTACAAAATATATAATTATTTAGAACATCTTAGATTTTCTTGTGATGCCTTGGACTTGGTTCATCACTCAGTGTTTGGAATTTTATTCTTAACTAATTCAGATCGATCCGATTGAAGTCTCTCTTATAGGGTATGGATAGAAATTTCTCAACGTAATCGACTTTATATCTAAGTTGTAAGTCGAATTTATAAACTTGGTTAAAGAATACAGTAACCTACTCGCTACTCATTGCTATCTTATTAGATTTCTCATTGCTTTCATGATACAATTAATGCCTTTCGATCCAATTTTGACATGCACAAGTGATCGTGTAAATATGTGCGGTGGTACCAACGTTAGTTGGCTAAGCTAGAAGAGAGTTTAGTTTTTTTAACTATGATCGTGAGTTTGATTCCCCATGTGTACGAAAAAAATCGTGTTAGGAGACCTCTCCTGAAAAGGGTCCGACAATAGGTCAATCCGGATTAGTCAATGCAAAGTTTTGGATACCGGGTGAAAAAACCAAAATATATATATAGATATGTACAGTGGTAGCGAAGGTGATGCTTGACCAGTAGGTTATTTTGGAACAGTAGTTGCTTTTGATAATATTGAATATTTGTTCCGTGAGGAAATTTTAATTATTTATGTCGTTGAGCAGGTACAGTTGATCAAGTTTCTGGGATCGATCCATATAATCACGAAATATTTTTATGCTAGATCATTCTCAGTAGGTACTAGATTATGGAAATAAACTAATGTAATTTTTTTTCAAAAAAAAAAAAAGAAAACCATTATTTCATGTTTGTCGATCATTTGAAGCTGCTGACCTTTTCTTTATTTTTTTAATAAGACTGCGTGAATCTTGCCTAAAAATGCAAAAATGAAAATCATTAAGTGATCCAAAATAATAAATCTTTAAATCTTTGTTTAATAATTAATTGTCTTTTATTTTTATTTTTTTACGTTTTAGTCGATAAGAACTTCTGATAAACATGTTTTTATTTCAAGAGGATCATAGTCATCTTATTACATTATATTAAAAGCAAAGTAAAATCAATTCATAAATTCAACAAATTAATGCTTGATCTAAAACTCCAATATCATCAAGCATTATTGCTACTTATTTTACCAAATCGTTCAAATTATTGGGAAACTTTTGGACATTAAACACACTGATCAATGGAGTCGCTTGCAGACAGTGAGGCCATCTCCAATTGCAGCTTGACAAATTTCGATTCGATTATCGGCAGCCAATGATCTATTCAGATCAAGTAAATGCTTGGTTGAGGTTCTCATCCACTTTGGAATTTCCTCCTCAGCCCATGCAACTGTTCCTCCCCACAATGTGTTGTCATAGATTAATATCCCACCAACTTTCACCAATTTCATCAGCCTTTCATGATAGTTCTTATAGTTATCCTTGTCAGCATCCACAAATGCAAAGTCGAAACTCCCTTCGTTTTTGGGCTAAAAAAATACACAAATACATGACAATTGTTCATAAAATCTTGCCTAGGCACACGTATAAAAGGGTACAAGAGAAGCAAAACAAGGTTTTATGTACTTACATCTTCTTGTAGTTTGTCAAGTATTGCAAGAGCTGGGGACTCGAAGAATTTGATTTTGTGGCCTACACCAGCTTTTTTGATGATGGGTTGCCCTATCTCATATGTTTCTCGATTGACATCTATGGCTATGATCTACAATCATGTATTTAATTCACTATGAAAATAGAGAAATATGAAACAACAAAGAAATAGAAAGAGTTTGTGTGTATAATACGTATATATGTATATTTATTATACATGTAAATTTGTCAAACAAACCTCTCCATCATGAGGAATTGTAAGAGCAGTGACAAGAAGAGAATATCCAGTGTAAACTCCAACTTCAATGGTCCTTTTTGCGTTTATCAACTTCAAGA